>BLSH010477607.1:1545789-1560881 GCA_018402905.1 Glandirana rugosa
TTAAGTAAAGACCCCAAAAATAAAAAAATTTTAAAAAATGATCATTACCGCCGCTAGACGCTAAAAATCGCCATTACGCTATAACCCCCCCCGTACAGCCTTGTAAAACGGTGAAAAAACCCTGGTTACTGTAAATAAGTCGCTAGTCTTTAACTTTACAGGTGACTAATGACATATTTACAGTAACCGTCACTTCCCCAATTGGACCCCCCCTCTAGATCCCCAATTATCACAAGGGACCCACAAGAATGACACCCCCCCCCCCCCCAACCCGATTGTACCCGTACTCTCTAGATTGACTAGGGTCACTGTCCCTAGTCATCTAGAGAGTACGGGGTGACTGTCCCGCCCCTTGGCGGCACAAATGTTACCGCCAAGGGGCAAGAAAGAGACAACGGCGAGTAGCGCCGAGCGGCCGCCTGTAGCCCCTAGATCTCCCCCCCAGGTTAACCCCTTCACTGCCAATGACATTTATACAGTAATCAGTGGACATTTCAATTTCTGATCGCTGAATAAATGTCATTGGTCCCAAAAAAGTGGCAAAATGTTCCGACATGCCCCCCCCAATATCGCATTACCGCTAAAAATCGCAGATCGCCGCCATTACTAGTAAAAAATTTTAAAAAAATAAAAACCCCAGAAATGAATTCTCACCATCCGTAAACGCGGCCACTTTTGCGCAAACCAATCAATAAACGCCGATTGCATTTTTTTTTATCGCAAATATGAGGAATTATATAAATCGGCCAAAAACGGTGAAAAAAAATGTTTATATTTTTTTTTTGGATTTGAATTTTAGCAAAAAGTAAGAAATTTGGGTTTTTTTGCAAAATGGTCGCTCTTCTTTTGTTTATAGCGGCGATCAGAAATGACGCAGAGGTGATCAAATACCACCAAAAGAAAGCTCTATTTGTGGGAAAAAAAGGACGCAAATTTCGTTTGGGTACAACGTCGCACGACCGCGCAATTGTCAGTTAAAGTGACGCAGCGCCGAATCGCAAAAAGTGCTCTGGTCCTAAAGCTGCAAAACCTTCCGGGGCTGAAGTGGTTAACCAAAGACTATGACTAAAACTAATTCAAAATTTGATGTCAAAACGAACGCTGGTTATATATCACAATGGTTAAATTTGTGCCTGTAGTGCATGTTGAAACCTTAATACCAAAAATAACATGTTATTATAGATTTTTTTACTCCAGGAGTATACGAGTTTTAGTCGACTAAAACCAAAACAATTCAGATGACTAACATTTAACTAAAATGACATTTTAATCAAAAAAGACTGACTAAAACTGAATTGAAATTTGACATAAAAATTAACACTGCATGAGAGCAATAAAAATTGTTGCCATTTGGCATCTCACAATGCACAGCATGAAAGCACAACTGGGTAATGCAATATAATGGGGTGTAAGAACAATATAAGCACTTTCACACCAGCCTCTCAATGACCTGTTCAGTTTCAGAAAATGCCTTCCATTACTGCACAAGGAATGCCAGGACAAATGTATTGGTTTAGAGGACATGTGGCGGTCATGTTCTGTAGTATTCTAGATTTAAGGCAGGCTACCATGCTCTTCTTTGACCCTCATTTACATGGTGTATTTTAATATCAATGTACAAAATTATCTTCAGGTTTAGCAAGCACTGGCTCACTAAAACCCCCTAAGCCATGCCAAGACACATAGTGCCAGCTGGCAAAAATAACTAAATCCCATAAACAGTAACTGACCACTAAAGTTGACCTCCAAGTACAGAAATGTCCTTACTGACCAAGGCCAAGGGTTATTTAAAGTGTTTCTTAACCCAAATAAAAAAAATACAGATCTTGGTCCCTTAAAGCAGATTAAACAGCACAGTGCTTGTGCAATGTAATCCGCCCCCTCTAATCCGTAACAAAAAAGCCCCCTGAACCTGACACTTCCTGTATCCTCTCTCTGCATAGACAACAAAGCCAGGGCTTCTGAGCCTTGGCCACCATTGTCTGACATCAGCAGCCCTGCTCTCAGCTCTCATCACCCCCCCCTCCTCCCTGCCTGTGTCTCTGTAACCGCCCCCCCTTCCCCTATTGCCGTTAATAGTGAAATATAAAAATGAAAGACTATGCCAGCCCCTCTATTAGAGCCTGGCATAGCACACTGTGTTAGCGGTTTTAAAAAAAATGAGCATTGTAAGTACTTCTTTAGCCCGATCTTCAGGCCAGTCACATGACTCTCTGCCGGTTTCCAGGGCTACTGCAGGTTGAGCGGCCATGTGATCTCCCGACTGACGTCAGAGGGAGATCTCAGTCCCTCCTGCAGAAGCCATGTATCGGAGCTGAAGAGCAGCGCAGGTCATGTGACTGGCGTGAAGACAGCTCTAAATAGGCATTTACAATGCTCGTTATTTTTAAAAAAACGAACAGTGTGCTATGCCAGGCTCTAATAGAGGGGCTGGCATAGTCTTTAATATAGGAGTTTACAAACACTTTAAGCATGAGACCGCCACTCGCCATAGCCGATCCTGGTGTGGATGTATATACGTGAAAGCGTCAGTCAATCCCATTTCTCGGGCCATGTCCCCTGACATGTTTCACCCCGCCCACCAGGGCTTGATTACATGGGTCCCCTATGATTAAGCCCCTGGTGGGCAGGGTGAAACATGTCAAGAGGCATAGCCTGAGGAGCAGCACTGACTGAGGCTTTCACATGTATACGTCCACACCAGGATCATGAGCTGCGGTCTCATGCATAGATGTTCATTGCTCACTGAATGAGTTCTTCTTACGCTGGCATTCCTACTATCCTGCGTGCCAACGGGGCTCTACACCGCAGCCTGGGGCAGCACCACCAAGCACTAATGGCAAAGGGTCATGTCTATTCTATGTACCCTATAGCCCATCAAAGGGGATGAAGAGCTGAGGACTCTGAGGTTTGGGCTGGCTGACAGAGCAGATGCTCCGAGAAGAATGACTAGTCATTACCACTTACAGTGCAAACCATCTTAAAATAGTTGGACAAAGAAGAAGTGTAAGAACACACCTGTTTCAGTACTCACACAATGGTATGCCCACGAAGGACAATCTGCATGGGGTTTGTATGTTCTATTGTGCCCTAGTTTGCTCTCTCAATCCAAAATTATACTGTTAAGTTTACCGACTTTCAACCAAACCATCTCTAGAGAATAGGGGTTTGCAATTATATGGCTTTGGCATGGATATTAGTCTGTAAGCTAGCTCAAGGCATGCCAAAAACAAAGCCCCCCCTGACTTCTCCATCAAGATCAATAATACAATCATCATTCCCTCCCCTCGTGCCAAGGTACTAGATGTAATCCTAGACTCTGACCTGTCCTTTCAGCCCCAAATCCAATCACTATCCAAATCGTGCAGACTTCACCTACGAAACATCTCCAAAATACACCCCTTTCTAACCGTTGACACTACCAGGCAACGTATTCACACCCGTGTTATCCATCGCCTTGACTATTCTAACTTCCTCCTCATTGGCCTACCTCTCCGCAAGCTATCCTCTCTTCAGTCTATCATGAATGCTGCTGCCAGACTCATCCACCTTACCAACCCCTCCACTGGCTTCCCATTGCCCAACAAATAAAATACAAAACATTAACATTAACCTACAAAGCCATTCACAATTCTGCCCTGAGCTACATCACCAATCTTATCTCCCAAACTGTCCTCTCCGCTCCTTGCAAGACCTTCTGCTCTCTAGCTCCCTTGTCTCCTCCTACCATGCTCATCTCCAGGACTTCTCCATAGCCTCTCCCATCCACTGGAATGCACTACCCCAACCGGTTCGGTTATCCCCTACTCTGTCCACTTTTAGGCGGTCCCTGAAAACTCTTCAGGGAGGCCTATCCTGCCTCCAACTAATAACCAAATCTTCTACTCCCTTAATCAGTTCATACCTCACAGTCCCTACCTTTTGTTTCACCAGCCCCACCCTCTTAGATTGTAAGCTCGCAGGAGCAGGGCTCCTCTAACCCTCTTGTTTTGAATTGTACTTTTGGTGTATTGTCTCCCTTTACATTTTAAAGTGCTGTGCAAACTGTAGGCACTATATAAATCCTGTATAATAATAGTTATATAACCTCAGTATACAGTGGATATAAAAAAAATCTACACACCCCTGTTAAAATGACACTTTTCTGTGATGTAAAAAAAAAAAAAAGACAGAGATAATTTCAGAACTTTTTCCACCTTTAATGTGACCTATAAACTGTACAACCCAGTTGAACAACAAACTGAAGTCTTTTAGGTGGAGGGAGGTAAAAATAAAAAACTAAAATAATATGGTTACCTAAGTGTGCACACCCTTAAACTAATACTTTGTTGAAGCACCTTTTGATTTTATTACATTCTTCAGTCTTTTTGGGTATGAGTCTATCAGCATGGCGCATCTTGACTTGGCAATATTTGCCCACTCTTTGCAAAAACACTCCAAATCTGTCAGATTGCGAGGGCATCTCCGGTGCACAACTCTCTTCAGATCACCCCACAGATTTTCAAACGGATTCAGGTCTGGGCTCTGGTGGGCGATGCCAAAACTTTAATCTTCTTCTGGTGAAGCCATTCCTTTGTTGATTTGGATGTATGCTTTGGGTCGTTGTCATGCTGAAAGATCCTCTTCATGTTCAGCTTTCTAGCAGAAGCCTGAAGGTTTTCTGCCAATATTTAGTGGTATTTAGAATTATTTAGAATTGTTCATAATTCCCTATACCTTGACTAAGGCCCCTGTTCCAGCTGAAGAAAAACAGTCCCAAAGCATGAAGCTGCCACCACCATGCTTCACGGTGGGTATCGTGTGCTTTTGGTGATGTGCAGTGTTGTTTTTGCACCAAACATATCTTTTGGAATTATGGCCAAAAAGTTCATCCTTGGTTTCATCAGACCAGAACACATTTTCCCCTCATGCTTTTGGGTGACTTCAGATGTGTTTTGCACCCCGTAATCCAGACATATGAAGAATACGGGAGATTGTTGTCACATGTACCACACAGCCAGTACTTGCCAGATATTCCTGCAGGTCCTTTAATGTTGCTGTAGGCCTCTTGGCAGCCTCCCTGACCAGTTTTCTTCTCGTCTTCATCAATTTTCAAGGAACTTTCAGTTCTTGGTAATGTCACTGCTGTGCCATATTTTCTCCTTTTGATGACGACTGTCTTCACTGTCTTCCATGGTATATGGAATGTCTTGGAAATTCTTTTGTACCCTTCTCCTGACTGATACCTTTTAACAATGAGAACCCTCTGATGCTTTGGAAGCTCTCTGCAGACCATGGCTTTTGTTGCAGGATGCAACTAAGAAGACGTAAGGAAAGACCTACTAGAACAGCTGAACTTTATTTGGGGTTAATCAGAGGCACTTTAAAATGATGGGAGATGTGTACTGACTCCTATTTAACATGAGTTTGAATGTGATTGCTTAATTCTCAACACAGCTAGATTCCCAGTTATAGAGTGTGCACATTTATGCAAGCACATTTTAGTTTTTACTTTTTATATTTACCATTCTCCCCCCCCCCCCTCCCCCCCTCCCCACAGATTTGAGTTTGTTTTTCAATTGTGTTGCACAGTTTATAGGTCACATTAAAGAGGAGGAGGACCCCCACCTTGCTAACATCCAATAGTATAATTAGAGGATTGAATAAAATTAAAAAAACTGGCTGGACTTTGAAGGCACAGCAAGAGATGAAATGGAAAAGATTAAAATGAACATATTTTATTACAAATTAGAATAAAATGCACATACAACATATACACAGAATTAAAAGGCACCCTCTAGGAAACGAGGTAGGACAATACCCATGGGACCAAGATACAGGGGAGGAGATGGGGTCTCAATTAGCCCGTAATATTAATATAGAGAGTATCAACCCAAATACTACTCCTCCTTGGTCGACGCGTTTCGCTTTTGAGCACAGCTTCATCAGGACACGATGGGCAGGGTGCTGTTCATCCCTAGCAAAGAGACCGGTAGGGCGCAGCCCCGGGAACACCACATGATTTTGAGTGGGTCCTCACTCATTTTTACGAGTGATTTTTTTTGTCCCTTCGAGTGATCTCACTCTTATTTCCAATTTTACCATTTTTTTATGGACTTTGGGGTCCCTCCTTCCTCCTTTGGCCCTCTCTGTGCGTTTTTGTCCTTTACCCCCTATCCACTCTGTGCATAGTGTCCTGCCCTTTTTTGGTTCAGGTTATTTTTAATTATTCAATTATTATACACATTTAACATCTTTTTATGGAACAGCCGATATATGCCATTTGAGGGTCTTGCTGTATTAGTAGTTTTTTTGTGTTTTTGTTTTTCTCTTTTTGTACATTGTATCTACCTTCTATGTTCTTCAGATGTTGTTGCTGTATATGATAAATGGTATGTCTCTAAATGTTCATTTTTTGATTATGATGTGGCAAAATGTATGTTTGTTTTACAGTGAGGGTAGAGATTTTTCTATATGTGTTGAGAAACCATGGAAGATTCTCTGTGACTCATGAGAAAAAAAGAAGAACGCTTCATCCACTGGTACAAAGTAACTACTACCACACCTGAGTTGCATTATTCAATCATTATGTGCTGAGTCTTGTGTATATATGTACCAGTGCTTTTTGTGCTCTTTATGGTTGTGACGAAGCACGTTCATCGTGTGAAACGCATCACCTTTTGCTGTGCCTTTGTAAGTTGTTTTAGGACCTCCTATTAATAAATGATAGTTGCACTGAGTTAGAGTGTGCAGCCGTTCCTCCTTTTTCTTCATGAACACCACATGACTGTTAGGTATAACAGGATTGGATCACAAACGAAAGGTGCAATTGTATAGCAGAAATCGCTGGGTTGTGGTGGCAAACGTAGTTCTAATAGTAGCTATTCTCTATAAGAGAAAATGTATCCGGCTTGTGTGGCGGGGAAAAGTGATGACATATATAAGAAGAGATGGTAAGATCAATCAGCCAAACAAATCCCCGATTGGGGCTTTGGGTAGGCAAGTACCATGATATGTGTGCCCCGCAAAGCTTTAAGGCAGGAGGGAAGTTCATGCACAAGACCCCTATATGTGTATATTGCGTACAGGCAATGCAGGAACTAAGAGGGAGCGAGCACTAAGCTTCCCTCACCATAGATGCCCACTGGATGTCTCCAGAGCAGGGGCTCAAGGGGACATACTTTGTTTGGTGATCAAGACACTTGATCTCCCTTGAGCCCCTGCTCTGGAGTCATCCAGTGGGCATCTATGGTGAGGGAAGCTTTGTGCTCGCTCCCCCTTTACTTCCTGCATCGCCTGTACGCAATATACACATATAGGGGTCTTGCGCATGAACTTCCCTCCTGCCTTAAAGCTTTGCAGGGCACACATATCACGGTACTTGCCTACCCAAAGCCCCATTCGGGGATTTGTTTGGCTGATTGATCAGGTTACCATCTTTTCTTATATATCTCATCACTTTTCCCCGCCGGCTCCGCCACACAAGCCGAATACATTTTTTCTTATAGAGAATTGCTACTATTGTAACAACGTTTGCCATCACAGGCCAGCGATTTCTGCTATACCACTACACCATTCGTTTGTGACCCAAATCCTGTTATACCTAACAGTCATGTGGTGTTCCCAGGGCTGTGCCCTACCGGTCTCTCTTTGCTAGGGATGAACAGCACCCTGCCCATCGAGTCCTGATGAAGCTTTGCTCAAAAGCGAAACACGTCGACAGACCAGGAAGGAGTATTTGGGTCGATACTCTCTATATTAATATTACGGACTAATTGAGACCCCATCTCCTTCCCTGTATCTTGGTCCCATGGGTAGTGTTCTACCTCATTTCCTACAGGGTGCCTTTAATTTTTTGTGTGTATATGTTGTATGTGCATTTTATTCTAATTTGTAATAAAGTGTATTCATTTTAATCTTATTTTGAATTTCATCTCTCGTTGTGCCTACAAAGTCCAGCCAGTTTTTTTTTAATTTTATTCAATCCTCTAAAGGTCACATTAAAAGGTGAAAAAAGTTCTGAAATTATTTATCGGTCTAATTTTTTTACATCACAGAAACATGACATTTTAACAGGGGTGTGTAGACTTTTTATATCCACTGTATGTAAAGGAAACTGGTACCAAGAAAAAAAGATGAAAGCTTCCATAGTGGCCCTAACAGCCAGACGAGCAAGCATTCTCAAAAAGGAGAGCACTGGCAGCTTCATCACACAGGGACATTTGTGTTAGGTTAATAGGTCTTTAATACTTTTGTGCCTAGCATCTATTGGAGCCTAGATGTCTTGGCCAAATTCAGCAGCATCAATACTAGCCTGTTAACGTGACCATAAAAGCCTAAGACTAGTTTGCCTTCCTAAATAGTTTATACATTTTCTCATAGACCTATAAGGATTTCAATTGGTACACTTTTTAAAACTTTTTTTTTTTTTTATGTATTTTTTAAATACTATAATTATATCAGACAATTACAGTATTAAACAAATTATAATCCTATCTGCAGTTGCCTCTGCAGTTGCACTTGCCTTTTTTATGATGCTTTCAGCTTACATGGGATCACAATGTCATAGCTGCCATTCTGGTTGGTTCTTGATTCTTAATCGGGACTGAAGTAGTCAGCAAGTTGGATTTAACAGCTAGCCATGCAAAGTGCAATGTGTCATCCTCAGGATTGCAAACATGCCTGACACCTTTACTTCAGGTGCGGTTATATATCCAGCAAACAAAAGTATTTTGCTTTTACTGAACTTTAATTCTAGCCAGTCAGCAAATCATTGAGGACTGGTTTGAAATACAATTTAGCAAGGTTATTGCGAAACTTTAAAATACCTGCCAAAATAAAGCATGCTTCCAAGCAAATGGCTCTCTTATTAAAGTTAAGGCCCCAACTGACTTATTCAGTAATACAAAGAGCAATGCACAATGAAGTATGTCACATGTTTTAGAGAAAGTAACATATTTCACTGATCTCACTTCAGTAAAATATAACCGGCTTTACTGAATAAGAGAACATGTTGGGGTACCACTGCTCTCGAATGGCAAAATGCCAAAGCTAGAAAACCCCTAAAAAAAAATAAAGGAACCCCACTCTAAAGCTTTTAAGAACAAAAATAGCATAAAAAATGCAAATGCAATATATGGAGTTTGAAAAGCTCCAATACTGCCTTTCAGAGAATCATGCAATGCTATCCTCTTAAGAGGTCATGCTCTCAGACAGAGGTATGCTGACCTTTTCAAAACTATTAGCTGACAGTGAAAAGGAAGATGATGAATAGGTTGATGTATCCAGCTCGGGGCCCTCCATGGAGGAACTCTGAGACATGTCCGGCCCTTCAGTAGAAGACCGTGATACCCCCTCTGCCCGCTGCACACTTACAATTTCTGAGCTGTCTGAAGGGGTGACAGCAGAATCTGGACCTTCTGTGGTGGTCTGCGAGCTGTCGCTCACTGGTGAGGAAGCCTGGGTGGTTCCCTCGTTCATGTCCATGTTGGTGTCAGACTGGACAGTACTGATCTGACTGGAGCTGCGGCTTAAAATGTCCTCCTCATCCCCCTCTGTAACAGTACTGGGGACATCTGAGCTGCTGAGATCTACAGAGTCAGACTGCAGGGTGTGTTGGGACCGCGGCTGCTCGGTGATGATGTCATGAGTTGAAGCGTCCAGAGAGGCGGCGGATGCTGGAGTTGGGACGCCGGAGGACGTGGTTTCATCTGATGACCCCTCCTTCTTAGACCCAGCTTAAAAGGAAATAAAACAAAATAACATTTAACACAGAATTCCTGGTAACTCCAGCACTAATGCTAGAGGAAGACTCTTCAACAGTCTTGTATTGATATTTATTACATGGCTTCAGGCAGTTGAAAACAGGTGCCTACACATATCTTTAGCTAGCGGTTTGAGAATCCCCGGGGCCCAAAACAAAGAATGTCCTTCTATCGAAGTACTAACTTTATTATTAAAATTAGAGCTAGCAAGATCCCACTAACAGTCCGTTCTAAATGGCAAACGCTAATCCCCAACCTTTTCGATGAGAATTGGGAGTAGGGCTGCTCCTCACGTTTTTCGGTACCCCAGCTATCGATAACAAATTAAAAAGTGTATGTAAAGTCACATCGTTTTTTTTTTTTTTTAAATGACAAGGCCTTTTTGCATCCCGCAGTGTGGTCACGTGATCCCCGTCACTCTCAGCGGGAGGGGCTGAGATTCTCTCTGACAGACCGCTAGGAGCAGGAGATCACGTGACAGCACCGTTGCAGGATGAAAAACGGTATTTAGCCTTGGGAATTAAAAAAACAAGCTGTAGTTAAGTATTTCAAGTGGAGTCCCAGCCTGGGGAAAAAAGAAAAATTAAAAGTCAGCAGCTAAAAATACTGTACCTGCTGACTTAATATACGGACACTTACCTGGGTGCAGGCACCAGCATCTTCACTGAGGGAAACAGGAAGCCTGTTTCCTACTGCGCATGTGCAGGGTGGTTGGGGAGAGGGGGCAGAAGTTACGTAGATCACCGCACAACGATGTGGCGATCTTACACAGAAGTGGGAGCGGATACCTGGTTTTGACAGGTATCCTCTCCCACCTCCAAAAGGTGACAAATGTGGCAGCGGAGGAGGGGGGTTAAGCAAACAAGTGGCACTTCCCCTTTTGGGTGGAGTCCGCTTTAAGTCTGAAGGGACACAACTATTTTTGATGTAAATTGCAGCAGAATAGCGGCTGGAGGGGGTGGGTACAAGATCGGCTCTCATACTGACAAGTAGGGGGGGGGAGAGGAGAGGCTCCGAGCAGAGAGCGGAGTGACGTGGTTCAGCAGCCATGATTACCGCAGTCAGCACAGACAGGGGGGACAAAGGAACTGGCAGGTTCAAGCAGGTATATTACACATTAGGAAGGGAGAAGTTACATGGCACAAGCACTGTGCTACAGATCTTGCTTTAAAAAAGGGGACAGGATTTTTATTTAGGGTTACAACCACTTTAATACAACTATATAATTTTCCACCAATCTTATTTAACGCTAATTAAATTACAAGCTATGCACTTCCTACCTAACTGCAATTAAATTATATGCACCCATCTAGGAGCAGACTTCATCTATGTCATGTGGTACTGTCTAGTGATCACTAGTTATTAGAAACACATAGTGGACCTACTATTTGTTGTATTGTCTATACCTGTCCCCCAACTCCTAAAATCGGTTTACTGGACCCGTTAGACAAAGAACAGTGGATTAAGTATATTACTGTACTTGGCTTGTAAATTAATCACTCTTAAAGAGGAGCTCCACCCGAAAAGGGGAAGCCCTGCTTGTCTGCATCTCCCCCCTCTGCTGCCACATTTGGCACCATTGGGGGGGGGGGGGCAGATACCTGGTTTATCATGTTCTGCCATATGAAAAGGTTGTCTATGAACATAGAGATTGTCCTCATAAGTATAATAGTTTGGGATGTTTGGTGTTCCTCCACTCTTACCATGACAACCCCAAAGACTTGAGTATCCTTTTCACACGCTGGCTGGAATGTGATACCGTGGATGTTCATTCATAAATGTTAATTTTAACAATGTTTTTACACATTTGCTTGATCCTCATGCAGTATACGCAATATATGGTAGCTGAACTTGACTGCAGATTTGTAAGCTTCATCCGGTACTTCAGTGAATTAATGTGCATACTCTATGTCGCATTGCAATTGGAATCTTGCAAGATTTCCAGTGTTTGTTTGTACAACACAGTGATTTCTGACATTATTGGTATGCGGTCATTGTACCTTTATTGCAATAAACCGTAAAAAGAAAAAAAAAAAATATGGAGCTTTGCTTAGGTCTCTACTGGCCCATATCTATGATAGGCAGCCTCTATGACCAATAATAGGACGCCAAAGGTGAAATGAGACAAATCCAAATAAGGTTGGCATTAGGCTGGGTTCACACTGATGGCTTTCCCTGCATCCAATTAGCATGACAGGAGACTGTGACCGGCTCTCAATGGAGCCGGTTCACACATCTCCGGAGCGGCTGCGGAGTGCACAGCAGAAGGGTCCTGTGCGTCTGTCTCGGTTTCAGGTCTGAATTCAGGAACAAATTTGGTCCGAATTGGGACATGAAACAGTGAACGGGGACGCACCGGACCACCTGCTGTGTCCCGCAACGCACATAATGTGAACCCTGCCTGAGAAACCCCTTTGGGTTTGGGGGCTCCCAGGGAGTTTAGACAACTTAAAGTTGCTGTAAACCCTCACATATACCCAGTGAAGTGAACAGCCTCAGATGATACCCAGAGATGAAGCAAATCCTCCTACATACGTTTTACTTGTTTATCTGCAGTCTTCTATTCTCTACAACCCTTCATCTGTCAGGAGCTCAGAGGAGAGGGACCGAGAGAGACTGCATTTACAGTAGACAAGTTCCTTCTGAGATCCCTCCCCTGCACAAATTTATCTCATGTGTGGGGAAAACTTCTCAGAAGTAACTCGTGCTGATAACAGAGGAAGGATGCAACAGAGAGAAATGACACTTAAAGCTTTGGAGAGAGATAAGTAAACATTACAGATATTTGTGCTTTGGTCAGATTCCATGACTGAGGTTTATAACCACTTTAAGTTAGTTGCCTAAGCACCCTGGGAGTGAGGAGAGCTCTCAAAGCTGATTGGAGGGAAGGAACAGACCCTCTTCACACAGCCGCGGCTGTCAATCAGTTGGAGATCCCTCCCCTGTCCTCTTTCTTTCCTCTTCGTGTCAGGAAAACTTGTCAGAAGTGATTCATGCTCATTGCAGAGGAAGGAAGCAGCAGACAGAAATTACTCTTAGTGCTCAGGATTGGGACAAGTACACTCTAAGCTTTTTTCATATTTCATGTCTGGAGGTTTACAACCACTTTTAACATACATGCAGCCAGCTGAATTTTCTGCATTACAGACTGAATTCAATCACACAAGATTTAGGAAACTCACTCACCAAACATCTCTTCTTGGAACTGACCTGTAAAAGGAGCCGTGGCAACATCAGACTTGCCTTCTGACTCGTCTTCCAATGCTTCCTCTTCCCCCAAGTGTACCTTACCTAGTAAATTAAACAAAAGGAATAAACTCAAGAAATAAAACAGTTTAAAAAAACGTAAATTACAGGACGTGACAGATATTGGACTAATGTATTAGACACTGAACGCGGTGTTCCAAATCATGTTACCCTTAGATCCCAAACAGTGCTTACTGGGTATATTGAATAGTCCCCAATTAACGTATCACCCAGTCCAGCTATTGCTAGGGCATTATTCCAAGCTAGGAAGCTCATCCTGCGGCACTGGAAAGAGGAGCAGCCGCCGATGCAGCGAGAATGGGTTGATGGTATGGGCCTAGAGAAACGTATTTTTCAGCATTGCAGATGCCATGCAAAATTTAAGCGGCTATGGGATAACTGGTCGGCTACGCTGAGCTTATGCTCCATTGATCTTGTACTAAACAGACTTCTCTAGCCATTTTCCTATTAGGATGTGCCTGAATACCTCTGCCTGTGGGTTCCTGTTTACATTCCATTGTATGGTACGATGCGGTCATGTTCTTGACATTCCAGATTGACTATATGCTGTATCCTGTCATTACTATTATTATTGTATTATTTTTGTATTTCTCTACACCCTCTACTACAATTACATGCTCTGGGTGACGTTTTGCTTTACTCAAACTTTCTTCAGGATTAAAAAAAAAAAAAAAGACAGGAAGTGAAAGGCCTCATGCACACTGCTGCTGGTAAACGAACGTTTAGGGGCAGTTGGAAGTTTTTTTTTTCACCTGCCCCTGAACTCTTCTCTATGTTATCTTATCAGTACATGTACACAGGGTTGTTTACAGTCCTATCCAGGCAGTTGAGTTTATATGCATTTGTTGGAAAGCAAAAAAATGCGTTCAAGACGGATGTTCACAGGCAGTTGAAAAGCCAAATGCCTGTAACAGCTTGTAAACACGGTAACTCACATCTAGGAGAGTTTAGTTTCAGCCCGAGTTCACACTAGTGCGATCTCAGGGATCGAATGTGATTTGCACTCGCACTGCAGGTGCCGATCACATACGAGTAGTGCGAGTTCAGCCATACAGTTGTATGGCTGAACTCGCATTGGATTTGAAGAAAAAAAAAAAAAAAAAAAAAAAAAAAGGGTCCATACACCTTTTTTTTCCCGCACTAGAATCGCATCGCATGGGTGTTTCCAGCCATGCAATCCGATAAATGTGCGAGTTCACACTGCGATCTTTGAACAAAACTGGGAGTGTCATTAGCTCGAATGACAGTCGCAGCGGTTCGCAGAAAGCAGTGTGAACTGCCTGCGGGAAGACTGCGATGCGGGAACCGGTTCTATAAATCACGTTGGTTCCTGCATCGGACATGTGTGAACCAGGGCAAAAGAAGTTATTCATTTAAAAAAAAAACGCTTCTAGACGCAAACGTGACTAAATGCGGCATGCAAACGCGGCTAAACTGACGTTTTTAAAACGTCGGTTTCTAGCTGTCAAGTTGAGTCGTTCAAGGGAGGTTGAAAAACGTCCCATGTACATGTAGCCAAATACCCAAGAACAACCAAAAACATTGTTTAAAAAAGTATTACAAAATCAGCAGAAAATGGCCAAGAGTTTCTTATAACACACAAAGTAGAACAGTCCGAGTTCTCACATTGTATATGTTCCATTTCAGGCACAAAAAAAAAAGCATTATACATTTGCATGGGCACAGTCATTAAAGCTTTCTGTACCGTCTAAGATCTATTTAGTGGTTCAGGTCTTCTCTCTTCGAATACGAAGGAAACAAATGATGCAAATATTGGCATCTCTAGGATGTGGTTTTATGCTACTGCTAGTCTCAGTAGGCATAGTTCCATTTAGTTGCAAAGGAAAGAAACATCTACATTTGTAATGAAACAAGCCGGTTTGTGCTAATCGGAGCTACCTGTACATGCTGGGCTTATTTCCTGGTGTATTCTCTTTTTTTTCGGCCCTAAAAATTTATTTTTCTCCAGATTAAGTTCTTTTCATTATTGTATCTATCACATCTGTACACAAAAGTATTTTAAAGTGATTGTAAAGTCTCTGCTTCCCCCCCACCCCCTCAAAAAAAAAAAAAAAAAAAAAA
>BLSH010477607.1:1560891-1572939 GCA_018402905.1 Glandirana rugosa
AAAAAAAAAAAAAAAAAAAAAAAAAAAAACCTGCAAAACAAAGGCATAATGAGCTACTATGCATCCTATATTAGCCCATTATGAAATGCTTACCTTAGAACGAAGCTGTTGCAGCGGTCTCGGCACACCGATGTGACCGGCGACATGCTGCTTCCTGGTCCAGGGCTCCGGCCAATCACTGCATGGGCTTCAGTGCTTTGATTGGCCGGAGCCGCGGTGACATCACTCCCGCGCATGCACACGGGAGCCGTCATTTACGGCATGTTTACAGAAGAAACGGAACCCTGGGCCACTCCAGGGGCCGATTCTTCACTGCGCATGTGCCGATGAAGTTTAAGATATATTCCTGGGATCTACAGGTAAGCCTTATTATAGGCTTACCTGTAGTTTAAAGTGGTTGTCATGAGTTCACAACCACTTTAAATGGCTGCTGGTTTGCCCCTAATCCAGTGCTTCTAAACCTGTGTTTTGTTGAGCAATGACAAATGCTCTTCCATCTACACTGACCACCAATGCAAGAGGGCAATGTACGGGGTCACTTCTATATTGACCACGAATGTTAGAAGATACCACAATGTTTATTGTCTGCCTGCCTTTCATGCAGTTATTTATGAATATTACTGAAAATTATCTTGTAGGGGGGCTACAGGGGGAAAACAAATTATCTATCTTGGGTGTCAAATAAGATAGGTGAGCCCCATTGCTTATTCATAAAATTTACATTTTTTTGCAAATTGATCATGCTAATGTACCGCAAGCTGTAGGTATAATCCTACTTAGCAGGGGTTCCCTAAGAACTTGAAACTTATTTGAAGGGTTCCAAAAGGGTAAAATGGTTGAGAAAGGGTTGCCTAATCCAACTAAATGATATGCATGTACAGCATAAAACAAAGCAAAATTCCCAGGGCAGAAGCAGTAAAACTTGAAGCAAAAGAACCAGTAACAGTAAAACTACTTAACATAGTGAATATCTCATTAACATACAACTTTTTTTTCCATGAATATAAAAGGTGTAATCTCACTTCCAGAGCTCAATTTATTTAATTTATTTATTAGAGGTATTTCTATAACGCCATAAATTTACGCATCGCTTTACATATATATTGTACATTTACATCAGTCCCTGCCCTCAAGGAGCTTACAGTCTAAGGCCCCTAACTCACATTCATACATACACGGGACAATTTAGACAGGAGCCAAGTAGCCTACCAGCATGTCTTTGGAGCGTATGAGGAAACCCATGCAGGGACAGGAAGAACATGCAAACTCCATGCAGGTAGCGTTGTTTGGATTCAAACATACAGCCCTAGTGTTTTCCTGTAATCCTTTCACAGCCATTGAAGTGTAGTGTGTGGAAGCACGGATCCGTTCCCAGCTGGCAAAGTCAGTGTGCTGTATGTCCATCGCATTCCCCCTTTTGCTATAAGCTCATGCTCACTTCAGTAACCAGGAACTTATCGCAGAACTGTTCAAACTGTTCAGCAGACTCTGCTGAACCAACGAATAGCTGTGATCAGCAGCTGAAAAGCTGATGATCGCAGTTATTTACCTAAAATTCTTTTTTCAATTGTCCCCTGGCCACACCACTATAGTCCTATTCTCTGTGTCTTCTGTGCTGCCAGGACCCATGAAGTCCTGTGTGAGTCTCTGCAGCATGCGCACTCCCGCTCAGTACAAAAAATTAAAAGCATGAGTTATTTCTATGTGATTTAGGAAAAAAATAGTTTGATACCACTTTAATGTTTAGTGTAGTCAAAACTGTGACAGAACCATTTAATGTATATTTAACCTGCCAGCATCTACTGCAAACATCAATATCCGTTTTGGATTGATTAAGCCTTTACACTGGCCACACACAGGGATGGTGGTATTCAGCCAGGGACCAGATGGTGTAGTGATCTGACCGTGAACACAAAACCAGTAGAAGACATATTTTTACAGTAACATTGCAGAAAATTATCTTTCTGGTATGGTTACCTGGAAATGCAGTTCTTTTCAGGTTACATCAATTTCATATTATGACAAATGTTCATGTGCAGCAAAGGCAATCTCTATTACAGAATAGATAACACTACCTCCAGTTTTACATATATTAATCGGTTGCGCATGGTTGTTTGATCTTATCCATATACTAATAATATGGATAACAAGTCTGATTCAACTGTATTACAGCATTTCCAGCAAAAAGCAAACAGTTAAATACACCTGACCGTACTACAGTTCTATAATGTTGGTTATTTGCCATGGAATAATTTACAAGGAGCAGATTATGATTCAGGATTGAAAAGGAAGTGGTTACAATAAAGAATAAAATGAAGCAGAAAGGATGAAGGGATTGGCTGTAGGAAATGCAAATAATCACCTTTTTGTTTCCTGGACAGAGCAGGACTGCAGGTAGAGCTCCCACCAGCTGCAAATCACAGAATGGAAGAGTGCAGAGAGATTAATAGGGGGGCATGCATTTCACAAGTCAGATTTGGGAAGGACCATAGCGTAGGATTCATATTACATAAAGATCAGAAGACAGGTTACTTAATTATCATGCAAAGCAGCGGATACTAAACAAAATCAAAGCATTAGTAATGATTAGATTGTTTATTAAAGAAGCAGATTTTTAATGCAGCTTTGGCTACCAGAATCCATATCCAACCACATAGACTGTTTTTATTTCAACCTGGAAAATTAAATTGCTGTGGTGTCCGACTGCTTTCCCCCCTCCTGAAATATCATGCACACTGGGCATTTAGCGCGTCTGGTTGGTTCGCCTGTGCCCTCCACCCGCAGATAAATGCTGGAGCCTCATGTACCTGGGTTAATTCTCAGTGTGCCTGAATCCTTTGACATAGAAAAAAAAAAAAAAAATCATCGGACAATCGCAGTATGCATGTTCAGGAAAAGTGATCAGAAAAACAACCAACCCATTCAGAGGCTGAATAATACACATTCCATTGTCACCTTCATTAAAAATCACTGTATCTGAAACCATTTAGGCCTTATTCACAAAGTTTTGTTTTACGCTGTACGCATGCAAGGCTGGCCATACCTTATACAATTTTCTTGTACAATTTTCCTTTAGATTTACCAAAACCATATAATAGGAGGTCAAATCTAAGCACTCAATTTGTATCCAATCGGACAGGCCCTTGTACTACAGCCACCACTGATTACACATCATTCATGTTTACAGGTCAGCCCTGAGGGCTGCTTCACACCTTAGAAACAGTCCGGATGTGTCACTGCATGCGCGTTTTTGATGCATTGTTTTTTTCTTGAACTTAATGGTCAGTTCACACCACAAAAAACACACTCCAGATTTATTTGGGATGTGTTTTTGCTTACAGTTCACAGCATAAAAACTCACTCCTGATGCGTTTCTGCATGCACGTGTTTGATGCGGTTCCAGTGCGTTTTTCCCCCCTCTTGTTTTTTCCAATGTTTCCTGGGGTTTTTTTTATGTGATAAACACTGGTGCGTTTAGATGCGTTCCAGTGCATTTTTTTATACGTTTTCTCACGTACATTTCAGTGCAAAAAAAGTACAGCATGTTCTTTTATTTCTCTGTACTGGGACTGACTGCACTAGCGTGAACTATACCATTGGAACTGATATCATCTACTGTCCATGCATTTTTAAATGCAGAAAAACACACTGAACTGCATCTGGTGTGAACCAGTCCTAAAATAAGGACATGTGCGTTCCAGTGCATTTTTGATGTGTTTTACTGCATTTCAATAAAGTTCAGCGCAGAAAAAATGCAGCGTGCTCTGCTTTATTTCCTGGAAGGGGAACGCGCTGGTGTGAACTATGCCATTGGAAACCATAGAACACGCTGCATTAAAAGCAGAACACGCTGCATTTATTCTACTATCTATGCATTTTTGATGCAGAAGAAAAAACGCACTGGACTGCATGTAATGTAAACTGACCCTGAATGAATTATTCATGCAGCAGTAACCCATGTGCAGAATGGAGTTGGTCAATTGTTAATGATTGAAGGCCAAAGACATTTTGCATATGCGGCAACCCATTAATTTAGAGTCGGCATATAAACATCAATAGTGCATAAATGCACTGGCTATACAGCGTTGATATTTTCGTATCAGCGGTGACCAATGGGGTCCATTCAGACTGTACACATGTAGAAGTGAACACATTTACATGCATACAGAGTAAAATAAAGCAGCTTTGTGCTACGTTGCTGAATGTGGCGCATAGGTGGTTACATACAGATGTGTACAAAACTATATGCATATGTATGCAACGTTTTGATGCGCGTGTTAATAATCCCTTAATACATTTAAAATAGTGCTGTTTAAAAACAACATGAGCGATGAATAAAAACCAAAAGCAAACATATGAAGCAGGTGTCAAAGGCTTTCAGTATGATAGTCTCTATTAAACATATATTTTTAGAAACAACGGTAAAGGGACTTTGACAGCTTCAATACCGAGCACTTTCACCCCCTTCCTGCCCAGGCCAATTTTCAGCTTTCAGCGCTGTCACACTTTGAAGGACAATTTCACGATCATGCAATGCTGTACACAGACTAATTTTTTATCATTTGTTTGAGACAGATAAGAGCTTTGTTTTGGGGACATTTAATCACAGAGTTTTTAGTTATTTTTGGCAAATGAAGAAAAGACCAAAAACTCTGAAAAAAAAAAAAAAAAGTTTCTTAGCTCCCGTTAAAAAATGTTGTAAATAAGTAATTGTTCTCCTTCACTGACGGGCACTGATGTGGCTACACTGATGGGCACTGATGAAGAAGCAGTAATATACAGCACTGGTGGGTACTGATTGGCATCACTGGTGGGCACTGATTGGCATGGATTACTCATGGGGCTGCACTGATAATCAATGCACTGATTATCAGTGCAGACAACCCGTCAGGAGAGACGCTTATCGGCCCTCCTCTACTTGCGCGCTTCAACACAATGATACTATGTGGATTATTCTAAGTTTGTGGAAATATTTTTTTGGCTTCCATTTGTTCCCCCTATGGCCTACTAATACTGGTGGTGCATGAACCTCAGTGACTTTGTGAATGCTGTAAATTGAATTTTTGAATATCGATGTTGTGACAATATATGCATAAAATGCTTTCCGGCTCCTGAAGAAGCCGATTGGCAAAACATGTCGAGCAAAGAGCATTTGTCAAAAATCTGTATTCGATATTCCTTGCTTGTTTTTAAAATCCAATTGTATTTACACATTTTTTATGTTAAAGCATAATAAACTAATGTTTTTATGACTTGTGTTATGGCACCTTTAAAGTCCCTTTACCATTGTCTCAAAATATTCTCTTCTGGGTTGCTGGTGTCCTTGATTTCCGGGCTTAGTTGTATATTTTCAAATACACACACACACTTAACAACGCAATTCCCTTACTTGCTCCATTTTAGTCTGGTAAATATACAGTGACATTAAAAGTGTTTTTTTTTTTTTTTTGAGTACACTGTTTGAGAAGTACAAAAAAAATACCTTTGCTGTGATTTCTGCAGTCATATCTCAAAAATGATCATAAGGAAGTGTGTTAAAGACTACAGAATATCTCCCTCAAGTTATGGAGAAGGGGAGAGGGGAAGAGGTTCTGTAATTCTAATTACAGGATTCTAATAAACTTGTCTTAGGGTGACAATGTTGCTCCTTGATAGATACAGTGGAGTAAGGAAGCTTTCATACTGCTCTGCTGCAGTTTCCCTGTAGCGGAGGTGCAGCGTAGTGTATCAACGGGTTTCGTGCTCGATTCCCTATACTTTCTCATACACTCTATTAGATCAGGCATTTTTTGTGCATTTTCTGAAAGTGCACCAAAAGTCCTGCACACTGCATAGTTGGTGCGCTTTCAGAAAACACACCAAAAACGCCCGATAGAAATCTGTAGGAAACTGCAAGTAACTTGCACGGAAACCGTTGGTAGACTACGCTGCTCCCACAATGCAGGGAAACCACACCAGAGTAGTATGAAAGTGCTCTAAGCGTGGTCACCACAGGACAAGTAGTGCATCACTTGACAGGATTACAAGGTGGAAATAAAAAGGGAAAAAGTAATAATACAACCCACAAATTGTCCACACCAAACAATTAGTGTCCAGGTGGACGTATACCCAAGTCATAAAATAACTGCTGGAACATATACAACCATATAAGGGTTAAAGCGGTGACATGTTTTCAGAGAAGAATGCTGCCCCAGATTTCCTTCAGTGCTTTAGAAAATTACAAAAAGTATGAGCATTTGGCCTTGCGATTATCGCTATACTGAGGGATTAATGACCATGTGAACAAATAGCAAGGCTTTTAGTTACAGATGCACCGTAATGACGTCCAAAACATATTGGCTGAAAATGGTGTTGTCTGCATTTTGCCGATAAGAAAAAAAAAAAAAGGTGCCGGTAATGGTGTCGAAAACGCATGCGATTTTACTGTACTTATGGTGCGTTTTTCATAGGTCACGTGACTCAAAAACCGCATCAAAAGTGTAATATGGGTGCGATTATTGATGTGTTCTTTCTGCGTTTTCAATGCATTTTAATGGGGAGGTGTGTTTTTTATTTTTTTAATGACCAAAAATGCAGCAAGCAGGATTTTTAACCACAATGGACCAGTGCAAAGACTTGCATAGAATTTAAAGGGATACATTTTTCTTGAGCTTTTCTTGCATTAAGAAAAGGTGCCAATAATGGTGAACAATAAATGTATATTCGTGATATTAAATTAAAAAGTCAAATATAATACAATTACATATAAAAATATATATATATTTTTTTTAAACTGTAATTTTTCGGCCAAGTGCATCCTGCATTTTCGGTTCCAAAATTTCCATTCAGTGCACCTTTACTTTTTAGTTATGTTAAAAGTAATGAAGGGTGCAGAATGGGGAGCGTTTATGCCTTTTTATCTATTCCAGCAATACACCTAAAACACGTTTGTGTTAATATTTTGGTATAGCGCCACATCAAAGCTTTTGTCACTTTGCCAATCAGTTTGATGTAAAATATGACATTTCCTAATACACAATGGGGGTTAATTTACTGAAACTGGAGAGAGCAAAATTTGTGCAGCTCTGCATAGAAATCAGCTTCCAGTGTTTTTTTTTTTTTTTTTTTTTTTTGTCAAAGCTTAATTGAAGAAGCTGAAGCTAGAAGATGATTGGCTACCATGAACAGCTGCACCAGATTTTGCACTCTCCAGTTTTAGTAAAGCCTCATACACACGATGAGAATATCAGACGAGTGATTGTCTTTTTTTTAGCATACTAGTCTCATATAGAAAACAAATAGGTTACTAAAGTTACGAAAATTCTCGTAAGACAGAATACAACTTTGGAAGTGATATAATGTATTCTTTCATTTCTGAGCATGCGTGGTCTCGATCACACGATTTGTTTCGTACAAATACTATACTAATTACATGAAAATCGTTCTTTCTGATAAAAAAAAAAAAAAAAAAAAGTTTACATGCTTGTCCCTTCAGATATTTTCGCATGAACTGTCATGATCGACTCTCGTAAGCTGTGTACTAAGGAATAGATTAGATGTGGATTTTTTTTTCCATCCAATATTGTCATCATGTGTACAGGCCTTAATTGACCCCTATATGTGCCACAGACTAGACGCCTGGCCATGGGTCAGGCCAATAACCTACAGTCTGGCCTCACCACTCTTCCCCCATTAAAATGTTTCTACCCATCAGTGAGAGCAGGGTATGCAACCTGAAAAAAATTTAATGGATAAGAACACACAAAGTGACATTTATCAAACACACTGGAGACAAGTTTAGACACAAATTAAGCTGCCTGACAGTTGAAGGTTCTTACATATATTTGCAACCCTTTCAAAACAGCTAGTCAATAAGGCTTGATTTACACTTGTGGTTGCGGTGGGTGTTAAAATCACTCAGTTGAAATGCATTTTTACTACCCATAACCACTCCCCCTTAAGCTGCATACGCAACAGATGGCGGTATATACACATGCTGGCAAAAATTAGCTCCTTTGTTACACACCATAGGGAGTACCTCCCACCAAACATGAATCATTCATGTGAATGGTGGTGCAGGTTTTTAGGGTATAAACAGGTGTTGAGGAGAGATGATGGCTCCTCATGGCCTGTCAAGTACCCTCTGAAAAGACTTTGACCATGGATCACTCCTCAGAGGTCAACACAAGGGCAAACAAGCCCTTAAAGGAATAATTCACCTTTGGAACATGTTACATGTTCCACCCGTATTTAGAGTGTAACATGTTCCAGCTCCTGCTTCCTCTTCCCCTGATCTCCCCTCCTTGCGACAGCGAGCACAGGATCTTCTTCCTACATCCGCTGTCAGAATTTAAAAACAGCGCAGCCATGCAGGGTTCTGCCCACACAGTCACGTCATTCGTAAACAAACTTTTGTGAATGAATGAACTACAAGTACTGTCGTACTTTGCACCCGACAGTTTGTAGTTCTCAATGAACTGCTAGGGAGCTGGTGACTGTTCTTAGACAATGGATTCCTCCTGCTGTTCAGTAACTATCTGCCCGTATCAG
This sequence comes from Glandirana rugosa, assembly GCA_018402905.1. NCBI lineage: Eukaryota > Metazoa > Chordata > Amphibia > Anura > Ranidae > Glandirana > Glandirana rugosa. Next base: position 1,569,421 of record BLSH010477607.1, read on the forward strand.
AGGTACAGGTAAAGATTGTACAGGGAATCTGCAGGATCCAGGTATTGCACCCGTGATCTGCTGATCGCAGGTGCAATGCCTTACTGGCTGCTAAGTAAAAATATAATAGATGCATTTTTTTTACCTGTAAAACAATGTTTTTTTTTATTTTGTAAAAGGTGAACTTACCTTTTAAGAAGCTGTCAGGTGCAAATTTTTTTTGGACAGTTCAGGGGAAATTTGTGAATGAGGCAGCATGTAGGATAAATCTGCCTCAAACCTGCCTCACTGTTCCTATTTAGCATTGTCTGACTGTGCTACAGAATTGATAAAATGTCCCCCACTGTGTTCAATTGCAGGTATGGAAATCATATTCATCCCTGTTTGCCCTATCCTCCTGGCCAGTGGAGTATTTTGGTTTTGTGCTGCCCTGGGTAAGACTAAAATCGGGCTGTGTGATCTGTGATCCTAAAGACACAACGATCACAGATCACAGGTGGACACCACAGCGGGCATGCAGTTCTGGACGACTGCGCTGTAATCGACATTCGGCTATAGCGCAGTCGCCTGAGGGGCAGCGCCGCCCCCCCTGAAAAAGCCGCCCAAGGCAAATGCTTTGTTTGCCTCGAGGCCTATATGCCCCTGCTCCTGGCACATGTCCATTAACACAATACTATTTCAGGACAGTATTCACGTTTGAATACCCTTTAGTTACAGTAGGCAGAAACAAGCAAAGCCAGCTAAGTTGCTGATCAGCAATTTTGCCTTCTTGTGCAAGTTTTCCTGGGTCTGGTTTCCACCAGGTATATCCGCAAGGCATTTGTATGTCATTTCCATGTTGGTTCAAACAAAACTTGACCCCAGAGACATTTGAACAAAAGCTTTCTAGGATGACAGGAGTGATGCAGCAACTACTGGCAATTTTATATTGCCAATAATTTTAAAGGGCATTCAGTAGTTTAATATGAGCCACATAGATGACTTGCCTATGAGCTCCACAATGCTTCCACTGCGGCAGCGGCTCTGAGATTGATCTCGAGAAATGCTGATATGCTGAATGCCTCCAGAAGATGTCAGGACATGGAGCAGCTCAATGGGAGGAGTCCTGAATATCTGCTGCAACAGCTCCAGAGCACCTGTCACCACATTGTGATCTCTGTGCTGAGTAAAATGTAATGTCAGTTCATAAACCTAAAAAAAAAAATAAAGAAAAAGGCATTAATCAGTCTCTTAAGGTGTCCATAAATAGTACACGTTATCCTTTCTGTGTTGTGATTATCATCTTTTATGGGTTAGGATCTCCTAGGGAGTGATGAAGTGTGCCTTCAATGGTTGGAGGAGGCCTTTATAATCATGCAGGGAGATTTTTAAAATCATTGGACAATCTTCCTGTGAGTGACCTAACTATCAATAATCAGCACAGTATGTATTTTTTGCTATTCAGCACTGTGGTATTTTAGCTGGCAATTGTGCAGTCATTCAACACTGTACGCAAATTAAATTTTCAGCATTTTTTTTCACATAAATAGAGCTTTCTTTTGCTGGTATTTGATCACCACTGCATTTTTATTTTTAGCAATATAAAAATGAAAAACAAAGAAAAAAACCGAGCATTTTCCAAAAAAACAAACAAAAAAAACAAAACAAAAACTATATTTTCTACCTTCTGCTATAAAACATAGCCAATAAAAATTGTAAAAATCTAATTTTTTGATATATTTAGGCCAAAGTGTATTCTGCTACGTCTTTGGTTTAAAAAAAAAAAAAAAAAAAAAAAAGAAAGAAAAATCCCAATATGTGTATAATTGGTTTGTGTGAAAGTTATAGCATCCTCAAAACTATGGAATATATACTGGTATATATACAGCTATAGACGCTATACTGTAATGGCAGTGATCAGCGACTTATAGTGTGACTGATAAAGTGGCAGGCAATTTGGAGCTAAAAGACACTATCTGGAAGGGTCACTAATTGACATAGTTAGTGACACTAATACAGTGATAATACTGTACAAGGACACTGTGCTAATGACACTGGCTGAGAAGGGGTTAACATCTTGGGGTAATCAAGGGGTTAACTATGTGCATAACAATGTGTAAGGCGTGTAACATGTGCTGCTTTTACTTTAGTATCTGTCTATTTCTGCTCCATATGAAGCAGGGAGAAGAAACAACCAGATCGCTGTTCCCTGTACACACAGCTCTGTGTTATTGTAAACACAGAACTGTGTGTATGATTGGCCACAGCCAATAGATCAGCTGACTTCAGCCAAATTCACTGGCTAAAATAGGCTGCCAAACTTGTACTGTGTCCAATCATAGTGTACCACCCCAGCATGCAAGCAACTTGTTCCAAGATTAGCAGACAACTCCTGCCCACATTTGACCTCTTGTAATCTGGTTGCCCAATAGCATGCCATGAAATACCAAAGAATGCATATTTTAAAAAACAATAACAGTAAAGGGTGGGTGACATTCTTTGCCTGCCATGAAACATGGTATTCATGAATACCTGTGTTAGCTGCTCTTGAGATGGAGATATTTCCGCTTCTTTTCGAGTAACCCCAAAGCTGCCTTTCAGACTGGTGTCTTTGACTTGTTGCTGTAGTAATGGGATCAGGTAGCGTAGTGTTAATAAGACTCCCAAGATTAAAAGAGTTGGCTGTTCATCCTCAACAGGAATGAGAAGACCTGCAGAGTTCAAACAAACAAGAGTGAAAACAATCAGTAATTCAAATCACTGGGCTGTGTGAGTTAAAGTGAATCTGATGAATTATAAAAATGTTCAAACAAGCCCAAGCTTTAAAATGAATACGGGCACCAAATGTACGTCCCAATGTGTGTGTCCCCTTATGTGCTTCTAGTTTACTTAAAGCCAAACTCCAGGCAAACAGCTAAATACACATATCCAATATAAGTATGGGGAGCAGTTTTACTGGCCAAAGGATTTTATATTTCCTTTCATGCAGTCCTGAGATTTGCCCTGCCAGAGAGCAGAGTCAGGTTAGAGAAGGGGGCAGACCTTTCAATCATCTGCCTGTCCTCAATTCATAGATCGTTTCATTCATAGAAGCTGCAGCTAGGTGAAAAGGTTGGGTATAGTCAGGCAATCTTGATGAGTGCCTATGTAAGCTCCCTTAAATCAATTAACCCCTGCCACACCAGATGATTACAGTGGTGCGGTGGGAAGGGCATTGAAGGAGGAAGATTTCAGCTAAACGAGGGCACACCAGCAAAAAGCCACATCTCTCACTTAGGCCCCTCTCATACCAGGGATGCCCGAGCATTAGCAGTAAAACACCATTAATTTGTGGTGATTTACCACTGTTTATAGCGGAGCTTTGGCGCCGCTATTCGGGCGGCAGCGGTGCGCTTTTAACCCCCCCTACAAGGGGTTAAAAGTGAAGGTTAGCGGGGCTTCCGAAGTGGTGTGTAGGCGCTTTGTGAGCGCTGCCCCATTTACCTCCGTGCAAGCACACCGCCCAGTGTGAAAGCACTCAGGCTTTCACACTGGGGTGGATTGGGGGGGGGGGGGGGGGGG
>BLSH010477607.1:1588027-1604755 GCA_018402905.1 Glandirana rugosa
AGAGAAGAGAGACGGGGGGCAGAGAGAAGAGAGCGGGGCAGAGAGAAGAGAGCGGGGCAGAGAGAAGAGAGCGGGGCAGAGAGAAGAGAGCGGGGCAGAGAGAAGAGAGCGGGGCAGAGAGAAGAGAGCGGGGCAGAGAGAAGAGAGAAGAGAACGGGGCAGAGAGTGAGTCTTTGCTAACATACTGATCACATGATAGGAAACCACTTATTCCTTTGTGGGAATCAAATCTGTAAGTGAAAGGCACTACCAGCCACACAAATTGACAGGTAGGTATCTCCTCTGTCAGCCGGGCAGAGGAGAGGAGAGAGGAGGCAACTGATCGTGGGAAGATGGTGTGTTATCAGTACAGAAAAGCATATTTATGATATAACACAGGGGAACTTATTGTTCGAATACAGATGGGGATGGGAGCTTTTAATACAAGTGGCTGAACAACCACTTTAAGTATTCTTTGCTTTATCCAAAAAAAAAAAAAAAAAAAAAGAAAAGAAATTGGTTTTAGCTTTACATTCACTTTAATAATAAAAGAATGTCTGTTAAAAATAAAGTAAAAGCATGATTCTAAATAGAAATATTATTACCACTTTAAAATGGAAAAACTAACCGGGAGTGCACCCTACTAATAAAGGGGACTTCATTATGATGGATATATTTATTAACATTAAAGTCAAAAGATCATCTATTTAAAAATAAAATACTATCGACCAGGATTTATTTCTTTGCTCTAGAGCAGGTTTGTAAACAGTTCTCTTTATTGGCTGCCATGGCAGACAAATGATGTCTGTTTTTGCTTATGACTACACATTTGTCCAAAATCAAACTTTACAATGACACTGCTAGACTTCCTGGTGCCTGGCACAGTGAAATGGGCATACCATTACACAGAGTATCTAAAAAATGCAACCATTTACCGTGTTTACATCAAACACCATTAAGGGATTCATTTGAAAAAATAAATCATTAATGTAAATTTGCTAAAAGGAAAGAAAAACTACCAATAGCCTGACCCAATAGATAAATACAAATAGTTGGCTGATTCCTGTGTACACCAAACATTGCTCAGAAGGGCCCACTGTAGCTGTATCTAGTCTGGCTCCACAATAATATACAGAAAATGGCAATTTAAAGTGCAAGTCCACTTAAAAGGGATGCTCAGTTTAAAGTGACTGTAAAGTCTTGTTTTTTTGTCCGCTATTAAAATAACAAACATGTTATACTTACCTGCTTCTGTTGCAGTAGTTTTGCACAGAGCAGCCTGGATCCTTCTCTACTCAGGTGCCTCTTTGGTGCTCCTGTTGAGTGTTCTCACAGCAAGCAGTTTGCTATGGGGGCAGCCGAGCTGCAGCTCCATGTGTCCAGACATGGAGCTGTGCTTTGGCCACTCCCCCTCTCTCTCCTGATTGGCTAACTGATGATTGACAGCAGCGGGAACCAATGGCGCTGCTGCTGTGTCTCAGCCAATCAGGAGGGAGAGTCCCAGACGGCCGAGACACTCGTGGACATCACTGGATATAGAGGGGGCTCCGGTAAGTATTAGGGGGGCCTGCTGCACACAGAAGGCTTTTTATCTTAATGCATAGAATCCATTAAGATAAAAAACCTTCTGACTTTACAACCCCTTTAAAAATAACAAACATGTTATACTTACCTGCTCTGTGTAGTGGTTGTGCAGCACATAGCAGCCTGATCCTCCTCTTCTCGGGTCCCTCTTTGGCACTCCTGGCTCCTCCCTCCTGTTGAGCGCCCCCACAGCAAGCAGCTTGCTATGGGGGCACCCGAGCAGAGCCACAGCCTCGTTTCCATCCAGAAACGGAGCCGTGCCTCGGCCCCACCCCTTTCTCTCCTCAATGGCTGACTGACTGATTGACAGCAGTGGGAGCCAATGGTGCAGCTCTGCTGTCTCAGCCAAAGAGGAGGGGATTCCTGGGCAGCCAAGACATTCCTGCAACATAATTGTTTGGCATTGTTCAAAAAGCTAGAACAAACCTCTCAATCTTTATCCAGACCAAAAAAAAAAGTTAATGGTTTGGGCTCACATACACTTCAATATCTTTTTTGTCTTGTACAGAATCACTTTTAAGTGGTCTGACCCCTAAACTATAGAAAGTACTAAAAAAACACACCAATTAGTATTATATTATCATATTAACAACCTCCAAAAACCCACCTTTTTTATTTCTTTGTACAGTTCAAGTTGTAACCTCGGAAGGTTTGAATCCATCAAAGCCTGTGATAGGAAAACATAACAAAAATAAGAAATCCACAATAGTTTTAGATCATAATGTCAGCACCAGCACCACCATAATTTACGGTGCATTGCCAAAAGCTATGCAAGCCATGTTTGGTCTGTTGTGGTGTGTTAGGCTGCTCATTGAAATGTTTAAAGCACTACAGTAGACTGGGTTGGTGTGAATAGGCCCAGAAAATACAGAATGGAAAAATGTTTTCAAGTAGACTTCAAATCAAAATGTGGAGATTTGCTTTGTTATAGGAAACATCTATAACAGGGATCTCCAAACTGTGGCTTGTGGCCCTTTGCTTGCTTTTATCTGGCCCTTTGGAGCACTATTCCCCCCACTGACACCACCAATGGGGCACCATTCCCCCCCCCCCCCCAATGACACCAGCAATGGGGCACCATTCCCCCCCAAAGACACAAGCAAGGGGGCACCATCCCCCCCCCCCCCAAAGACACCAGCAATGGGGCACCATCTCTCCCCCACACTGACACCAGCAATGGGACACCATTCCCTCCACTGAGACAAACAATGGGGCACTATTCCCTTCACTGACACCAACAATGAATGGGGCACCATTCCCCCCACTGACACCAACAATGGGGCACTATTCCTCCCACTGAAACCAACAATGGGGCACTATTCCTCTCACTGAAACCAACAATGGGGCACTATTCCTCCCACTGACACCAATGGGGCACTATTCCTCTCACTGACACCTATGATGTAATTTTTTTTACTCCTATAGTCCCACAAATGCCAGGGCATTTTCTACTCCCACTGGCCACAGTCCAGACCCCCTTAAGTTTGAAGGGCAGTAATCTGGCTCTTTGTTTCAAAACGTTGGAGACCCTTGATCTAGAAGCTTTAATTGTGCCTAAGCAGTGCTCTAAAAAATCTAGCTTATATTCTGGATTCCCCTGGAAAATATCTGTGCACTTCCTGATATTTTAAATGTGCCTAGGCACTCCCGTGTTTATAGTTTCATAGCTATATATCTAAAGAAAAACTCTGCCTCTATGAAGATGGTCTTCTCCACACAAGGTCACAGTGTAGAACAAAGCATAGTAAGTCACAAATGGACAAAAGATCAGCTGCAGGGAGATGACATGCAACGCTGGCAACAAGTACTTTGCTTTCTGCCACCTTTTTTTGGGCACAGCTTTCAGAAATTGGCTCCTCTTTTGAATACATTTTCCTAAAAAAAAAAAAAAAAAAACCACAGGACCGGCCAGTTCTTGGCTGTTAACCAAAACCTCTGGTTTCAGTACTTTAGTCACCAATGCGTAAGAAGCATGCAGATAGTGGAGCCTGACCCTACCCCGCTACCTGACTTGAGTGGCAGAGGGCCAAGGTATCAGGCACTCATTGCCTGAGAAGAAATGCCGGAAGAGCAATAACAGAAACTAAATGTTTTTGCAATGTAATGCAGACTGTCAAACTTTTTACCACAGGAGGAACAATAGAAAGACTTTCTAGGATTGAAGTACAAGACAAATATCAAGCCCCCTTCTCTGAACTTTTACCATTTTTACAAATAAAGCATTGGTTAACCACTGTACTCCCGAATAAGGACTTGACGTCTCAGCTTTCACTCTGAGCATATTTGCCATCATACACCTCTTTCTCCCAGACACATTTCTATTACCGGCTCTGAGTTTAACAATTCCCGTAGTCACATTAACCACCCTTAAGATCCTAATTGCACCAAAGATGGGGAAGACTGGCTGCAAATCTGGTCTACTATAGCCTCTTGTTCTATTAACATTTACGCTCAAATCAGCTTTTAAGACTGTTGCAAGGTGGTATATTGTCCCATCTCACTTCGGTCATCTCCATCCACCCTCGCCAGAGAAGTTTGAGGATGATTTCGGATTTGTTCTCCACACGTGATAGGAGTGTCCTATGCTCTCTAGGTTTTGGAAAAGAGTCCTTAAACTCTTACACTCCTTGCTGACCAGTCCTTTTCTCTAGAGATCCTTGGTATGTCCTGTTGCATTTAAAGCCCTCAGGCCTTACGAGGTCTCAGTTTAAACTTGCAATGTAAGTTCTCCCAGTGGCAAGAAGGACCTTAGCAAGAGCTTGAAAAAAGCAGTTTGTCCAGTTTACATTAGTCTGCATCTTTATAGGAGTTGAGGTCCTGGGATTTTGGCTCTAGTGTTGGGATGTCCTTCTCTCCTTTTACTGTATTCTCCATCATCTTTTTTTTTTTAAATACTTTTTATTGACGAATATATAAAACATCATACAATGAACTGTTACATCGGCAATCATTCAAAAAAAAAAAAAAGGGGGTAACAATGACAAGACCTACTTTTTAGTACATGGTGGGACATTATATAGGAACATTGAGAGAAGTTACTTTTCACATCAAAGTCTAACATAGGCAGCATGAGGCTATTCATACCCAGTATATGATCCTACCCTATTGTTACCCACCTGTGTAACGCAAATCGTGGTGGGTATTCCTCAGTCGCATATACCACCCACAGTAAGTTCAGAGGTTTTCCACTCATCCCATATTTTATTGAATTTGTGTGGGCACCCTTGGTTTTCATACATTAAATTGTTCATACGGTAAAACCTGATTCACCAGCTGAATCCATCTGTGAATAGATGGAGGCCTGGGCTGGATCATATCAACGCCAGTGTTTTCCTGGCCATAAAAAGGGTTTCATTTAACAAAATTCTATGGTATCGCTGCCAGTGTTCCTCATCTAAGATACCTAATAGACACACCCACGGGTACCACACAATACAGAGGAGAGTACGTCTGTCACCCGCTTTCAAAAATGGGCCACTACAGGGCATTCCCACATCAAATGCACAAAATCTGCACGTGGATTAGTGCATCTCATACATTCAGCTGTGGGAATGCAATGCAGTCGCACCGGTGTGAGATATGTCTGGTGTATCACATAAAGCTGTGTTAGCCTATTGTTAACAGCAGGGGATACCCTCAAATGAGATGAACAAGCTTCATCCCACTCCTCATCTGTGATGTCAGGGATTATTCGTTGCCACTGGAGGCGTACCGAAAGCAGAGCTTGGCCTACAGTGGACGTCAATAGGTAGGTATACAGTTCGGATATGAGACCACCTGGGCCCTGCGACTTTAAAATTCCTATTACTGGGTACTTAGCAAATTTCGGGGCATTTTGGCCAAACTGGGCATGCAAAGTATGCCGCATCTGAAGGTATCTATAGAAGCTTGTGCGCTGGAGGTCAAAGCTCCCTCGTAATTGCTCAAACAATTTAAGGGTAGAGTCTGTGTATACATCAGCTAGGGTACTCACCCCTTCCCAAAAGGAACTATCCTTCAAACGCAGTAAGTGCACGAACATGGGGTTACGCCACAATTTAAGTGATGCCTCAGCGTCTCTGAAATCTGTGATACGTTTATATTCCTTCCACACTGCCCTTGCCAGAGTTAACAAGGGCAACCGTGCCTGAGTAAAAGCTGTCCTAGGGGCTTCTAGTGCTATCAATAAAAGTCATACACCCCAAGGACGTGGGCCAAATGAGACTCCACCACCTCCGATGTGACCGTTTCCAACCAGGCAGTCAAGTGCCGCAATTGCCCTGCTATATAGTAATAAAAAAGATTTGGAAGAGCCATGCCCTCGTCTGTTTTGGGGCGCTGAAGTACCGAGTACTTAAGTTTTCTCCTGGACGGTGCCCAAATAAAAGCACCCAATTGAGGGTCGAGTACTTTAAAATAGGATTTAGGCACAGAAAAGGGCACATGAGAGGCAACATATAAGCATTTCGGCAAAAGGATCATCTTAACCAGATTGATCCGACCCCCAACTGATAGTGGAAGTCTGGCCCAAGTCATCAATTTACTCTTGATCAATGTCATCAAGGGGTCTATATTGAATTTCAACGCTTCTGAGATAGCCAACGTGATATAAAATTCCCAGATATTTAAAGGAAGTCAGAGTTTTGAGAGGAGATACCACTCCACTACCCGCGAAAGCTGATGGGTATAAGGGCATCAAAGCAGCTTTCAGCCAGTTAATTTTAAGGCCGGAGTATTCTCCAAAGGTGTCAATAATTTGCATTGCGGTGGGTAGGGACTGTGACGCATCCTGTAAATACAGTATGAGATCATCTGCATATAATCCAATTACATCGGTCCTATTACCCAGAGTTATGCCCCGCACAAGTGAGGATTGACGAAACTTCAGGGCTAGCGCCTCAATGGCTACCGCAAATAAAAGCGGAGACAAAGGGCAGCCCTGTCGAGTTCCTCTGTACAAAGGGATAGACCCGGATAATAGGCCATTGATTAATAGTTGTGAAGTGGAGCGTGCATACAGAATCAAGACCCATGAACGGAATCCCTCTTCAAAGCCGAAAGAGCGTAGGGCAGCTTGCAGAAAAGGCCATTCGACTGAGTCGAACGCCTTTGCTGTGTCCAAAAGACGCTAAAACACTCGTATCCAGCAGGTAATCTTTAAGCTGAACTATTAATTAGGTTCTGCGTATATTTATGGATGTGGACTTCCCTGGCATAAATCCAGATTGATCCGGATGAATGATAGTGAGTATAACTTCATTAAGTCGCTTAGCAATAATTTTATAATCAATATTCAACAGCGACATGGGGCGAAAAGAGGAACAGTCAGATAAGTCCTTGTCAGGTTTCAGGATAAGTACCACCGTTGCCTCATATAACGAGGGTCGCCGTCACATAGACCTGTACCAGCACCAGAGCTAAAATGTCCATGTACATGCTGTACACCTCCAATGGAAGGCCATCTGGGCCTGAAGCCTTTCCAGCAGCCAACGAGGCCACTGCCTCCCTAACATCGCCCTCTATGATCACGGCGTCTAACGCCCCTGCCTGTTCCTGTGAGAGTCTAGGGAATTGTAAATCTGCCAAGTATTCCTCAATTTCTTCCTCTGTATGAGTCAGTGTGGATGCATACATCTTGACATAAAAATCATGGAAGCAGGTAAGAACATCTTTTGCCATGGTGGCCTCAGTACCGTCCATCCTAACTATCCTTGACACTATAGCACTTGCCTGTTGCTGCCTGGCCATGTGCGCCAGGTGGTAGCTAGATTGGTTACCATACTCAAAATACTTCTGCTGGGTGAAAAGGGATTTTCTCTTGGCGCTAGCAATCATATGATCAGAGTATAATCTGGAGGCCAGCTCCCAGTGTATTCTGTTAGAGGCACCAGGGGAAGACAGGTAGGTCTCCTCAGCCTTACAGAGTTTCTGAGCCAAATCCTCCTCTTCCTTACGAGAAGTCCTCTTTATATACAAAATTGTAGATTTTAGTGCACCTCTCAAAAAAGCCTTGAGGGTATCCCAGAATAAAAAGACTCCTATCCTCCCCGTGCGCCTCCACAAAATCACTCAACTGATCAGGAATCCTATCACTGTCTCCTATCTGGGTAAGCCAGAAAGGCTGCACTCTCCAAGGCCTACGTGTCCCCTCTACTCCTACATCGATATGTATAATAAGTGGAGAATGGTCCCATACACCCCTAGGGAGATATTCCGCCGCCATAATTTTGGGCAGCAATCTATTATTTCCCAAGGCTAGGTCTATCCTGGACAGCACGCCCTTACCTGGAGCAGACCAAGAGAAAGCACGATCCCCAGGATGCAACCCACGCCATAAATCTTTCCAGCCAAACTCTGAAATAAGAGCCCCAAAGGCTGTCACAGCCAGAGTATGGGTGCCACCTTACTCCCCATGCCTGTCCGCAGCAGAGTCAACCACTAGATTAAAGTCCCCCAGACAGAGGACAAAGGCCTCCAGATACAAAGCTGCAAACACCATAGCTTCCTTTACAATAGCCAGTGTAGCCGGTGGTGAATTATAAATACCCAGAATAACAAATGGCATGGCATACATCTGAGCTCTAATAAACACATTTCCCTAATGGGTCAGCCTTTAGCCTAATACATTCCCAGGGGACCGTTCTGTGAATCAGAACCAAAATCCCCCTGGAGCAGGATGTGTGAAAGGAGTGGCCTGGCCATTGTACCCAGGGTTTTTTGAGGCGATCAACAGTTTCTAGGGTCATATGTGTTTCTTGTAAACATATGATTTGTGCATTTACTTTTTGAATTGCAGTGAATACATTCTCCATCTGCTTATGTTTATTTTGGCCTCCTCACTATGGAGGCCCCTGCAAACTTTCCTGCGCTACTTTGTATGCCGGATCTGACTTCTGTATCGACCTTACGAGTACCTTGTGGCTTAGAGTTAGCGATTGGTCCACACTCTTAGGTACCATGCTCAGTATTATTGCAATACGGTCTGCCAATTTACTATATTTATCATATTCCAATAGTGTTACCTCTCTATACTGAACTCCAATGGGTATGAACCTGGAATTCATTGATGCATTGTTCTTTCTTATGCCCTTACATGGGTTTATACTCTGTAATCTACAAAAACTTTAATAAAAAATGTATTGAAAAATACATTTTCAGGTTTTAGGGGACCCCTGCACAAAACAATTCATTGGTGGTCAGAGGGAAAAAAAATGTCCCTTACATTGGTGGCTCATGGTTACAATGCTCCCCTCACAATATTTGTCAGAATGTCACCGTTACAGATGGACAAAAATATCATTGGGGCCATGCAACTAACTTTGCCAGGTGTTGACCCCAGAACTATGCAGGCGTCAAATGGGAGGTCTGTCTGCCACAGCTCAAGAAACTCCTAGCAACCTCTGGAGAAACCTTTGGGTTCCATGGGATCCTGGTTGAGAATGGCTGCTGTAGTGGAAGCTGCAATGGTTTTACATTAAAAGTGCTGGCCATGCTTTCTAAAAGAAAGTACAGAACTCCCAGATGCTATGACAGCATAGAATTTCAGAACTGGAATGTTCTGAACACGGATGGAAGGGCATAACTGATAAAGGAAAAGTTGCATAGAAATGTATGAAGAGGCATACTTTCACCACTTTATTGAGACACTCATCAGCCACCATCCGGACATCAGACTCTGAATCATCACTGCACAACAGGAAGAGCTCCATGGCGATCCCCAGCAATTTCTGGAACTCGGGAGAATTCCTGCAACAAACACAATGGAAGTAATCAGTCACAGCACTGCATTGGGGTAGAAGGACAAGCCAACATTGATATGGACAGCTAACACTCTGACCTCATTTCCTTCCATCTTCCTATATACTGTATATTCATATCTATAGTGCATGCATCACTCAGTCCTTTTTTAATATTTGTGTAGAGAAGTTGTAAATCTTTAAAAACAATTAAATTGGAGCAGGAATACCTAAATGTGGGAGAATAGAAAGAAACTCTACACCAGTCAAGTCTTCTAGAGGGAATTCTCAAGAAAGCTGTAAGTTCCCCATTTATTCTACATATAGAATAGAAATCCGTAATTTTTGCAGCCTGTAATGAGGAACAGGGTTGAGAGAATACAGTGCAGTCACAAAGTATTCACAGAGCTTCACTTTTTCTTTTTTTTTTTTGTGGAAAATCACATGTACGCAAGTATTCACAGCCTTTGTCATCACACTCAAAATTGAGCTCAGGTGCATCTTGTTTCCATGGATCATCCTTGAGAGGTTTCTGCAACTTGAGTCGAGCCCTCCTGTGGTAAATTCAGTTGACACACCTGCCGATATAGGGTCCCACAGTTTACAGTGCATGTCAGAGCACAAACCAAGCCATGAAGTCCAAGGAATTGTCTGTAAACCTCAGAGCTCCAGCATTTCCCTGTAGAGTGAGGAGAACCTTCCAGAAGAACCACCATCTCTGCAGCACTCCACCAATCAGGCCTTTATGGTAAAGTGGCCAAACATAAGCCACTCCTCAGTAAGAAGACACATGACAGCCTGCCTGGAGTTTGCTAAAAGGCACCTGAAGGACTCTGACCACAAGAAACAAAATTCTCTGTTCTGATGAAAGATTGAACTCTTTTGCCTGAATGGCAAGCGCCATGTCTGGAGGAAACCAGGCACCACTCAACATCTGGCCAATACTATCCCTATAGTGAAGAATGGTGGTGGCAGCATCATGTTGTGGAGATGTTTATCAGCAGCAGGAATTGGGAAACTAGTCAGGATCGAGGGAAAGATGAATGCAGCAATGTACAGACATGTCCTTGATGAAAACCTGCTCCAGAGCGCAATGGACGCCAGACTAGGATGAAGGTTCATCTTTCAAAAGGACAATGACCCAAAGCACACAGCCAAGATAACAAAGAAGTGGCTATGGGACAACTCTGTGAATGTCCTTCAGTGACCCAGACAGAGCTCAGACTTTAACCCGATTGAACATCTCTGGAGAGATCCGAAAATGGCTGTGCACTGATGCTCCCCATCCAACCTGATTGAGCTAGAGAGGTCCTGCAAAGAAGAATGGGAGAACCTTCCCACAAATACTGTAGGTGTGCCAAGCTTGTAGCATCTTACTCAAAAAGACTTGAGGCTGTAATTGGTGCCAAAGGTGCTTCAACAAAGTATTGAGCAAAGGCTGTGAATACTTATGTACATGGGATTTGTTATTTTTAATACATTTGCAAAGATTTCAAAAAAACTTTTTTCACGTTGTCATGGGATATGGATTTTTAGAATTTTGAGGAAAATTATTAATCTATTTTTGGAATAAGGCTATAACACAACAAAATGTGGAAAAAAAAAGAAGCTCTGTGAATGCTTTCTCGATGCACTGTAAACCAATGGTCCAATATCAGAACTCCAGTTTAAAGATTTTTCTTTTATCATTTTTGCACAGCAGTGATTAAAAATATAAATGCAGCTTTCACTGCAATACTCGCTTTCCATACAGTGCTATTGCCTGCATAAAGTTGACTCACCACTTCTAATCTGTCTGACATAACTATCAATTATCCCATTTCCTGAGAGTCCAGGCTATCATGGACAAACCTTTTGGGGGTGCATCACCAAGTTAAGCAGGGCTGATAGTAGAATACTACAGACAGCAGTGCTGACAAAAACACCAGCGTCACTCTCTGCAGTATTGAAGACCACTTACCACTGCAACAGGGAGAAAGGGAAGAGGACTTTGGGATGACAGGTGATCAGACAGACAGCTAGATAGATGTAAGGTGAAGGAATTGGCAGGGGGAACGATCACAAAGTATACATTTTCAACTCTTCATTTAACCCTAATATCTAGTGTGTTGGTTGATGGCCTTTTTCCTTCATCTACATTATTTTGGTTAAAGTGGTTGTAAGGGCCCCAGGTTTTTTTAACCCTACTGAACACCTTTGGGCTGGGGGCAAGTTTCAGACTGAAGGAAACTTAAGTTCCTCCACACCAAACTCATCAAATCATGTCATTACGATGCTGGCTTTTCACAAGGGCACAGTCTTGATGAAACAGAAAGGACCTTCCAAAATTGTTGTCAGAAGGCTGAAAGCACACA
Source organism: Glandirana rugosa (assembly GCA_018402905.1). Taxonomy (NCBI): domain Eukaryota; kingdom Metazoa; phylum Chordata; class Amphibia; order Anura; family Ranidae; genus Glandirana; species Glandirana rugosa. Next base: position 1,599,660 of record BLSH010477607.1, read on the forward strand.
ATTTTTCAAAAAGTCTTTAAAAGCAGTATTCTTAACATTACCCTTCACTGGAAACACCAGAGCTCAATTTGTGGGTGTCCACATAAGAATTTTGTCACTAGAATTTGAAGGGTTGTTTACAATTTTGGACAGCCAGTTGTAGTAATTGTGATCTGGTGTCAACATACAGTGTATCTGCCCATCTAATGCCAGCCTTATGTCTGCAAGTTGCTATCATCAAGAAATACTTTAGGCTGTCCACATAAACAACATTTTTAGAAAGCCTCCAGCATTCTGTGAGTGACCGTGAGGAACAAGCCGAGTTTTCTGTCTCTGCCAAGTACTGGAACATACTGCTGTTACTAACAATGTGCAGGCACTCTCCCACATAAGGTTTCAAGCACTGGAAACGGAGGTCTTAGTAGGAGCAAAGATGATGGTTTTGTGCAATATTTGGAGATGAAGTTGGTTATGTAGCTGGTAACAGTTGTGGATGGCTGTTGGAAGGCAACATGTTTTAATATCATATAAAATAAAGTTGCGCTAAATGTGATTGTATCTAAATAAATATAAACATCATTCAAATAATGAAAGGCAAAAAAAAACCAAAACATAAAAAGACACCTGAAGTGATAAGATATCAATCCGAGGTCGTGACCTCAAATTAAATAAATATCAATCCTAATACAAAAAAGGAAAAATATATAAGTGTCCTTTAAAACAAAACACAGTTCCAAATAAGTCCCAAAGGTCCCTTGTAGTGAATGAAGTAGAGTCTTCAGAGTATGTTGAAATAGCACTCAGGCATAGTATTCCATCACCAAGGCACACACACACGCTGTGTTAAAGATGGTTGGGTACTCTTACCAGAAATCCAGGACTCACTATTCCTAGTGGGTCAAAAACGCAGGCAGAAATAACCTTCTATTCAGAACAATACCGCGCTTCTGGAATTAAAATGTGTAACAGCTGCAACAAAAATAGTGCGATATTCCACCAAAAAAAATTGTGCTATAAGAAAAAATTGTTGCGCTAAAAACTTAGTGCTATGAAACAAATTCAATGTGTATAGCTCAAATAATTATTAACATAAACATATTGTGCAAATTAATGCAAATGAAAATTGTGAACAGAATGAAATAAAGTCCAAAAATAAGATAAAAACTAGAGTCCCGTGGTGTGTGAAAAGTCAGCCGTGGTGAGGAAAAATAAAACAGGGAATTGTCACATCCAAAACTTTCAATATAGTCCAGAGATAGATCACTCCAACTTCCACCACCATAAATCGTGCAGACACCTCCAGTGACAAGGTAAGGGTAAGTATAAACTCTTACCAGATGCAGAGACCCGCTATCGCTAGCTAAGGTCTAATCACACATGCAGATATAGCCCTCTGCAGGGACCAAAAGATAGCCGTTCAATCCTCAATTCTCCTAGGACACCGGGATATTTCTCCCACCGCATACACAGTAGAGCAGGAAGGTCAGGATTAGGGACCTCAGCAAACTCTCATTCCATATGCCATAAAAAATATGAACTTCATAGCGTGATACTGTAATGTTCAGTTTATTAAAACATAAATTCTAAAAACAGGGTACTCACAATAATCAATAAGGTCTCTCGCATTTGGTCAAAAAATCTGCCAGCAGAAATAACAGAACGCCCGTCCTCGCGGGATACAACATGTGGTGTGGTGACGTCAGTCGTTAACTCCGCCCTACATGTTTCGTGATAGGTCACGTCTTCCTGGGGCACGGGCAACGTCCTGCGTCACCACCATATATAATTCCTATTTGTGTCTCAAGCCTCGCTTTGGTTTTACTCCATGCTTGTGTTCAAAGCCTCGCTCTGAACACAATCATCTGCCCGGAATCATCGAGCTTAATTTACATAGACCGAACATATTAACTCTTAGTAGTTCTCATCGATCCTATATTCATTGGATTAGGGAGCAAATAGCATCACAAAAACTTTATGAATATATATATATTAGGTAACCTACCAAAGCGAGGAAATTCATATATTTTTTTACCATATTGATACAGGATAAAAAATATCTATTCCATAGCATACAGTATATAAAAAAATTATTAATATAAAAAATCTATTCCATAACATACAGTTCACAAGTATAAAATAAAAGGATATTCAGATACAGGGGACAAGGAATATAGGGGACAAAAAATATATGGGTCTTGTGTAGACTACATTTTATCGGAACAACCCCTAAATTTCGTCCCCCTCTTAACTCAAGTTAATATATACCCCTACCAGATCATCAGACCCGGGATTTTTTATCTGTAATCCATGGTTAACATCTCTTAAGGGGCTCCTATCACCCAGAAGGAAGAAGGGGGGGGGGGGTTTATGATGGAGTATCCTTTACTCCAGATAACTTAAGGCCATGTAGAAAAAATCCATATTGCTAATAAAGTAAATAGTCAGTATTCCAAATAAAATTGAGTTTAAGGAATGTATAAATAAAAAAATATAAAAATATAAATAAAGATAAAAAAACAGGATTATGTAATCTTGATACTAGGGTATTGACCTTAGCTATATCAGTCACATCCTCTGGGACTCAACCTTTTAATTACCATCAGTTAGCCCACAAGGAAGCCCAACATGGTCAGCCAATCACTTAGCCGACCCATGCTGACTTAACAATCTTTTGGGATCCTAAGAATTATCAATAAAGGCGTTCACCTCGATATCAACATTGAGACCTTTAGGTCTCAGACATTGTAATCTATATATCCAGCTCATTTCGAGTTTCGATATTTCCCTTCTCTTAACCCCACCTCTCCAATGCACCTTTAACACATCAATACCCAAAAAGGAGGTCCCCTTAGGGTTCTTTTCATGTTTGTCTCTATAGTGCTTAGAGAGAGGGTGATCCTTAAAACCTCTCTTTATGTTGGCAATATGCTCCTTGAGCCTCACCTGCAGCGGTCTTACAGTCCTGCCAACATAATGAAGTCCACAGGGACATGTAATGAGATATACCACATGGGTGGTGTTACATGTGATAAAGGATTTTATAGAGAAGTTCTGGGGAACAGTATTGGGTTTGAAGGTCAAAGTCTTCTTAATTTTGATCTCATTGATCTGACATACTGCGCATCTTCCACATTTATGAAACCCAATAATGTTCCCAAAGAAGGAGGGTCTCTCTGAAGGGGGATCAACCACCCCCTGGGCTAGCTTATCCCTCAGGGATGGGACTCCCCTAAAGACTATCTTAGGTCTCTCAGGTAAGATCTCATTGAGTATTGGAACGTTCTTAATGATATGCCAATGTTTATATATTAAACTTTTAACTTGATAATGCTGGGTTGAAAAACCAGTAATGAACGGAACATTATATTCTTTACTTTGGGCAGAAGGTTTTGGCCTCTCCTCCAAGAGCACCCTTCTGTCCAAAGGTTCCACCACAGATAGCGTCTGTTCTAATGAGCTACGTTCGTAACCTTTATCAAGGAACCGCTTAGTTAGAATTTCAGCCTGCTCTTTAAAGATCTCTGGCTTACTACTATTACGTTTTAATCTCAAGTACTGGCTTTTCGGCACTGCATCCAGCCAGGCTTTATGATGACAACTATCCCTTGGTATATATGAGTTTCTGTCAACAGACTTGAAATGGGTGGCAGTTTGTATTTGCCTATTTTCCACCCAGAGTTTCAAGTCCAGAAAGGTGATAGATTCACGGCTTGCTTCATACTTGAGTTCAATGCCCCTCTCATTGGCATTCAACTCACACATGAACTCCTCTAATGATTCAAGGGACTCTAGTTTTTATCTTATTTTTGGACTTTATTTCATTCTGTTCACAATTTTCATTTGCATTAATTTGCACAATATGTTTATGTTAATAATTATTTGAGCTATACACATTGAATTTGTTTCATAGCACTAAGTTTTTAGCGCAACAATTTTTTCTTATAGCACAATTTTTTTTGGTGGAATATCGCACTATTTTTGTTGCAGCTGTTACACATTTTAATTCCAGAAGCGCGGTATTGTTCTGAATAGTTGTATGTGCTTGCCGATATTGTTATACCTGCTGCTGAGGATCCTGACCATTCATATGGTTTAGTGCACTAGTTCATTCTAGTTAATTGAATCTTGGTTAATTACTACTTTCTGTTTGGATCCCCATTGTTTCTGTCCTATACCTGTGGGTCATTACAGAATACCTGCAGGGGTTATAGCGACGGATGGGTTGTGGATTTGAACAGAATTTGGTGAGGACAGCCATTGGAGGTAATTGAATTGCTTCTAAGACAGTGCCCTCACTAATAAGATCAGTGTCTGACCCCTAGAGTTGGAGTTAATTTTTTGTGGAATTGGGTTTGATTAATTTCCCCGACCTACTGATTATATACATCTTGTGTGTCTTTTGTGGCCACACTCTTTGTGGGGTGTTTGGAGGTCTTTTCGGAATGGATATTTTCGAATACCGGTCCAAGAGAACCATTCAAACAGAGGGAGTGTTCCAGATATATAGTGAGGGAGAAAGTGATCTGGGAGGCCTTTTTATGCGTCTCAAAAACCTCACTGTCTCTGAGATTCATACCCTCTGGGATATCGCTTTCCTGGAACAATATGTAGCAGATGCGATGGTCCCTCGGAGTTTAAGATGGGATGTATGCCCTCAGAAAGGCGACGTAGAACTTGAAGAATGGTATAAATATTTCAATGAAGCAGGAGTTAGCTTTCTGAGGTTCCTGATCAATAGAAAAAATAATAAATTGTCTAGTTTGGATGGAGAAATTAAACGAATCAAAGAGCAACTCCTACCATATACTGACAAAGATGAATATAAAACGAGATCAGAGAACCTGAGAAAGTTATTGGAAAAAGAGGAATGTGAGCAAAAAAATAAGAAAAAGAAAAAGTTTAATAGGGATGTAGAAGATTATAGGGCAGGTCTAGTTTTCAACTGGCAAAAGAAATTAAGGGAAGAGGAAAGTAGTATGGATATAGGGAAGGAGACAATAAAAAATCCACCTAATCAAGGAGGTAAAGTCCCAAATCAGCAAGTGACTAATAGGAACACTTCACGCCCTCAAGGCGGGCAAAGAAGAGTTTCGTATCAGTCGCCTGTGAGGAAACCT
>BLSH010477607.1:1617886-1637851 GCA_018402905.1 Glandirana rugosa
AGGCACGCCCGCCGGACACCGACAACGGTGAACACGGGTCACAGACCGAAAACGGAAAGGTCACCGGAACCGGTCGCCGTTAGGAAGGGCCCTGTTCCCCCCCTTTTAGACGAAGCCCACCGATGGGCGAAGCGGGCAACCTGACCACTCACCTGGGGAGGAGGCGGAATCCCGCACCCCCCCCCCGCAGTAGGCCCCGTCAAAAATTAAAATCGCCATCGGAAAGGGACCGTCCCCACGTGGATCATTAACGCAGCGGGGGGGGGGGCCAGACGGCGCAAGCGCTATATCTCCCGGGACCCCGGACATGGCCACAAGGGCCAAGGCCACTGGAAAGGCAAAAGCCAGACACTGGGCACAAGTGGCAACAGCCACAGGCCGCCCGCACGGAACGGGCCCTGAGCGACGTTGCCCTGTCATTTTAGGGTAGATTGCCAGGAGGTGGCCGGGCAGGGCAAAGCTTTGGATTCGTGATATCCGCTCTATGCCAAGGCCGGCTACTTGATAGAAGTCTTCATCTTTTTCTAGAGAAAATTTACATGCAGAAAAACGCAGGTCCCATTAGGGAACCCAGTCAACTCCTTTTGCACTAGGCAAACAAAACTGAATGCTATTGGCCAGCAGGGGGTTTTATAGGCTCAGTTGAGGACGGCCCCCATGGGAGGGGCCAGCCTATCCCTGATGCTTTTGCATCTGTTTTGCCTAGTCACTCCTGATAGGACGACATAAAACCCACGTGTCATTTAAGAAGAGCTGCGTCTGTCAGTGAACGTAAGAGAAAAGGGATTTTATTAAAACTTACCGTAAAATCCTTTTCTCAGAGTTCACTAACAGACGCAGCTCTTCATTGACTTTGTGGGGTTTTATGTTCGTCCCACTAGGAGTTAACTAGGCAGGGAAAAGAAACAGCTGGCCCCTCCCCTGGGGGCCGTCCTCTCTTCCTACATCAAACCCCCTCATAGCATAGCTCCTCAGTTCGTACACGAACCGTATAGAAACAGAGCCCAGAGGGGTGGGTGCTGCGTCTGTCAGTGAACTCGGAGAAAAGGATTTTACGGTAAGTTTTAATAAAATCCCTTTTTCTCCTTACGTTCACTGACAGACGCAGCTCTTCATTGACTTTGTGGGGACGTCCCCAAGCGGTGTCAAAAAAGAGGGGTGGGTAAACGCTAACAACTGTACCCAACTGAACCTCTGAGGAGGCGCCAGACGCGCATACACCGCCGCCTGCAAAACTTTGCGGCCAAAAGCAGCATCCGAAGATGCAAACACATCAACTTTATAAAACTTAGTGAAAGTGTGAACCGAGGCCCAAGTGGCCGCTTTGCACACCTGGGACACCGAAGCCTGGTGTCTGAAAGCCCAGGAAGTACTAACCGCCCGGGTAGAGTGAGCCGTGACCGGAAAAGGGGGAACCTTGCCCCGAACAGAATACGCATGAGTCACGGTTTTTCTGATCCAATGAGAAATCGTAGCCGAAGAGGCCGCCAATCCTTTACGCGGGCCCTCTGGCAGAATAAACAAGGCGTCAGCTTTTTGAAAGGGAGCTGTAGCAGCCAAGTACACCCGTAAGGCCCTCACTACATCCAAGGCATGCAACTCAATTGCCTTTGGGTGCGATGGACCAGGGCACAATGAAGGCAGGACAATATCTTCATTGATGTGAAAAGAAGAAACTACCTTCGGAAGAAAAGAAGGAGAGGGTCGCAAGACCACCTTATCCCTATGCATTATCAAATAAGGAGACGATAGTGCAGCCAATTCCGACACCCTTCTGGCAGAAGTGATGGCAACTAAGAAGGCCACCTTCTGCGACAGAAGCTGTAAGGAAATCTCCCTGATTTTCTCATAAGGTGGTTTTTGAAGAACAGAAAGCACCAGATTCAGATCCCATGGAGCCATCGGAGATCTTACCCGAGGCGCCACATGTCGCACACCTTGTACAAAGGTACGAATCAGAGTGCGAAGCTAAGGGTCTCTGAAAGAGTATGTTTAAAGCCGAGATCTGGCCCTTGAGAGTACTCAAGGCCAAATTCTTATTCAAGCCCTTGGTCCCTTCAGGACCTTGGACACGACATAAGAGCGAGGGTTATAGCCCTCTGCCTCGCACCAAGCAATGTAAGCCTTCCAGGTGCGGTGATAAATCTTACGAGAAGTGCACTTGCGAGCTTTCAACAGAGTAGGGATTACGGAGTCGGCGACCCCCCTATCCCTCAGCATCTGGGACTCAATAGCCAAGCCGTCAAAGCCAGCGAGGGTAAAGCAGGGTGCAATATGGGTCCTTGAGACAGAAGATCGTCTCGCATCGGGAGCCGCCAAGGGGCGTCTGCCACCATGTGCACCACGTCGGCATACCAGGTGCGCTGGGGCCAATCCGGGGCCACCAGAATAGTTGGTATCCCCTCCCTCATGATTCTGCGTACCAATCTCGGGAGCAGTTTTATCGGAGGGAAGGCGTACAGGAGACGATAACAGCTCCAGGGAGCCACTAGAGCGTCCGTGGCCACTGCCAACGGATCCCTCGTTCTGGACACAAAAGGTTCTCACTTTGTGATTGAAATGGGACGCCATGAGATCCACATCCGGCGTCCCCCATCTGCGGCAAATCTGATTGAACACCTCCGGGTGGAGGGACCACTCCCCCTGGTCCAGCGTCTGGCGACTGAGAAAATCCGCCTGCCAGTTCTCCACGCCTGGAATGTAAACAGCTGAAATAGCCGGAACGTGAAGTTCCGCCCATCGCAGTATCAGAGCTGCCTCTGCTGCAGCCGATGGACTCCTTGTGCCGCCCTGATGGTTCACATACGCCACCGCTGTGGCATTGTCCGATTGAATTCGGATCGGATGGCCCTGCAATCTCATTGTCCAATGAAAAAGACACAGTCTGATTGCTCTCAGCTCCAGCACATTGATGGGCAGGCGAGCCTCCTGGGCCAACCAACGACCCTGAGCAGATAGCTGCCCCAGGACTCCACCCCAGCCCGTTAGGCTGGCATCCGTGGTGATCATCATCCACTGAAGAGGCAAGAACGACTTCCCCTGAGTTAGGGCCGAGTCCCGAAGTGACCAGATCAGAGACGCCCTGGTCTGAGGACTCAGCCGGATCGGAAGGTCCAACGACCGATGGGACTTATCCCACTGAGTCAGGATTGCTCGTTGGAGGAAGAGAGTGTGACTCTGAGCAAAGGGTATCGCCTCGAACGACGAGACCATGAGTCCCAGCACCCTCATACAGAACCGCAATGAAGAACGACGGTGCAACAGGAGGGTGCGCACTACCGACTGTAGACACTGCAGTTTTTTCGGAGGGAGGAACACCTTCGCCTGTTCTGTGTCCAGAATGAGACCCAGATACTCCAAACGGTGGGATGGAGACACCGACGACTTTTCAGGTTTAGTAACCAGCCGAAGTCCAGCAGGGAGGCCATTGTGATACTCGCATTCTCCTCCAGAGCAGAGGCATAGTCCGCTCGCAGGAGCAGATCGTCCAGGTATGCCACTATTGCAATTCCTCTCTGATGCAGCAACGCCAACACTGGGGCTAGCAACTTTGTGAAGACCCGGAGTGCGGAGGTCAGGCCGAAAGGGAGAGCCACAAATTGAAAATGGCGATCCCCTATCGCGAACCGCAGAAAACGCTGACGTCGCGGATGGATGGGTACATGGAGGTACCCATCCCTTATGTCCAACGACGCCAAAAATTCCCCTTGGTGAAGGGTGGCCACAACCGACCGAACAGACTCCATCCGGAACTTTCGCATCCTGACATACCTGTTCAGGGCCTTCAGGTCCAGGATGGGCCGAAATCCCTCCCCTTTTTTGGGTACCACAAAAAGGTTCGAGTAAAAACCTCGAAACCTCTCTCCTGGGGGAACATGTACAATCACTCCTTGGTCTGAGAGGGCCTGTACTGCCCCGGAGAGGGCCTTCTTGCGCTCCTGCGGGAGACTTAAATTTGAAGGGAAAAACCTGTCTGGGGGTAGAGTGACGAACTCTATCCTGTACCCGGTGGACACCACCTCCCGGACCCAGCGGTCCGAAATTCGGGCCAGCCACCGCTCCACGAACCCCAGAAGACGTCCCCCCACCCGACACTCGGACGGGGGCAACCCATCAGGCTGAAGAAGACTTGTCTTCCATCTTTTCCGTCTTGCGCTGCCACTGCCGTTTTCCAGCCCCTGCAGCGACCTTACCGGAACGGGTTCCTTTACTTGCCGCGCCCGGAGCGCGAAAAAACTTCTTCTGACCCGAAGGAGGGGGCTCCTGTCTACGGTGAAACTCACGCCTGCGGGGCTCCGGAAGGAAGGTACTCTTACCTCCCGTGAAATCCTTGATGATCTCATCTAGACGTGGGCCAAAAAGGCGCCCACCTTGAAAAGGGAGGTCAGCCAAACCTCTTTTGGAAGCGTTGTCACCGGACCAGGAACGCAACCAAAAGAATTCGTCGGAGTCTGACGGCCGAGATCGATATTCTGGACAACAGAGGCAGAATATCCATGGCCGCATCACACAGGTATTTGATTCCTTGGAGTAAAAACTCAGCCTTCTGCGGCGCCTCCATCAGGCGACCGCCTTCTAGGTCCTTCAGGAGTTCTTCCATGCATTCGGAAAAATGCTGTGCCGCCATAGCCGAAGCCAGTGCTGGTCGCACAGCAGAGCCCGCACTCAAGAACAGGGACTTCAAAAGTGCCTCTGTCTTTCTATCAGCGGGATCCTTAAAGGAAGGAGTCCCTTCCATAGGAATAGTAGTCGCCTTAGTGAGGCGTGCAATGGGGGGGTCCACCACAGGTGATTCCCATTTCTTTAGGAAGCTTTCCTCAAAGGGATAGCGAACAGCAAAACGTGTCGTCAGCGAGGAGGAACGCTGTGGAAGCTGCCATTCACGATATAGGAAATGGTCAAAAAAATAGTTGTAAGGATAAGTCTTGGGGGCCCTGGGGGGCCTAGAAGACCCGCACACATACGCAGCGGATCGTGACTCACCATCTTGATCCAGCTGCAACTGAGTGCGAATGCCAGCAATGATGGCGGCAACTAGTGCTTTTTCTTGCGCAGCTGCTTGCCCCTGGTCCCCTTCAGTTAGAACACTGTCGCCTCCCGTTTCCTCATCAGACAGGTCCGCAGGGGTCCCTGAGACCCCTGAGGCCACATCCGGCTCCGAATCCTCCCCTGAGGACAAATGAGGGGGAGGGGGGGCGCTTCCTAGGGACCCGCTGAGCGGCGTCCCCACGGGGAAAAAACTCAGTAAAAACCATCCGCAGCTGGTCCAGAAAGGCCCCTTGATCAGATTGCGTCGCTGCTGATGCCACCTCAGCAGGTTCAGCAGGGAGATCAGACATAGTTACCCCAGAAATGTCACAGGAATAGAAAGGGGCGCCCCCACACAGCCACACACCCACAGGCCTATACTGAGGACAGCACCCACCACCACCAGCACCCGGAGAGAGCCCAGCTATACTTGCTGTTCCGCTGCCCGTTACAGTGCAGATCGTCAGGAAGAGCCGCGTTGCCCGTATCACCGCTTCCAGGGAGAAGGGAGAAGCTGCAGCCACGTGTAGATTGCAGAGCATGCAGTCAAAATGGCCGCCGTGAAACACTAGAGGCCAAACACACCCTTCAGGAAACGTGCAATAAAAATGAGAATGGCCGCTCAGAGCACTAGAGGGAAAGCCCCATAGGCTTAAAACGTCCGCAGCTACGGCAAAATGGCGGTGGTCCGCCGCAAAATGGCGGCCGGTCGCCACATGGCGATGCGGACGAAAAGGCCCAGACAAACGCGGTGGTGCTGGTGAGGCAGGGGGTACGTTAGGGAGCTATAGTGTCCCACCAGTGGCTACCCCGGGACAATTTGTGTGAAAATCACAGTTTTTGTGTGCAGGACGTCGGGCCCCCTTCATGCCCCTAAAAAGGGGGGAAGGCAGGGCGCTCACTTACCAGTCCGACGCCGCGGTAGCCACCCAAAATGCAGAATTTTCGCCCACTCATGGCGGTATGCTGCAGGCCCACAGTCGCCCTGCCGAGTCGCATCGGTAAAGGGCACTAACAAGGGGATTACACCCCGGGCCGCCCGCACGGAACGGGCAAGATGGGGCGGGTCCCTTACAGCGGGACTGGCTTTGCATCATGTTGGCCAGGTCGGGTAAAGTACAGAGCTCTAGGACTCTCTATGCCCGGACCAGCTTCTTGATAGACAGAATCATCTTGACTGCAGAAAAATAAAAAAATAAAAGTAAAAATAAAAGTAGAAATGGTCACAATAGGACCGCAGTTCCCCTGAAGGGAAGCCAGGTCAACTCCTTGCGAACTAGGCATTAAAACTGAGGAGCTATGCTATGAAGGGGTTTGATGTAGGAATAGAGGACGGCCCCCAGGGGAGGGGCCAGCTGTTTCTTTTCCCTGCCTAGTTAACTCCTAGTGGGACGAACATAAAACCCCACAAAGTCAATGAAGAGCTGCGTCTGTCAGTGAACCTAAGGAGAAAGGATGGATTTACTGGCCTGTAACAAGATCAAAGGGGGCCAGATGTGGACTGGAATGTTGACCTGGGTAAAGGCAGTGTAATATCGCCACCTAGTGGAGGACAGCACTATACTTCCTGGAGGATGTTCAGGGTAATACTATATTTCCTGGTGATTAGAAAGGACAGCCCCTTTATGGATTGTCACTCAATGAACAGAGGACTATATAGGGTGGGCACAAGAGAGTCAGAATGTGCCCAACTAGGATACAGGACATTGAGATCGGACTTGCGTAACATATCATCTCTGCTCTTTTATTTCTATAAGCTCTGTAATATTCTTTAAGATTTATATGTTCGTGTTCTACTGTCTTTGTAAATAAATAATGCCTTTGCTTCTTTGAGCATTGAGTTTATTTTTATAGCCATTATATGATCACCATCAATATTATCAGAACTTTGATAAATTAGCTAATTCTACGATTAGACAAGATAGTACATATTCATAATTTAAGTAGGAGGGAATCCAAAAGCCACCCCTCTTTATTTCAATGCCATTACATGTTATTTTTTTACATTTTATTAGTTGGGCAATCGGAAGCCAGTGGAAGGATTGGCAGAAATGGGTGGCCGACACTGAGTTGTTGGTAAGGTGGATGAGTCTGGCAGCAGCAGCACTCACTGAATGGGAGACAGACTGTATAAAGTTAGGCCAACAAGGAGGAAATAGTCAAAGCAAGAGATGGCAACAAAGTACTACCCTTGTAAAAGAGCTTGGAGTGCCACTCTAAGCTCAAGAAGACTCTTCCCTTGATCCTCAGGAAGCGGGGTGCCGGCGTCCAAGTGTACTCATCCAAACAGAATAGAAGGTACACCGCTCTCCTGTCCAGCCCGTATGGTATGGAAAATGCAGAGCGGAGTGGCCCCCAGTCTCTGCTTTTCCGCAAACCACACATCTGACACATTTCGCCCTGCACATTAGGGCTTATTCATAGACTACCACCCTTACTCACTCTGTACACTAGTGAAATATATCACGAATGACATCTAGTAAGATGCAGACTCCACACATAGCTGCATTTTAGTCAGATCTGAGAAATCATCATCAGTCTGGCTGGTGAAGCGCTACAAATTCTTGTAGATCCTGGTGGGCCAGATCTAAGAATACATGTAGAGTGGAAAAGATCTGGGAATAGAGCTGTCAACTCACAGTGCAATATACTGTATGTCAACATAGGCACAGTTTTAAATGGCTCGATATTAAACTTTTAGCACTCGGCTACCCTCTGGTAATGTTACTTGAATCCTAAATGGACAATGAAGTATTGCTGTAAATAGGATCGGGTGGCCCAGCTCAGGTCACATTACAGAATCATGAGGTATGACAAATACATTATAGTTGGTGGCTCTCACAATGCTTCCAGCTTGTTCTCCTATTACATTCATGAATGCTGGTCCCAGGTGTACACAGCAAAATCATTTCAGACCTGCATAAATTTAAAAAAAAAAATGAACTTTTTTTTTTTTATGTACTTAACCACTTCAGCCCTGGAAGGTTTTACCCCCTTAATGACCAGACCATGCGTTACTTTAACGGACAATTGCACAGGCGTGCAAAGTTGTACCCAAATAAAATTGGTGTCTTTTTTTCACCACAAATAGAGCTTTCTTTTGTGGTATTTGATCACTTCTGTGGTGTTTATTTTTTGTGCTATAAAACAAGTGTAACAATTTTTTTACTTTCTGCTATAAAACATACCCAATAAAAACATTTTTAAAAAATCAAAGTTCATCATCAATTTAGTGCAATATGTATGCCATTACATATTTTTGGTAAAACAAAATCCCAATTAGCGTATATTGATTAGTTTGCACAAAAGTTATAGCATCTACAAACCCTGGGATAGATTTAGGGAATTTTAATTTTTTACACCATTTTTTTTTACGATTTTTAGCAGGACTGCGACATTGTGACGGACAAATTGGACATGAAGTGAAACCTTTTGAAGACCGGTGCCACCAATACAGTTATCAGAGCTAAAACCCAAAAAAAAAAAAATGCACCGACACTGTGTAAATGATACTGGCAGGGAAGGGATTAACATCTGGGGCAATCAAGGGGTTAAATGCATTCCCTCAGTTTGCTTACCGTGTGGGGGATGGAATCACTGCAGGAACAGAGATATCTGTGTTCCCCATTAGCAGGAATCACAGATTGCTCTATTCCTGTCTGACAGAATGACGGTCTGCTTTGCTTACATCAGCAGACCGCTGTTCTGCCATTCCCCGGAGTGATCACGGGAGGCCGGCGTCCATGGCGCGCGCCCCCCCCCCCCCCCAGACAAGGCCGCGCGGACAACATACAGGTACATTGTTTGGCACAGCCGGGCGCCCTGCTGCAGTATATGTGCAGTGGGCGGTCCAGAAATGGCTGAAGTATTTTTAAGTACCTCAGTGTGACATTATGTATAGTCTACAGAAGCTCCCTGAACAGCAGGATTTAGACTGGGACAGTGAAGGACAGCACTGTAAGCCAATCAAGCATTACTACATTGCACAGTAGGCAGACTGATGGTAGTGGAGAGCGCAGGGTTGACCGCATCAGTCTCTTGCTGCTTCTTCACTATCCAGTCACAGGTCAGGGCAGTTGACAAACCTGGTCAGATCCTAGGATATCCTTTGAACAGATTTACAAGTTTTTGGCAGGTAAGATAGTGAACACTTTTTGCATTATGGCTGTTGATATATATCTGTCAACAGGACATCAATTATTAAGAGTTCATGTTAAATAACGTATGCTAAAAAAGGAATAGTATACAAAACCTCAGGAATAAAATTTAAACTGCATAAAATTTATATTAATTTCCATTAAAAATATTTAGCAAAAGTCATGATCCTATCACACAAATCCATACGGTTAGCGTTAAAATAATTAAAGTGCTGATTATGGCAGTTAATTGTGTAGAAAGCAAAAAATATCTTCATACACCATTTGCTGAAAAGCTCCTTATAAGGCTTCATGCACACAGAAAAAAAAAAAATGTCCAAAAAAACGTCAGTAGCTCATTAGGGATGTTTTCAGCTTTTACCAGCGTTATATCACCGCAGTTTTTTCGCATTTTTAAAAGGGCCAGCGTTTTTTTTTTTTTGTTTTTTTTTCAATTGGTCTAAAACATCCAAAAATGTTGAGGATCAACGTTTTTGAGCGTTTGAACGTTTTTACAGCTGAAAAACGTCCAAAAGAACCCTCTGGTCCTGGGTTTTTTTTACAGCTCAAAAACATCACTGCTAAAAACAGTTGATAGCAGCCTATGTGCGCATGAACACATAGGATAACATGATGGAGGGTTTATTGACTGTAGAAAAAAACGTCTGCAGCTAAAAACGGCTCCTGTAAGGCTAGGTTCACACTGCTGCGAACTGTACTGCGAATAGATTGCGTGGCGATATATTAAATTCGCAAGTCATCTCCAATAATAGTGTTATACCAGTGCAGTTCACACTGATGCGTTGTGAATCTAATCCGCAAAGAAAAAGGGTCCTGTGCGAGTTTGATTCGTGTGCGATGCTGTGCGTTGCAAATTCAGCTCCATAGACTACAATAGAACACGGATTGAAAACGCAATCTCCCATTCACATCACTGCGATAGCTTCTCCCTCCAACTCCAGCTACAGATTTGCAGTAGATTCGCACCAACACATGTAGAAATCGCACTTGTGTCTGAACTGAAAAAACTTGCATCGCAATCGTATTCAATTCGCAACAGTAAAAAACATCCTGTGTGCATGAGGCCTAACTCTGAGTTTATCTATTCTTTCATTCCATGGACAATACTGCTGCTATAGCCTTGCTGTGATAAGACTTTGATATTCTCTTATCCTGATTGCTTAGATTATAGGGACTATATAGGGCTGGTTTTAGGCTTCATGCACACAGGACTTTAAAAAAAACAGCCAAAAAATGTCAGTAGCTTAGCAGGGATGTTTTCAGCTTCTCCAGCGTTATATTACCGCCGTTTTTTCGCGTTTTTCTTTTTTTTCCCAATTGGTCTAAAACATCCAAAAACATTGGGGATTGACTTTTTAAGCGTTTTTGGACTTTTTAAGTGTTTGACCATTTTTACAGCTGAAAACAGTCCAAAAAAAAACCCTCAGCTCTTGGGTTTTTTTACAGCTCAAAAATATCACTGCTAAAAACAGCTGATAACAGCCTGTGTGTGCATGAACACAGGATAACATGGAGGGTTTGACTGTAGAAAAAAACGTCTGCAGCTGAAAACAGCTGCTAAAAACAGTCAAAAAACGTCCTGTGTGCATGAGGCCTTACTAAACAGCTAATTCTGGCTGAAACACCTACAGGAGGAGGTTTTGGAGTTCAAATGTGTTTATAAACAACGTTGTCTTATTTCAAATGCCAAAGTTAGCGAGGCCTTTCACAGCTAAATTTCTTTCTTTCAGCCTAGAGACTGAATAAAAGAAAAGCAATCGATTCCACCCTAAATGGATGGAGGAATCTCCATTAACAGCCACTGAATTCAGCCAACCCTGGCATCTGTGGTTGCCTGAATACCCGAGCGAAAAGGGCATTTGAAGGGATGCAGTTGCAGTTTGCCAGCAATTTTCCACCTGGCTTTTTTAATCAAGTTTTGTTGAGCTGGGTAATACTTTTGGGGTCACCCACAGCTAGAATTTCAAACAATTCAGAGGGAATCAGCCAAACTTCGAGCAGTGTATGGCCAGCTCAATGGTATGGGTGTGCATTACGGTAATCATCAATTGTTTTAACCACTTACCAACCGGGGCCCTTTTTTAACATTTGTTGGTTACACGTTAAAAACTTTTTTTTGCTAGAAAATTACTTAGAACCCCCAAACATTATATTTTTTTGTTCAAGCGCCCTAGAGAATAAAATGGCGATCTTTGCAATACTTTTTGTCACACGGTATTTGCGCAGCGGTCTTTCTTTGGAAAAAATTTCACTTTTTTGCGTTAAAAATTAAAACAGCAAAGTTAGCCCATTTTTGTAAATTGTAAAAGAGGATGTTATGCCGAGTAAATAGATACCATACATGTTACTGTTGAAAATTGCGCGCACTCGTGAAATGGCGACAAAGTCTGGTACTTAAAAATCTCCATAGGCGACGCTTTAAAAATGTTTAACGGTAACCAGGTTAGAGGTGCAGAGGAGGTCTTTTGCGAGAATTATTGCTCACACTCTGGTGATCGCAGCGATACCTCACATGTGTGGTTTGAACACAGTTTTCATGTGCAGGCGTGACTTACGTATGCGCGTTCTTTGCTGCGTGAGCTCGCGGGGACGTTGGCGCTTTAAATTTTTTTTTTTCCATTAATTTATTTTTAACGCTGTTCCTTTAAAAAAAAAATTCTGATCACTTTTATTGCTATCACAAGGCATGCAAACATCCCTTGTGATAGTAATATGTGGTGACAGGTACTCTTTATGGAGGGCTGAGGGGTCTAAAAGACCCCCCATCCTTCCTTTACACTTCACAGTATTCAGATCGCCAAAAACGGGGATTCTGAATGCTGTGATTTTTTAAAAACTGGCGCCGTTAGCCGCCGGGTAAACCGGAAGTGACGTTATGACGCTGCTTTCCGGAATTTGCCGAAGGAGACCTGATCGGAGCCGATTCTGGCTTCTATCAGGTCTCCTCTGAGCCGGCAGACGCGCCGGATAGTAACTCCGGTCTCCCGGTGGGACGGGAGGCCGAAGAAGAGCGGCAGAAGGCTGTGGGAGGGGGGGATGTCCCCTCCCGCCCCCGGGGATAACGATCAAGCGGCTCCCGAGCCGGATTGGTCGTTATCCCTGGATAGCCGACCGTCCGCTCTCAAAAAAACGTACCGGGATATAGCTTGTAGCTGCAGGCTATATCCTGGTACAGCCACTCAAAGTAGCCGCCGACTATTTACGGCGCTGGGGGTGAAGTGGTTAATGGAATTTAACAGAGGGTTTTTTTGTTTTTTGTTTTTTTTTTTATCCCTGAGGTTCTTTATTTCATTTGTTTTTCAGGTTTCTTGGTTTAAGGAACCAGTGTCAATTCAGAGTTGGGAATATGTATATAAACTGGCCAGGTTCGAATACATTGAAAAAGATGTGGTCCTCTTCGTTATCCTTCCCAATATGTAGCCCCCATTAATGCGGAATGATCTCCCTGACTTTTGTGATGTAATGTTAATTTCCTTTTGCGATAGTTGCTACATACCAGCACACTTTTTTTGTTTGTTTTACATTTGTTGTATGTTTTGTTTATTTCTATGAAGAAAAAAAAACAAATTGAATAAAAAGAATTTGATAAAAAAAACAAAAAAAAGAGAAACCATTGTATAATCTTAGTAAATAACTACTGAGTTATTACTTTAACATGAACCTGTTTTCAGATGTTCAACAAATACTTTCTTTTGGCTATGTTTGCACCTATAGGATGTTAACATATGAAATCACAGGGTCAACAATTACAGATTTATAAAAATTGGGACAAATCAGTGAGGTTTGATATGCAACAGCTTTGAGAATACTGTAATTGAGCAGAGGACGTTGCCAAGACAGATCCACAGAGTTGGACCTTCTCAACGAGCTATGATCATCATAATATGGCTTCATTTACACTTGAGCTACTTTGACCGCCAGCTGCAGGAAAACGCAAAACGTGGTAAATCGCACCACGATTTGCGGCTGGTGGTCAAAACGTTCCTATCCTGAACACGATTCTATTGCATTCAGTAGAGGGAGGTTAGGAGAGGTTGATCCTCCTAAACGATCCTAAAAAGTCTGTTTTTTTTTTTTTTTTATGAAGTTGAATTTAGGAGCTTTGGCAAATAAAAAACCAAAAGCTTGTAAACTCAACTTTAGAAGCGTCTAGTGTACATGGAGCCTTAGCCTTTCTTTGTAGTACGAGAAATTGGTGAACTATGCTAGCTAGCTGCAAAGCAGAACCATACCTCAAAGACTGAGCGACTATGTTCTCGCATATTGTCAGACAGTGATTCACTCGATCTTTCTTGTTTGTCGAAGGATCTTTCTTCCTGCAATGAGAGAAAACAGAAGGTGGCTTAGGCCAAATAGACAAGCTAGAAATCCTTCTAGAGCCAGTCTGGCTATATGAAATGAATTAATGGCAGAAATACATGTATTAGGAGGACCAATGGAAATGATATCTGAAAGAACACCAACATTACTTTTTTTGTAGATTTTTATACTTTACAAGTGAGAACAGAGTATCTTCAGTTACCACATTACAGAGCGCCTTAAGACATCAAAAGAGTCCAATATACAATCACATATATAATAAGCATTGCAACATTAATTTAGTAGTCAAGGTTTACAATATTAACTCTTTACTACTTGCTCAACTGGGAGTCAGACTGAATGCCCTTCTTATTGCTATCAACATTTTACAAATAGTGAGATGGGTTGAGGAAGAGCACATAAGGTGATGGAGTGTCTCCTGTTATTGCAGACAGTACCTCTATATAGAGCCCTGTTGGGACAGTAGGAGGTAGGTAGAAAATAGGAGACAGAGTAGGGAGAAAGTAAGGTTGGGAGAAAAGCAGAAAGGTGAAATAGGTAAGGAGAAAATGAAAAAGGGGCCAGGGGGGGGGGATAGCGGGAGTTTCATTGCCTAGTCTTGCAATGGTCGCTAAACCATTTCAACTCTGTATCAGCTGTGTCGTTTAAAGTGGTTGTACAGGCAGAAGGTTTTTTTACCTTCATACATTCTATACATGAAGGCTAAAAAAGCCTCCAGTGTGCAGCTCCTCCCTCAAACCTCTCTTACCCAAGCCCGATCTCAATCCAGATATGTGCACGAGAGCTGAAGCTCTGCCCGGTCTCTACCTCCCGATTGGCTGAGATGCCACAGCAGGAGCCTTTGGCTGGTACTGCTGTCAATCACAGCCAGTGAGGCAGGAGCAGGGGGCAGGGTGGAGCTCTCTGTGTCTTATGGACACAGAGAGCCGGCTCAGGAGCGAGCACACAGGAGTGGCCCCACAGCACGTGTCTTGCTATGGGGGCACTGGGCAAGGGGGAGGAGCCCAGGGCACCAGCAGGGGACCCTAGAAGAGGAGGATCGGGGCTGCTCTGTGCAAAACCACTGCACAGAACAAGTATGAATATTTATTAAAAAAATAAATAAAAAGATTGATCTACTTTACCAGAGGCTAGAATGGCCAGGCATTCCGAGGTGGTTATGAAAATGTTCCAATGGAACCACTTCTTATGGAAAGATTGTTATTTCCCTTTAGAGAAGGAATAAAGATCCTCCATGATTTTTGTATCATTTATTCGAGTAAACCATTGCTGCAAGGCTTGAGATTCTTGCCTTCAAGAGAACACAGGATCCAGCAGTATTTACCAGGGTGTAGATTGGACAGTTCATTTATTCTGGCCTTGTATTGTGGTGGTGGTGGAGGAGAAAGAAGCCTGGTTCATATATTAGCCCTGGTTCACACTGATGTGATTTTGGATGCAATCCAGAACACATGGAATCGCATGACAAGTGAATTAACATGATTTTCTATGGAGGCTGTTCACAAAGGAAGAGAAATAAAAAAAATTCAGCTGTATCCAAAAATCACACTAGAAAAATGAATGAAATTGCACGGCATCAGTGTGAACCTAGCCTTATACTGTTGTCAGTAAATGTTTGTACCACAATCTGCACAGATTTCCAGAAAGCGGTAACTTTGGGACAAGCGCAAAACATGTAAAGAGATGTGCCTTCTCCTTCAACAAAGCGCCAGCCGGCAGTGAGGAAGGGAAGGCATGAAGGATGCGTGTGACCATTTCTGCAACAATAACCAAGATATTGTTTTACAAGAGGGATCAATAATTACCACTGATCAGCATTTAGCTACACACAATTTAATCCCTTTTAAGTATTGGAATAAAGCCTTTGTTGGCAGGTACCACATTTGCACTATATTAAAGTGCGTCTAAAGCCAAAAACAAAATATAAAATATATTGCAGCTTACCACTTCCTAGATGTGGAGTATGCAAGGTTCCTTTTTTTTCAGGCTAAGATCATTTTCAGCATGCACAGAAAAAACCGAATGATCTTGCCAGAAATACAGGATCCCTTTCACATCTAGGCGTTGTTTTTTATGGGGTTTTCTTTAGTCATTTTTGCCGCTTTTTCTACAGACGTTTTGAAGTTCAAATGGTCACCAATGTAAAAGGATTAAAACGCCTGTAATCTGCCAAAAAAGCTTATGCACTTTTTTTTAGCAGCGGGTGTTTTGCTTTAGGCGACAGAACGCTAAGATGTGAACTGGGGCCATTGAAATTAATGGGATTTGCCTTGTTTGGCGTTTTAAGAGCTGAGTGCTTAGAGCAGAAAAACGCCCAAAAACACCTAGATGTGAACGTGGCCTAAGGCTTCGTTCGCATCTAGGTGCTGCTATTTTACAGGCATTTTTGCAGAGTTTTTGTACAGGCGTTTTGAAGTTCCAAAGGTCACCAATTTAAAATAATTAAAACGCCTTTAATGTGTCAAAAAAGAAGCTTGTGTACTTTTTTGAGCAACAAGCATTCTGCTTTAGGTAACGAAACTCTCAGATGTGAACAGGGGCCATTGAAATTAATTGGACCTGTCTTGTTGGGCATTTTTAGAGCTGAGGCTTAGAGCAGAAAAATACCCAAAAACGCCTAGATGTGAACGGAGCCTAAAAATCAAGTTATCGTATTTGTGTAAACCACTAATCCCATCATCCCATAAAGCAGTGATTCTCAACCAGGGTTCTGTGGAAACCTAGGGTTCCTCCAGAGGTTGCTAGGGGTTCCTTGAGCAATGAGCAATGAGCAATTTCTACCTCTCAGATGAGTTCCCACTGACACCATTGATATTTTTAGCTATCTGTAAGAAGGTAATTCTTTCCAATGACCACAAATGTAAAGAGCATCCTTCCCACTGACCATCACACTAATGTATTATGAGTTGTAGACCTCTCATTTTTAGCAGGGGTTTCCCAAGACCGGAGAATAATTTCAAGGGTTCCTCCAAGCTGAAAGGGTTGAGAAAAGCTGCCCTAAAGTAATGAAGGTGAACAAAGATAGACCTGTCTGGAGTCCTGCCTGATTGGCAACCATAGATACAGTGGAGGACTGAGCGTAGCTATCCAGGGATAAGAAGAAGTGGGTTATTCGCAGGATCACCAGCTGAATATAAAGCAAAGAAAAGCCTGAAAAAAGAAACCAATGCAGCCATCACATATAGTATAAGGACTGGTAAATTGCAATATATTACATGTTTGATTTTGGGTAGAGATATACTTTAAAGCAGAGCTCCCGGGCTCCTTCAGAAAAAAATAAAAGTCAGCAGCTACAAATAATGTAGCTGCAGATTTTAAATATTAGGACTCTTACATGTCCACGAATCCAGTAGCGTCTTCATTCGAGCCGATTTTTTAAATCGGCTCTGGGCGCTGCCGCCACAATCTCGGCTAAGGGAAACCGGTGCTGTGCTTTGGCGCTTTGTGAATGGCAGGGGAAGGAGAAGGGGGGCCGAACTGGCTTAGGTCTGCTTTAGCTCCTTTAGTTATCTCTATTAAAGCGGAGCTCCACCCAAAAGGGGAATTTCCATTTGCTTGCCCCCCCCCCCCCCGTGCTGCCACGTTTGACAGCTTTCGGGGGAAGGGGGGTGGCAGGTAACTGGTTTTGACAATGAGCTAAAGCAGACCTAGATGTTGAGATACAATCATGTTAACAGTTTAGATATCCTAATATTTATCCTAACCAAGAGAGAATGACTCTGCACTTTAACAAACTAGATTACTTCATATGTAATAGAAGGATATGTGATGGCCTCTCAATGCATCTACATTACACCTTTCCATGTCATCAGCGCTGACCAGCTGTCTGAACACGTAGAATATTTGGTCATATGATCCCTGTTAAAAGGGAAGGTTCAAAGTCCATACTGGCTGTTTTCAAGAATCTAATGCTTGGGGAACAAAAACTGCATGTTGTCTGGCTAAAGGGGTTCATAGGTGTGCAGGTAGGGTCCGAAACATCTAGATTAGTGCTTCTCAACCAGGGTTACGTGGAATCCTACGGCTTCTCCTGAGGTTGTTGGGGTTCCCTGAGCAGTGAGCAATGGTGGATTGCTCTCCCACCTACACTGATCACCAATATATGGGGGCAAGTGAACACACTTCTCCTACGCTGTTCACCAATGTTAAGAGGACACTGCACCACCCTTTCACACAGGGCAGTTTCCATTGTGGTCAGCCGGGGATCAGCTTACAGATCCCTTGCTGATCGAGTAGTTGGAGGACAGCGGTGTCCGCTCAGTTTCAGCAGAGCGTACACGGATGGAGATCAAGCTGCTCTGTGGACGGCTACCTTCTGATCCGCTCCGCTTAAACAGGAGGACAGATCCCCTTCCGTTTTTTTTTTTACTCGGACCCGGAGGTAGGTGGATGTAAACGGAAACAAGTCTGTTTACACCCGTCTGTCCATAGGAATGCATGGACCTTTCCGATCAGTTCTGCCTAAAAAAAAATGATTGGATCGCCTGGGTGAAAATCATTTTGTCAGGGGGTTGGTACCAAAATCTCAGCCCTTGATGACAAATATGCTAGGTACAGAATGTTTCTCATTTAACATAATTCAGCAATTGTAGGTAGAATTTATTTTTAGCAGGGGATCCCTGAGAACTGGAAAAATATTTCAAAGGCTCCCTAAGGGTAAAAATGTTGAAAAAGTCTGATCTAGAGATTTAGGTTCAGGTATAAACACTCACTTCTCCTTCCCAAGTATAGACACGAGCATACAAGCAAACATCAGACACCTGCAGTATCAACTGATCTCATATCGGTTGATAATCAGGTTATAGTTATGGCCACATTTACCTCCTTTTCTTTTAAGGCCTCATTCACACAGGACGTTGTAGCTGAAAAACTACTCTCAGAACCCACTAGTTTTGGGGGGGTTACAGCTCAAAAAAGTCCCTGCCCAAAACAGTTGATAACAGCCTATATGTGCATGGACACATAGGATAAAATGATGGGGAGTTTATTGACTGTAGAAAAAAATGGCATCTGCAAAAACGTCCAAAAATGTCCTGTGTGCATGAGGCCTAAAACAGCACCACTAACAGATCCCACTACATGTGTCTGTGCCATCCCCTCCACAGATGGCACAGCTACAGAGAACAGGAAAGCCCCCATTGTATAATGGGATATGATAATTTTGCACAGAGCAGCCCGGATCCTCTTATCGGGTCCCATGCCGATGCTCCTGGCTACTCTCTCCTCCAGGGTGCCCCCACAGCAAGCTGCTCTTATGGACATCACTGGATCGAGAGGGGGCTCAGATCTGTATTAAGGGGGCTACTGCATACACATGTTTTTTTACCTTCATGCGTTGCTTTTACAACCACTTTAAATTTAAAAAATCAAAAGGCTTATTACTCTCAGCCTTCGACACTGACCACTAAGGGGGTTACTGCAGACACACCAGACACAATGACCACTAAGGGGGTTACCGCAGACACTGACCACTAAGGGGGTTACCGCAGACACTGACCACTAAGGGGGTTACCGCAGACACTGATCACTAAGGGGGTTACCGCAGACACTGACCACTAAGGGGGTTACTGCAGACACACCGGACAATGATCACAAGGGGGTTACTGCTTATGATGTACATTGATCACTGCCAGTGAAATTACTGGTAAGTGCCTCTCACTTTTTACATTGGGGAATAAGGTGTTTTTGATGGAGCGCAGAGCTCAGAGGTAGCATGGATACTGAATTGTAAATGATGTGCTAGTGTTCAGTTTTCAGTGGGGAGAGATTGTATGTTCTGGGGGTCACATACAGAGGGACAGAGGTATGTTTAGATAGCGGGATTTTATCGGCAAAGCGTGCTCTATTCAGCTAACTTCACTTCTTGAAGGCAGCATACTCCCAGCTAGAGCTGCACGATTAATCATATTAAAAAAATCGAGATCTCGATTCACTCCCCCCTGCAATCTTCATCACATATTACCACGATTTTCAGCGCAGTTAATGGAGGCCGACTTGTGGGGGTGACTCAGCAGCGACTTGACTATAGAAGTCAATGCAAGTCGCCTGAAGTCTCCCTAGGGATCTTTTTCTAAAGTCGGAGCGACATGAGTCTGGGCAGACTGCCAAGTCTGGGCAGAGAGCCAACTCAAGTTGATATAAGAAGGAAAAAGATACTATGTTTCAAAAGATCAAAGGGATGAACCCCCATGTATAGAAGAGTTTAGTTTAACCATTTAATGACTAAATCTTTTCTGACATTTGCTGCTTACAAATAAAAATCCAGTATTTTCTGCTACAAAATGACTTAGAACCCCCAAACATATTATATATATATATACACACATACATACACTATATATATATATATATATATATATATATATATATATATATATATATATATATTTTTTTTTTTTAGCAGAGACCCTAGAGAATAAGATGGCGGTTGTTGCAATATTTTATGTCACACAGTATTTGC
>BLSH010477607.1:1653831-1665860 GCA_018402905.1 Glandirana rugosa
AAAAGTCCGCCTGGGTTTGCCCGCGAGGTAACACGAGATACCTTGCCGCCTACAGTCGCCACTGTACAGGCGACTGTGGGCTAGGCGAGGCTAGACGGTCTTTGTCTGCCTACCTTCGGGATAAAAGGTAGACGGACCCTACTCGTGCCTGTCTGCCAGGCACGAGTAGGCTAAGAGGTATCTCCTCTTACCTCGAGACTGTCCAGTCAGTCACGTCTCTGACAGGACAGTAGGCAGCCGAGTCGCCCCTATTTGCCTACCTAGGGACGTACACACTTTCCTGGGAATGACACTATAGGGATTGATATTAGATCACCTTGGTTAACGGAAGTCTTCAGTGGATTAATCATTTATCTCAGGTGGACACACATTAAATTAGAGTCATATTTATGTCGACAAGCTTCACAGAACAGCTGTATTTATACTGAGATTAAATTACACACAGGTGGACTCTATTTACTAATTAGGTGACTTCTGAAGGCAATTGGTTCCACTAGATTATAGTTAGGGATATCACAGTAAGGGTCCTTTCACACATGCAGGGATCCATCCGTTTATCCCCGCTGAGCCGACGGATGACAGGACAGTCTCTGCACTGACTGACCTGTCAGAGCTCCATTCTCCTCTATGGAGAATCGGATGAGCACGGACCGTCTGTCCGTGCTCATCCCAGGCAGATGGAAAATAGGGCTTCCATCCGTCTGTTTCTGGCAGATCGGAGCGGATCGGGTGTCAGCGGACATGTCACCGCTGACATCCGCCGTTCCATAGAGCACAATGGAGCGCCCGTTTGGGTCCGCCTGAAAAACTGACAGGCGGACCCAAACAGACCGTATGTGTGAAAGAGCCCTAAAGGGGGCAGAATACAAATGCATGCCACACTTTCCAGATATTTGTAAAAAAATGTTGAAAGCCATTTATCATTTTCCTTTCACTTCACAATTATGTGCCACTTTGTATTGGTCTATCACCCTAAAATATGTTTTTGGTTGTGCCATGACAAAATGTGAAAAATGTCAAGGGGTATGAATACTTTTTCAAGGCACTGTACCTATGGGCCTTTGTACTTGTAGGAAGCAGTTATAGGCTAATTGACATGGAAAGGTTGAGTGAGGCGCACTAAGTCTACACCCATGTCCCTTTATCTGATGTCACTGGTTAATTCAGCAGCGATTGTTTGCTCATCCTACAGACGTGCTGTGTGTAGGCGACAGGTGGGCCAACTATGAAGATTCACTGATGTAATAGTTACAGCATTCTTAGTTCTACATGATCATATGACAGCCATAATATATGATGCTCTCAAAGGTCAAAATATCTGCTACTAATGTCGGTGCATTATGTTCAGTCTTATGACAAATACTAATGTTCTTGTCTGCAGCGGATGTACACAGAGCACAGTACAATAGACGAGGTGACAGCAGGCAGGTGCAGCTACCTCTACGCCTCCACCTACAACACCCTTGCAGTAAATAATCATTTACAGGGCAGCCAACGGTGTCAGTTCTGATCATTCACATGGATTAAAACAAGCAAAACAAATGCTTTATAGGACACTTCCGAAATCCGCAAAACAGTATTATGAGCAAGGGTGATGTACAAAGCAAAGCTACCTATAACAGCCAGATATACCCTTCATTATAAATTAGCTAAATAACTGAATCTTCTGAAGAATCTGGCAGCCCCAACTCTGCTCATCAATTCTGCAAACATAAAAATAACTCCAGCTTTGCTGTTCTCAGTGTCTGGCCTGCCCAGGGTTTGGCAAGCTTTTCATAGGTCTCCTCACCAGGGAGCACCAGAAGTAATGGCTCAGCTGCTATACCTGACAAACAGAATATACCTACAGCTAGAGCTGCACGATTCTGGCCAAAATGAGAATCACAATTTTTTTGCTTAGAATAAAGATCACGATTCTCGCGGCGTAATATATTAAATATACAAAAAAAATGGGCTAACAGCACTGTTTAGGTTTTTGAAAGGGGTAATTTTTCCAAAAAAATTGCGTTTAAAAGTCTGCTGCGCAAACAGCGTGTGACATAAAATATTGCAACAACCGCAATCTTATTCTCTAGGGTCTCTGCTAAAAAAAAAATATATAATGTTTGGGGGTTCTAAGTCATTTTCTAGCACAAAATAATGGATTTTTATTTGTAAACAGCAAGTGTGAGGAAAGATTTAGTCTTCAAATGGTTAAACCAAACAACTATAGAAGGGGAGTTCACTCAGAGTTCAATGTCTTTGAAGTAAAATTACTTTGTAACTCTTATCAATGATGACTCAGAAGTTGGCTCTCTGCCCAGACTTGGCTGCCTCCCCTGAAACTCAAGCCACTCTGACTTCAAAAGACTTCAGGCACTTTTATTACTGTCAAATCGCGCTGATTCGACCCCCAAGTCAGACCCCTTTAACTGCACTGAAAATCGCGGTAATGCCCGATGGAGATCGCAGCGGGGGGTAGATAGAGATCACGATTTTATTACGATTAATTGCGCAGCTCTACCTACAGCAGTGCCCATCAGAAAATGCCAGGATGACAATGCCAGGCCACACTAGGCGGTGAGAACAGGGTCATTTCTGCATCAGTTATGTGTTATTTTTGGAAAATCATTGAGAAGGGTGATGAGCTTTCAGCAGAGTATGAAATCCTTTAGGTCAAAAAAAGCTAAAGGTTAGACCCACCTAGGGTATAAAGTATATTGGGGAAAACTATAAACGTCCCCCCTAAGGGCAAATCCACTCACTCAAAATGGTGTGGGGCTCCATGGCAAAAGGCAATCCCATATGAACGAAAAAAACAAAACAACTCAAGAAAGAAGAGGAGTGTTCAAAGAGCCACTGAGGAATAATGCCCAAAAAAAATTTGAAAAGCAAAAACTGTAATAATCAAATCTCAATTTATTGAAGCTCAATTAATAAAATTATTTGAAAAAAAAGTAAGGGAGAAAGACACCACCACCTCACCACCAACAGGACAACGTTGTCAATTAAAAGAAGCATCTAGACGCCTGTCATACATAACCCACCACTTAAATCACACATGTATGTAAAAACCTCATAGGACTAGCAAAAGATAAAAAAAATCAATCAAGACTGGGTCCCATAGGAAAGCAGAGTAACACCCCATACACACTATCCGACTTTTGTTGTCAGATTTCCTTAAGATTTACTAAAACCATGTAGTGCAAGGGCCTGCCTGATTGCATACAAATACAAATACAAATACAAACTCCTAAGGTTTGACCTCATATTATATTGTTTTGGTAAATCTGAAGACAAAAGTCTACAGAAAATCTATTGGTGTGTATGGGGCTTAACTCCTCATAGTCCAGACATGGGTGCATAAGCATGCACCCATGGACTAGGACAAGCTCACTTTCAGGTTTCCAAAATTACCCCCAAATTCCAGATCTGTTTTAGAGCCCATTTCAGTGGCAGGTGGTGATATTTTTTTTTTGGTGGGGGCGCAAACCCCTCCAGGTACTTGCCTGTAAATGGAGCCTCCATCCTCGGCTGTCACACCTCCTGATACCAGATGGCTTCCGTGTTCCATCTTCAGCTTCCTGATTGGTCGGAACATGAAACTGGAAGCGACGCAGTAGCAAATTTTGATGGAAGTGGGAGGGTTTGGAGCGCAGTGCCTCAGGCTCTAATCACGTGCTTGTTTAACATTGACGGACCTAATAGACTTCTATTAGTCACACACCCCCCCCACACACACAATTTTAAAATCATAACAGGACTAACATTTTTTTTTAACTTTAAGATTTTAAAAAAAGGTTAGTCATATTATCCTTTATTTAAAAATAAATCATAAATCATTCTATTTATAGCTTTCCTATTGGTCAAAACTTTGGTGGGGTGGGGGCACTGTAGAGTGAGGAGGTATATTTAGCTGTAGAAGGCGAGATTTCATTGCTACCATGCCATTCCTGATGCTTCTCCCTGATTCTGATTTTTTTGGACGCTATGGTATTAAAATTTTCTCCACTTCCAGTCTTTCTAAATCCACTATTTTCACCATGGCAGTGACGGGCCTTTTTACTTCTGACAAATTCTAATAAACATTTAGAAAATGCTTTGTCCAGCAAACATGTTATCCTATGACTCACGTCCTTACACTACAACGCGGCCTAGTAACAGTGACATGGACTGTACACAAGCACATAGTAGATATGATAAATCACCAATACACAAACCATTCTGATTTAAAATGCATGTAAAGCCAAAAGTGTGGGTGGGTGTTTTTGTCTGAATTTTTTTTTCTTCTTCAAAAGGAGATGGCTAAGAAATTATCAATTTTTTTTTTTTTTCTGTGCTTTTGTCAGGGAGACCTCCCTTTACTCCCTGTCCCAATGACACAACAGGAATAGAACAAGTCTCTTAAGAGTAAAGCTGGATACACACTATACAATTTTCTGTAGATTTTTTCCTTCAGATTTACCAAAACCATATAATAGGAGGTCAAACCTTAAGGCCCCTTCCACACGGGGGGAATGCGCTCAGCAGAGTCCACCAGCTCAACGGGAGATCGCTCTGTTGATCTCCACTAAGACGGCGGATGACAGCGCCGTCTCTGCTCTCTGTGGGGGAAATCGGATGAAGACGGATCCGCCTCTCCATTTTCATCCAATCCCATCCTGATCCGATCCGCTGGACGGAAGGCGAATGTATTGCCCATACGTCTATTTTAACGGATGGCAGACGGGTGTCAGCTGACACATGTCCGCTGAGGTCTATGGGTGGCCCGATCGGATCCGCCTGAAAAACATATGAATCCCAGCGGGCTTCTCGTGTAAAAGAGGCTCAAGAGTTTCAATTTGTACGCAATCAGGCACCTTGCACCACATGGTTTTGGTAAATCTAAAGGAAATCATACAACTAAAGTTGTATAGTGTGTATGGGGTCCAAAGTCCCTTTCACACGGGCTTTCCGATCAGGTCCGCCTGTCAGTTTTTCAGGCAGACCTGATTGGACCCTCCAGGCTCCCCTATGGAGCAGGGGATGACAGCGGTGACATGTCCACTGACATCTGCTGCTATCTGACCCAATCCTGTCCACAAAATCCAGACAGATGGTGGCCCTGTTTTCCATCCATCTGGCGGCCAAGGAAGAAAACGAATAGGTGGTTCATTTCCATCTGATTTTCCCATAGGGCAGAGTGGGACTGAGTCTGTGTCCATTATGCACAGTGAGCAGAGATGGACCTGTCTTCTGCCTGCTCAGCAGAGCGATCCCCCTCTCAGCAAGCAGAATCCGCTCCATGGAGGCGCCCGTGTGAAAGGGGCCTACAGAAGATGATGCACTCTTGGGTGTCACTATGGGGGGAGATTTACTAAAACTAAAGAATGCAAAATGTGGTGCAGCTCTGCATAGATCTATAGACGTCCTCCCGGCATTTTAGAGCCGCGCTGTAGCCGTCATTCGGCTATGGCGCCGGCGTGAAGTGGTTAACCTAAAAACGCCGGACTTCAACGCCGGATGCTGAGCGTTTTGCCAGCTCAGCATCAAAAATGAAGAATGATGAATATTAGATTTTTACTCCAAAATAAAATTTGATAAAAATCAAAAAATAAATAATAGATTTAAATTAAAAAATCAGAGTCAAAAAAAAAAAAAAATCTGATTTTTTATATTTTTTTTAAAAAGGAAAATCATTGATTTTTATCCACCCTTCACATATTCCATTCTATTCTCCAATCACAACTCTAAGTCCAAAAAAGTGAGCCACAAATGCGCACAAGAACTCTCTCCCTAGACCTACCAGAGGGGGAATGGGAAAATATATAGACGTGCATACACAAAGGAACAGTAAATGTCTCAAACCAAGAAAATGGATTTAAAATTCTTTCAAGGTGGTACAGGACTCCCCTGAAATTGCATAACATCTACCCTACTGTTTCACCCAAATGTTGGCGATGCAATGCTGCCAAAGGCTCACTGTTACACGTCTGGTGGATGTGCCCACAAATCCAACCATTTTGGAAAGTCCACCGCCTGACCAACCAGATTACAACATTTTCCCTAGACTTCTTCCGCCACAATTTCTGCTGCATCACTCCTCCATTCTGCTGAAAACATACGGTCACTCCCTTGCCATGCATACGATAAATGCGGCGAAAATGTGCGTACCATTCCAATGGTGTAACCCCAACCTGCCCGTGATAGAGTGGCTTCGGTGCACATAGAAAACTGCAGAGATGGAGGAGCTTGTCCACCTAGCAAAAAAGATGCAATCCAGATTCAATAAAGTATGGTGGTTCTGCTGGCACCACTTTGTAACAGACAAATTTTCGCGAGTCTAGGCCTAATTCGTGAAATCAGGCCCCCAACACTCCCTGGCAGAGGAGAATGGAGTCCCTATTCCCAGTTCCCTTCCCCTCTACATCTCTTTCTCTCTTCTCCTGGTTATCACCCACAGGGATGACCAATACATTATAGGATGTGTAAATTCACATGGAGCGGCGCGTCCCTGTTCACCATTTCAGGTCCGGGCTAAACCCGAATTTTTGGCTGAATTTGGACATGAAACGGACCAGAAGACGCATAGGACTCCTGTGCAACTCTCACCAGAGCCGCTCCAGAGATGTGTGAACCCAGCCTAAAGATTAAGTTCATCTTGTAAGAAAAAAAAAATGTGCATTTATTATTATTTTTTTCCTGCAGGAGCCTGGAAAGCATTGAATCCCTGAACATGGATGTAATGGCTAGGCTTCTGCAGACAAGCCCTGCAGCTTTCTGCCCTTACCTTACATACAGCCTGTCTGTTGAAAGCTGCAGGATTTGTGAATGAACTATCAGAGAGCGCATCAGTGCCCACACAGTTCATTCTGAACTACAAGCAGTCAGCCACGGTGCCAGAAAGTAGCTGTGGTTTATCTATTCACAAGAATCTATGAATGAATGGTGCGGCCATGCACATACTGCCCGCCCTTATACCCTACATCTTCTCTTAATTCACATACCAACCTTATGCCCTGCATCCTCTTTTCAAGCACATACTACCAATCATCACA
The DNA here is from genome assembly GCA_018402905.1 of Glandirana rugosa. Lineage (NCBI taxonomy): Eukaryota > Metazoa > Chordata > Amphibia > Anura > Ranidae > Glandirana > Glandirana rugosa. Next base: position 1,660,848 of record BLSH010477607.1, read on the forward strand.
CCCTTCACACTCCACTCAAGAAAATACTGCCCACCGTCACACTCTCTGCACGCCTCTCCTGCACATACAGCCCACCGTCACACCCTCTCCACTTCTCTCCTGTACATACTGCCCACCGTCACACCCTCTGCACGCCTCTCCTGCACATACTGCCCACCGTCACACCATCTGCACTGCTCTCCTGCACATACTGCCCACCGTCACACCATCTGCACTGCTCTCCTGCACATACTGCCCACCGTCACACCCTCTGCACTCCTCTCCTGCACACACTGCCCACCGTCGCACCCTCTGCACATACTGCCCACCGTCGCACCCTCTGCACATACTGCCCACCGTCGCACCCTCTGCACATACTGCCCACCGTCGCACCCTCTGCACATACTGCCCACCGTCGCACCCTCTGCACATACTGCCCACTGTCGCACCCTCTGCAGTCCTCTCCTGCACATACTGCCCACCGTCGCACCCTCTGTACTCCTCTCCTGCACATACTGCCCACCATCACACCCTCTGCAGTCCTCTCCCACACATTTACCAAGCCATTTACCCAGCCATCATATTCTCTGCACTCCTCTCCCACACATATACCTAGCCGCCATCTCCTCTATAGTCCTCTCCAGCAAATTCTTTAAAAACCCTTCTGTGTTATACCTTGCCTGTTCTAGAATGAGAAAGGTTACTAGCTTTACATAATAGAGAATATAACAAAAAGAACATGCAAAAGTGGGTGAGAATGTCTAAAAACATGGCTGTGGCAGGAAGATATGTTCACTAAAGTGTTCAAGGTTAACCTGACTCCGCCTATGGGACTCCAGCTAGAACTAAAATATTAGGCTCCATGCACACTGGACGCCATCTGGGCGTCGGGCAGGAGACGCTGCTTAGAAAATGTTATTTTGCAGCGTTTTGTAAGCAGCGTTTATTGGCGTCTGCATTTTTTAGCGTTATTTTTTTTTTTTTTACTTCATTAGCTTCCATTGACTACAAAAAATGCCGGACGCCGATAAACAGCCATTTACCTGCGTTTATGAGCGTTAATCGGCGTTTAGCTTTTTTTGTGGTTAGAAGAAAGACTTTTGAACGCCAATTCAGGGTGTTCCGATAACAGCCCAAAAACGCCACTGCAGTTAAACTACAATTAAAGTTCATGTGTGCATGGACACATAGGATAACATAAAGGGGCATTTTTGGGCTGTTAAAAAAAAAAAACACTAAAAATCGGTCGTTTATCAGTTACAGTGTGTATGGAGCCTAACAGTAAAAAAAAAAAAAAAAAAAGAAAAGTAATCTTAACATCTTGTAACATTTGATTGGTTACTGGCAGCAGAAAACAGAGACCATAATGGTTCCTGTGTGGTATTCAGCACTTATTACTTTCCACTTAATGCCATGGACTCCAATCAGGTCAACGTTAACTAAAGCCTCGTACACACGGGTCGACGATCGTATAAAACAGGTCGTATGAAGGACCGTTGTATGCGAAGTCACCGTTAGTATGCACAATTAGAACAGTCGACGTACGACAGTCGTACAACAGAAGTTGGATGAGCAGACTAGAAAACTTGGTAGTACCAAAAAGCGGTCGTACGACCGTTGTATCGTGTGTACAGTGAAGTTGGTCCAACAAGTTGTATTGTGCAAAACACGCATGCTCAGAAGTCAGGAACGGCCAGTCACTAATTACATGCACCTGAACTTTCTCTTTATACGGTCATAACACGTCACTACATTCGGCTTGGTCGTACGATCGTTTAATGCATGTCAGTACGCGAGATACAACAGCCAACATACGATTTTGGCCGTTCGGTTGTACGACCGTTGCACCGTGTGTACGAGGCATTACAGGGACTCATTGCAATAGGTCAACATGTTGTCTAAAAGGTAACCCACAGACTTTCCCTGGCAATACATAGCTGAAATCAAACCAAAACACCAAAAAAGCAGCATAGCAAATGTGCACAACATTTAGCCACTTCATATACCATAGAGAATAAGTCAAAGTACACCTACTGCCACAGAGTGCCAAGGTATAAATGAGCAGCTAAATGTAAACTTCATAATCTTCTGACTTTTTTCAGACTTACTGCAGGAATATAAATTCACAAATAACCATGCCTACAATATGAATACATATTTTCCAAAATGCAGGGCCTCAGCAACCTACTGAGAAGATCTCCATATTGTACTGTACTAGGGAATGGGCTTAGAGTGATACTAAAATCAGAAGGTTTTTTCTATCTTAAGCCATTCCGTGCATTAAGATAAAAAAATGTCTGTGTGCAGCAGCCCCCCTCAGCCCATCTCGATCCAGTGATGTTGCTGTCTCGGCTGTCCGGAACTCTCACTCCTCATTGGCTGAGACAGCAGCAGGGTGCCAATGGCCCCCGCTGCTGTCAATCAAAGTCAGTGAGCCAATGAAGAGAGGGGGGGGGGCCGAGCCGCTGCTCCGTGTCTGAATGGAAACAGTAAATAATTAAGCAGACGCTGGGATTTACATGAATGTGCAATCTCTCAACTGGGAACTGAGCATAAAAAAACTGATGCTGATGATGCCTGAACAAAGATGGTGCTGTCCTTGTAGAGACAAAAGCCAGTGAAGGCATTATCAGATGGAGTACCGTGGTAACAGAGGTAATTAATCTATTGGCTCTAGAGCCCCTTTAAACAATACCTGAATCCTAATAGGGTCAATGGAATATATTTCCAGCCCTCCACTGCAAACGTTTTCTATCATTTAGTACTCAAGAAATAATCAAAACGAATGCTGAGCTCTGTGTCCCTTCCTATCACCAATACTAGCTGGTTATTATAAAAAATATTTATCACCCTCACATATATTCATTGCTTTGTACACATTATTAGAGGTTCATATTTTCTTGCTGTCTAATAAAGCCAACTAAGGCATTTGTTAAAGCCCCCTGAATTCAAACAGTGAAGATTTCTTATGTTATGGGGTGCATCTAGAAATGATAATTGTGCCTAAGCAGTACCCCAAAAATGTACCTTTTGTCTGGAATTTCTTCTGAAAAATAAGAACAGTGCAATTTCTGTTATGTGAGGGGGGCCCTACAGCCTCACAGCTGTATATCTGCAGTGTAAGATCTAGGGCAGTGGTTCTCAACTCCGTTCCTCAGGACCCACCAACAGGCCAGATTTTAAGTATTACCTTGGGGAGATGCAGACTAGAATGCTGCAATCACTGAGCAGCAAATGATATCACCTGTGATGTGTTTCAGTTATCCTGCAAACCTGGCCTGTTAGTAGATCCCGAGGACCGGAGTTGGGAACCATTGATCTAGGGCAATACTGCCTCTGACTGCCAGCCTGACATTTGGCGATATCGGCAGACCCAGGTGCCCAAAGTATGTTTAGTGTGAGGACCGGCAGAGCCGGGTGCCCAATGTATGCTCAGTGTGAGGACCGACAGACCCGTGTGCCCAACGTATGTCCAGTGTGATGACCGGCAGACTCGGGTGCCCCATATATGTCCAGTGTGAGGACCGGCAGACCCGGGTGCCCCATGTATGTCCAGTGTGAAGACCGGCAGACCAGGGTGCCCCATATATGTCCAGTGTGAGGCCTGGCAGACCCGGGTGCCACATGTATGTACAACGTGAGGACCAGCAGACCTGTGTGCGCCATGTATGCCCAGTGTGAGGACCGGCAGACCCGCAAGTCCAACATATGTCTAGTGTGAGGACCGGCAGACCCAGGCCATCTCCATACAGAGGCAGAGTAAAAAACAAACCATGGGGAAAGAGGAAATACTAGTCCTTTGCTCTCTGCTTTTTATTCAGTAAACAGACTACAAAGTCCAGCAGACCCGTGTGCCCAAAGTATGACCAGTGTGAGGACCGGCAGACTAGGGTGCCCCATGTACGTCCAGTGTGAGGACCGGGGGAGCCGGGTGCCCCATGTATGTCCAGTGTGAGGACTGGGGGAGCCGGGTGCCCCATGTATGTCCAGTGTGAGGACCGGGGGAGCCGGGTGCCCCATGTATGTCCAGTGTGAGGACCGGGGGAGCCGGGTGCCCCATGTATGTCCAGTGTGAGGACCGGGGGAGCCGGGTGCCCCATGTATGTCCAGTGTGAGGACCAGCAGACCCGGGTGCTCCATGAATGTACAGTGTGAGGACCAGCAGACCCGGGTGCTCCATGAATGTACAGTGTGAGGACCAGCAGACCCGGGTGCTCAATTATGTACAGTGTGAGGACCGGCAGACCCAGGTGCTCCATGTACGTCCAGTGTGAGGACTGGGGGACCTGGGTGCCCCATGTAGGTCCAGTATAAGGGCCGGCAGACCCGGGTGCCCCATGAATGTACAGTGTGAGGACCGGCAGACCCATTATGTACAGTGTGAGTCCTAGGATACAACATAGCAAATGATATCTACTGTCCTCACCAAGAGAGTATTACCTCTGTTAGGACATTGGATGTACAATGTGGGTACTGGAGGGTTATTTGCCATTAGGATGATGGGGACCTTGGACACTTGTTTTCGGCATTCTGGGCACCCATGAGTATGTCACCTGGGCGTTGGGAGCCCTGGTGGACCCCAAGATATTCCTCATCAAGGTGCTCTGGGGCCCTTGGGATATTTGCGCCTGGGTGCTGAAGGCCCCCAACTGTATTGCTCGCCAGGAAGCTGGGGGGGTTTGAGGTGGTATCATGGGGTCCTGGAGCTTTTGCTGACAGGGTGGTGGGGTATTTGTCACCAGTGTGCTGGGGGCCACTAGTTACCAACCATCAACACCCCATGTTCCCCAGTGTAAAGTCATGGTGGCGAGGGCAACGCCTGGGTTGTGGGCCAACGTTGAGGATCCTGGGGCCCCTGCGTGTGCGCCCACTGATGGTGCTGGGGCCCCTGCGTGTGCGCCCACTGATGGTGCTGGGGCCCCTGCGTGTGTGCCCACTGATGGTCCTGGGGCCCCTGCGTGTGTGCCCACTGATGGTGCTGGGGCCCCTGCGTGTGTGCCCACTGATGGTCCTGGGGCCCCTGCGTGTGTGCCC
>BLSH010477607.1:1668846-1706212 GCA_018402905.1 Glandirana rugosa
TCAACTCGCTTGGAGACCTTCAAGTCCAAGACGACCAGGCCGGCTTGAAGCCCTGTTTCAGGCCCAAGCCCAGGCCTGTCTTGGGCTTGCTAACGTGCCTGGGACTTGGGGTAACTTTAGTTACCCCTGGGCTTGAAAATCCGTGTTTTTACCGACATTGTTTCAGGACCTTTCGGGATCTCCCGACGTTTTCCTTCATTTTACCCCCATTCCCATCCCGTTCACGGGATGTTTTTTTACCCCTATCCCTTTTATTTAATTTTAGTTTATTTGATCCTCTACTAAAAACTTGTTATTACACAATGAATGTCGACGTCGATCTTGGAGAGGGAAATCTAGATCCTCTACTAAAAACTTGTTATTAGACACTTTGAGCGATCTGACTGCACTAGGTAGAGGCTTCTGCTTAGAGGGACAGATTATTGTTCAAAAATCATCTCCTAGATCTAAAGGGAGAGGTTCTAGCTGCAGCTGTAAGTAACACATTATTGTTCAAAAATCATCTCCTAGTTTATTTGATTTTAATTTATTTTCCCTATCCCCATTTTTTTGTAGGGCACTTGCCCTACCCTTACCCCCATTTTACTTCCTTTTGCAGCCCTCTAGGGCTTTCCAGGACTTTGTTACAGCCATTTTTGTGCCTAAAAGTTCGGGTCCCCATTGATTTCAATGGGGTTCAGGGTCCGTGCAATCGTTCGGGTTCTGTCCGGACCCGAACCCGGACTTTGTCCCGAAGTTCGGCCGGACCAGCAGAACCTGAACTTCCAGAGGTTCGCTCAACTCTATTTACTACCAGACCAATTTTCAGTTTTCAGTGCTGTTGAGCTTTGAATGGCAATTGCGCGGTCGTGCGACGCTGTACCCAAACAGATTTTTTATCATTTTGTTCCCACAAATAGAGCTTTCTTTTGGTGGTATTTGATCACCCCTGCGGTTTTTATTTTTTATGCTACAAATAAAAAAAGACCGAAAATTTAGAAAAAAAAAAAATTCTCTATTTTTGTCACAAAACTTTGTAAATAAGTAAATTTTCTCCATCACTGGTGGGCACTGATGAGGCTACACTGACGGGCACTGATGTGGCAGTACTGATTGGCACTGATGAGGTGGCACTGATAAGCAGCACTGACGGGTACTGAGAGGTGGCACTGATGGGCACTGACGGACACTGCTAAGCGGCACTGATGGGCACTAATAGACAACACTGGCACTCATAGGCGGCACTGGGCACTGATAGGTGGCACTGATGGGCACTGATAGGTGGGCACTGGTAGGTGGCACTGGTGGGCACTGATATGTGGCACTGGTATGCATTGATAGGGGCACTGGTGGGCACTGATAGGGGCACTGGTGGGCATATACATTGATAGGGGGCTCATTCCCTGGTGGTCTAGGGTGGCACTGAGTGAAGGTGGCACTGAGCATTATGTCACTTACCTGGTGGTCCAGATCGGCTCCCTGGTGGTCCCTGGTCGGCTCCCTGGTGGTCCTGGGTGGGCACATCCCTGGTGGTCTGGGTGGCGATCCGAGGGAGGGCTGTGCTGATAAATCATCAGCACAAACCCTCCCTGTCAGGGATGCAGCCGATCGGCTCTCCCCTCATCAGGTCTGCAGACCTGAGTACAGGAAAGCCGATAAACGGCTTTCCTGTATTACACTGTGACCAGCCTTGATTGGTCACAGCTGGTCACATGGTAAAGTGCTTCGGATCGAAGCACTTTACCGAGATCGGCATTGCGGGGGGTCAGAGTGACCTCCCACACCACCGATCGCCGCGATGCGCGCCCCCCCGGGCGCGCGGAGGCTTGTTATCCTGAGGACGTCATATGATGTCCAGTCAGGATAACTGAGCCACTTCCCGGCCATCATTTTGCATATGGCGGTCAGGAAGTGGTTAAGCTCCCAACCAGAAGCCTGTCTCGGTGGGGATTTTCATAAAAACAGCATCACTTTCTCATACAAACAGTGTGGCTAATCCTGGTTTGTCATATAAGTCAGGGTCTTGTGTGGACAGTGCTGCATACATTACATCACCCGCAGCTCTATCTGCTACCCTTGAGATGAGTCCCTTCATGCATGGTACCAGACACAGACACCAAAAACTTGCCCCACTTGCCAAACCAACGTTCCATCCATCCGGTGAAGGTGTCCTCAATCCCGCTATTTTCTGCCAGCTCTTGAGACAGCATCTCCAAGCCCTTCAATGCTCGGGAGACACTGCCATCTGGGGCAGTATTATTAGGCATAAATGTGCAACACGTGGTGCCAAACATTACACAGACCCCTCCCTTCTCGGCCAGGAGCATGTCCAGGGAGATTCTGTTCTGCCAGCCTGTCAGTGAGCTGGCATCAAGCTGCTCGGCAAGGCCCTTGACTGCATCTTGTGTGTAGTTAACAAAGCGCTAATATATATAGTTTATCCAATCAGTATTTTTATTTACAGATATAAACAGAAAAATTGATTCGAAACCTGCTGCTACTTGGTTTCTAGCTTTAAATTCATCAGGGTCGCCCTCGGTACGCCTACAGCATTTATATATACAGATCTATCAAAACTTCCCCCTGGAATATCTCGCTTGTTTATCTTATTTAATTTTATGCTGGTGGCTTTATCCCATATAGGAACACCTTCTAGTTGGGCAGGGAAGAATTGAAAGGGTTGAACTACTTTCACCAGCGTACATATTCCAGCCCAATCTGAGCCCAATAAAGGCCTTAGTTTATTGTCTCCACACAACCACCAAGTGTCTGCTAGAGCTTGTGTTTGATTGGCAAACAGTGAGACGGGGAATCTTCCATCACTTCTGACCTGATATGTAGTTGTGCAATATCTAAATTCATGTGAAGTCGGTTTAAGAGTATTATTAAAACAAGTGTAATTCCCCTTATAGACTGTCACACCTACTGGTTTGGTTTTCATTCTAGTCACAGGAAACGTATCAATTTCTGTTTTGCAACCTTTGTTATCTGCTTTACCTTGCATCATCAATAAAATACATGTCATATTGAAAACTGGGGGGACTGGAACAGTCGCTAGGCTTGGTCTTCCACTGGCGCACACTACACAGTCAGAGGCATTAGTAGAATTGGCTGTAAACTTCATCCATTCCAACCATTCATTCTTGTCAGAATAACCAGTCTCTATACTCAGTCTATCTTCTGGCTGTATTACTACCCCAACTACCTCGTTGTCCTGCCGTACTCCCAACTCAGGGGGTAAGTTGCCCATGGCACAGGCAGGGGTATTTTGGGGAGGGTTTACCTGAAGTTTGACTTCAGCCCAAGGATTCGTCCCTGACATAGTTATTCCTAGACTATATACTCCACTGTCTTTAACCTCTGGGTTCTGTACTGTAAGTATAATGGTCGCTTGGCTTCCCTTCGCTAAGGAGATCCTCTGATAGGTACTTATGTCATCTGGGGTAATCCTAGCCGAACTAGTCTCCCATTTGTGGGGGTCTGTTGTCTACCATACATTCTCCCAATAACCACATGCCTTATTCTTCCCACACATATATATATTATAGGCCCCAAGATCATAAGTAACTTTTGTTGGATCAAATACCTGTCTCTTTGTTAAAGTAAACACTATGGTCTGGTTTGAAGCTTCTGTATTCAACACTGGTGTTTCTTGTACACCCCACCCTTTCACTTCTCCTGCATTCAGCCTTCTCATCCTCCTCTTAGAGAGATCTGACATTTTTTTCTCTCAACTTCAAAGTCTCCCAGAGCCAATAGGTGCCAAGACCCACGGCGAATAAGGTACAAGCAATAATCAGGAACCTTCCTTGAGGGGTTTTGTGGTAACCCGAGGACAGCAGAAAAATCATGGTCACCTCCTATCTACCTATCCCTATGTGTTGAGTTCACAGTGTTACTTTCAGCTCTTATAGGAGGGAGGTGGTCTCTCCTTCCAGGATGTGAATCCCTTTATTTGAAAGAAAAGATGTTCCTCCATTCACAACACTCACTCACATAAATTTGTTTTCTAGTCTAATGATTTTGGGGACACTCTGTTGCCCTTGGGCATATCAGAGTCTGGATGTTTGCTTACTGACTTTGACAGTGGTAGGTGTGGTTAAGAGTGCCTGGTAGGGTCCTTCAGTTTTTCCTTTTGTGCACCTTTATCTAGATCCAATCTCCGGATTCCACAAGGATGGGTCTTTCACTTTCTGATGCGATACCTGGGGATGGAACAAAACTGCTAGACAGGATTGGATTAGAATCTGGGCCTAACCACAGGGTACCTTCCCTTGTACCACCTTGTGTTTCCACTTTTGTTCCCTTTGTTTCAGGGGATATTGCCTTTTGTGTGGGCAGAAGGAACCTCTGGAGTTATGATTACTGCATCCGCAGTTTTCATCAACCCAATATCACTTTTGCTGGTTAATCAGGGGCAGAGTGGCCAGTTCTCCCCCTCCTTCCTCTGTCAGCAATATGTCCAATCATTTATCCTCCTTCCACACAAAACGTTCAGATATGTCCAACACCTCTTGTTATACATCTATAACCTGTGTACTGGCTACCTGTCCCTGTGTTCTGGCTACAATACCTGTGTATTGGCTACCTTTCCCTTTGTTCTGGCTACCTGTCCCCTGTGTACTGGCTCCCTGTCCCCTCTGTTCTGGCTACCTGTCCCCTGTGTACTGGCTCCCTGTCCCCTGTGTACTGGCTACCTGTCCCCTGTGTTCTGGCTACAATACCTGTGTACTGGCTACGATACCTGTGTACTGGCTACCTGTCCCTGTGTTCTGGCTGCAATATCTATGTACTGGCTACCTGTCCCTGTGTTCTGGCTACCTGTCCCCTGTGTTCTGGCTACAATACCTGTGTACTGGCTCCCTGTCCCCTGTGTACTGGCTACCTGTCCCCTGTGTACTGGCTCCCTGTCCCCCTGTGTACTGGCTGCCTGTCCCCTGTGTACTGGCTCCCTGTCCCCTGCGTATTGGCTACCTGTCCCCTGTGTACTGGCTACCTGTCCCTGGGGCAATGGCTACCGGTCCCTGTGTACTGGCTACCTGTCCCCTGTGTTCTGGCTACAATAACTGTGTACTGGCTACCTTTCCCTGTGTTCTGGCTACAATACCTGTGTACTGGCTACCTGTCCCTGTGTTCTGGCTACAACACCTGTGTACTGGCTACCCGTCCCTGTGTTCTGGCTACAATACCTGTGTATTGGCTACCTTTCCCTTTGTTCTGGCTACCTGTCCCCTGTGTACTGGCTCCCTGTCCCCTCTGCTCTGGCTACCTGTCCCCTGTGTACTGGCTCCCTGTCCCCTGTGTACTGGCTACCTGTCCCCTGTGTTCTGGCTACAATACCTGTGTACTGGCTACCTTTCCCTGTGTTCTGGCTACAATACCTGCGTACTGGCTACCTGTCCCTGTGTTCAGGCTGCAATATCTATGTACTGGCTACCTGTCCCTGTGTTCTGGCTACAATACCTGTGTACTGGCTCCCTGTCCCCTGTGTTCTGGCTCCCTGTCCCCTGTGTACTGGCTACCTGTCCCCTGTGTACTTTCTCCCTGTCCCCCTGTGTACTGGCTCACTGTCCCCCTGTGTACTGGCTCCCTGTCCCCCTGTGTACTGGCTCCCTGTCCCCTGTGTACTGGCTCCCTGTCCCCTGTGTACTGGCTACCTGTCCCCTGTGCACTGGCTACCTGTCCCTGGGGCAATGGCTACCGGTCCCTGTGTACTGGCTACCTGTCCCCTGTGTTCTGGCTACAATAACTGTGTACTGGCTACCTTTCCCTGTGTTCTGGCTACAATACCTGTGTACTGGCTACCTGTCCCTGTGTTCTGGCTACAATACCTGTGTACTGGCTACCTGTCCCTGTGTTCTGGCTACAATACCTGTGTACTGGCTACCTGTCCCTGAACTCTGGCTACCTGTCCCCTGTGTTCTGGATACAATACTTGTGTACTGGTTCCCTGTCCCCTGTGTTCTGGCTACAATACCTGTGTACTGGCTACCTGTCCCTGTGTTCTGGCTGCAATACCTGTGTACTGGCTACCTGTCCCTGTGTTCTGGTTACCTGTCCCCTGTGTTCTGGCTACAATACCTGTGTATTGGCTCTCTGTCCCCTGTGTCCTGGCTCCCTGTGTCCTGGCTCCCTGTCCCCTGTGTCCTGGCTACCTGTCCCCTCTGTACTGGCTCTCTGTCCCCTGTGTACTGGCTACCTGTCCCCTGTGTACTGGCTACCTGTCCCTGGGGCAATGGCTACCTGTCCCTGTGTACTGGCTACATGTCCCCTGGCTACAATACCTGTGTACTGGCTACCTTTCCCTGTGTTCTGGCTACAATACCTGTGTACTGGCTACCTGTCCCTGTGTTCTGGCTACAATACCTGTGTACTGGCTACCTGTCCCTGAGTTTTGGCTACCTGTCCCCTTTGTTCTGGATACAATACCTGTGTACTGGCTCCCTGTCCCCTGTGTTTTGGCTACAATACCTGTGTACTGGCTACCTGTCCCTGTGTTCTGGCTACAATACCTGTGTACTGGCTACCTGTGTACTGGCTACCTGTGTTCTGGCTACAATACCTGTGTACTGGCTGCATACTGTGTTACTGGTTGCCTGGCACCCTCCACCCTAACAATTTCCCAGCCGCCACTGAGCAGGATGAAAGCTACAAAGCCATAAAGGCTGCAATCATTCATAAATATCAACTAACCCCGGAAGTGTACCGAAAACAATTCCCTGCAAAAGGGCCCTGGGACTCCTATATGGATGTGTTAAGCCGTTTACGTACAACCTTCCAGCAGTGGACTAGAGGCTTGAAAGCCAATTCTTTTGATTCCTTGGAAGATCTCATGATTGAAAATCAGCTTTTGCACATCTGTCTGATAGACGTCAGACAGTTTGTGTTAGAGCGGAAGCCTGGTTCTGCTAAAGCAGCAGCAGAACTGGCATATACCTTTATCAACACTCGGGTATCGGACCAATCGCAAGGCCCCACCGAATGGCTGGAAAGGGGGGAAATCACATGTGGCAACCCCTCCTCTGCCTGCCAACCAAGTTCCTCAGCGGTCTGAACCTGCAGTTCCTGGTGCCAAGCCCTCCCTGACTGACAACTGCAGGTGTTTCTCCTGTGGCAAGCCTGACCATCTCCACACACAGTGCCCTGAGCAGAAGAAGACGACATCATTTGGCCAACCGGCCAGCAACCCTTCTGCTGTACTGTTCATCAGTGGGAAACCTCAGGGAACCAATGCCAACTTGCAGCCAAGCATCGTGGACCAGCGGACTGTAACGGGCTTCCGTGACACCGGAGCGGAAGTCACATTGGTCAGACCAGAGGTGATAGAGGAAACAGACATCATCCCAGAGAATTTTTTTACCCTCACCGGAGTTGGGGGGACATGTTCCCGCATATCCTGTGCATATGTGTTCATTGATTAGAATCCCAGGAGTGGGATGAGAGAGGTGGGAGTTTCTGAGGAGATCCCCACAGCTGTTATTGGGTACTGATTTAGGGACCTTGGTCTCCTATTATGCCCCTTCTGAGAACACCTCCACAGAACCCTCTGGACCCCCCAAGGTACTTTGTGCAGATGTGGGTTTGATATCTGGGCAACCTGGGGAGGGGGAGGGTGAAGTGGAAGTGCAAGGTCCTCCTTCTTCAAAGAAAGGAGTAGAGACCCCTTTGCTTGTAAAGGTAACCAATATATGTTCCAATGATGCTACACCTGTACATGTTTAATGTGATGTTGATGACGGTGATAATGTATTACCAATACTGGTGGTCCCTCACAGTGCTGCAAAGTCTGCCGAGGTACAGGCCCGGGTCGCAGAACAGCAAAAGGAGGTCTCTGGGCCCTCTCCTTGTTCTGACCCAGTGGACTCCACCTCTGTTGAGCCTCAGCAACTGTCTTTGTTTGCCACAGGATTGCTTGCTGGGATTTGTTGTTCCGCCTTTGAGGCAGCACTGCAGACAGAACAAACACCAGTACAGCTCAGGGGTCTAGCAGAGAGTGACAAACAAAAGGTTTACTGGGACAAAGGAAAACTGTACAGGGAGGGTTTGTCTGCAGAGGGGAATGAAGCTGATCTAGGTAGCAGGCAGCTTGTGGTACCCAGTCAATTCAGGGGACAGGTGGCTCACGAAATTTCCCTAGCAGGACACTTGGGGATCACTGAGACCCGGAGGCGATTAATACATAACTTTTATTGGCCTACCATGCTTGCGGACATAGCTGATTACTGTCGGTCCTGTGTTACCTGCCAATGAGTTGGCAAGGTAGGAGATGTACACAATGCTCTGCTAAAACCTTTCATGAACCTTTTAACAGGGTGGCAGTGGATATTGTTGGGCTTCTAGCCATCCCTAGCAATTCAGGCAAACATTTTATCCTGACAGTTGTTGACTATGTCACGTGTTATCCAGAGGCGGTGGCTCTCCCCTCCCTCCGGGCAGACAAGGTCGCTGATGCTTTGCTGGGAATCTTCACAAGAGTGGGATTTCCAAATGAGCTTGTTAGTGATCAATGCCCCCAGTTTGTGTCTGACTTAATGCATACTCTCTGTCAGAAAATACAGATGACGCATATCATGGCCAGTCCTTATCATTCACAAACAAACGGCTTGTGCAAGTGTTTCAATGGTACCCTGAAACAAATGTTGCGCACCTTTGTGGAGTCCCAGAGCAAGTACTGGGAACGATATCTGCCTCATCTGCTGTTTGCTTACAGGGAGGTGCCCCAGGAGTCCACAGGCTTCTCGTCATTTGAACTTCTGTACGGACGGAGGGTAAGAGGACCACTGGACCTAATCCATAAGAACTGGGAGGGCAAGCTTGCCGACCCAGAAGTCTCTGTTGTGGATTATGTCCTAAAATTCAGAGATAACAGGATGCTGGGCAGTGACGAGGTCCTCTGTTTGATGTGCACTCAGGAGATAGGCACCTTTTTCAATCTTATGTGGCTCTGCCCACCTGTACAAGCATACTGGAAACAGATTGTGGATTTTATCTATGATCGCATGGGCTCCCCCATGACACTCAACCCTAAACAGTGCCTCTTGGGTCTTTATCCCGATGAGGAAATAGACAAATTTACTAAAATCTTTCTACATGAGACTATGTTCATGGCCAGAAAGGTGATAGCTCGCAATTGGATGAGGCAGGAACCTCCAAAATTTAATAATTGGTTGAGGGAAGTAAACAATGCGTTACCCTACAGGAAAATGATATATATAAATAGAGGTTGTCAAACTAAATACAATAAGATCTGGGATCGTTGGCTACAAGCCGCCGACACGTGCTGAAGAGGCAGACCTGCTCAAACGTTGATATCTGTTGTAGAACGTCTTAGACTTAATAACTGTATAGACAAGACCAACACTTATGAGACCTGTGAATGATGTACTTGCCAATTCACTTGTGCCTAACATTCACTCTGTAACAATGTCACTGTTTGTATAAGTATTCTGGTGGAAGTATACTATGTGCAATCCTGTGTAAATTTGCAAACTTTAATAAATAATGTTGAATGAAAAAAAAAAATTCAGAGATAAAATTGAGACGTTGGTGGGGATTGTGTGGGAAAACATGACCCAGGCCCAGACCAGGCAGAAACGTTGGTATGACCGCAGTGCTAGGGAGCGGACATATAACGTTGGTCAGCTGGTGTATGTTCTGCTTCCCTTGCGGCAGAGCAAACTCCAAGCAGCATGGGAAGGCCCGTACACCATCACCCAGCGTCTGAATGATGTCACCTACTTAGTCAGGTTGGGAGAAGGGAGTAGACGGCAGAAGGCCTTTCATCTGAACATGATCAAAGCCCATCATGAGCGCACGGCCTATGTCATGCCGGTCTGCAGCAGGCCGGAGCCTGAAGAGGCTGATCCACTTCTAGACATGCTAGCTGACACCCGGGAGGTTGACTCCGAACTCGTGATAAACCCCAATCTTACCCCCACGCAGGTACCTGGGCTGAAGAAATTGCTGGCAGTACATGGTAGCCGGTTTACGGGAAAACCTGGGTGGACGCCCCTCGCTGATAGGTGGACTTTGGGGCACATTCCCCCATTAAACAGTTGGCCTATCGTGTCTCTCTGTAGGTGCTGGTCGACATGAAAAGGGAGGTGGAGGAAATGCTGCAGCTGGGGGTGATTCAGAAGTCCCACAGTGCCTGGGCATCCCCAGTTGTCCTGGTCCCCAAAAAGGATCAGACGACCAGGTTCTGTTTGGACTACCGGAAGCTGAATGCTATCACCACTGCAGATGCCTAACCCATGCCCCGGATTGATGAGTTGTTGGATAGGCTGGCGACTGCCCGCTATATAGCAATCATGGATCTGAGCAGAGGGTACTGGCAAATTCCTCTGGCCCCTGAAGCTCAGGAAAAGTCTGCCTTCATCACCCCATTCGGTTCGTTCGAATTTACCGTCATGCTGTTTGGGATGAAGACTGCCCCAACTACCTTTCAGAGGGTCATGAATGACTTACTGGAGGGGCTTGAAACCTTTGCAGTAGCCTACCTGGACGACATTGCCGTGTTCAGCCCTACCTGGGAGGAACATCTGGTGCACCTGTCACAGGTCCTGGACCAACTGACAGCTGCCAGTCTGACTGCTAAGCCCAGTAAGTGTCAGATCGACATGACTGATGTCCAGTACTTGGGGCACCAGATAGGAGGAGGCACACTGAGACCCAAGACAGGGAAGGTTGAGGCCATCCTGGCCTGGCCTACCCCTCAAACCAAGAAGCAGGTTATGTCATTCTTGGGGACAGCCGGCTACTATAGGAAGTTTGTATGTAACTATAGTAGCCTGGTAAAACCTTTGACTGACCTAACCAAAAAGAAACTGCCCAAGGTGGTGTCTTAGACACCAGAATGTGAGAGGGCATTTCAGGCCCTGAAGGAGGCGCTGGCCAGCCAAGCCAAGTGGATGACACTGGAGAGGAACATCTCATCCTCTACCTGAGCCGGAAGCTGCTTCCCAGTGAAGTAGCATACACCATGATCGAAAAGGAGTGTCTTGCGATCGTGTGGGCTCTCCAGAAGTTGCAAATGTACCTTTATGGAAGGCACTTCACGGTGATCACCGATCACAATCCCTTGAGCTGGCTAAATCGTGTTGCTGGGAAGAATGGCAAACTTAGTTGGAGCTTAATTCTTCAGCAATACGATGTCACCATCCAACATAAAAAGGCAGCACCCATGGCAATGCTGATGGGCTGTCATGGCATGCCCGCAGGAGTCGGTTGTGTCAGGAGGGAATTTGCAGTGCCCTCCCACGCAACCACCTAAGGGGGGAGGTGTAATGATATCATGTGCTGGACACACGAAGAGCTGTCAACCATTTTTTTCAGACGTCAGCCATGACGGTTTTGCCTAGCAGACACCCATTGCAGAATACCTTACTCACCCCCTCCTCCCTTTTCAGTATGGAATTCCAAAACTCATTTTAAAAGGAACGGTTATCTTAGCTAAATGAGTCCCAAGGGAGGCTCAGAATTAACGAGGGTCGTAAAAAGGACACTGAGAGCCAAGTGACCTTTCAGAGACCCCCTATACCTCATGCAAAACCTAAGAAATATACACAGGATTCTGAATTTTGATAGGCACATGATATCTTAATAACAAGTATATATTCGAATGCGGAATTTTACACTGAACAAATTAAGTCCAAACACCTCTAGGACCAATCATATGGGGAACCACTGGTAGCACTTCTTCCTCCCAGATTAATTAAATAGTGGAAACCTGTAATGTTTAGACTTGTTGGAATGCACCTTTCGCACTGGACTATAATTTATCCATTTTGGGAATGCACCTTGGACATATTGTGAGATATGAATATGGGTGTAGAAACCATATATTAGGGAAGGTCTTTATGCATCCTCCACCCTGGACAGCCCACAGACCCTCCTTACCTCTGTGAGTGGTCAGGGGCATATGGCCCCACCCCTTTACTCCCAGAGAATGGAAAGGACAGTTGTCAGTTCTCCACTTTACCATCAACTACAAACATCTCAGAACCGTATGACTCATCGACCAATCTCTGTGCAATCACGGACATTAATTGCAAGTATCTTTTTTCCTTAAATTATATCTGATCTCTTGTTGCTGTATATTATGTCTTTATTGCTTTGTAACCCCATTTTTCTGTAAATATTTTATTTGTACCAATTTTGACATTTTCATTATTAAACCTTATTCTGAAAAGTGTTAATCTTGTCCCTAAAGCTGTTAATGCAAACTATAACAAATCTGTTCCTTGAAGAGTGCTACTGTTTAGGATAAATCATCTGAATATACCTGTCGGTGGTGACAGTGTGTGTTACAGGCGATTATTCTAATAACATAATTGGTATTGCTAAAATTACGAGTTCCTCTTGCTCGTTCAAACTAAGAGGTGGTGGAAGTGAAAGGGTTAATTGCTTGGATTCGCTCTCAATCACTCTTAGGCTGCTGGCACCTAGATTGTGGTCCCGCAAGCTGGAAAATCTTTGTGCTGGAAGCAGCTGAGAGTGGCATTGTTGCATTAATGACAAGCGCGATGTGAGATTAGCCGGTCCTCTGTCACGAGTTAGTGAGGAGGGCAGGGATCTGATACCAGCATTTGTCACACCCCTCCCTTCAGAGACTGCGCCACAGGGCAGTATTTCAACAGGATAACGACCCCAAACACACCTCCAAGATGACCACTGCCTTCCTAAAGAAGCTGAGGGTAAAGGTGATGGACTGACCAAGCATGTCTCCAGACCTAAACCCTATTGAGCATCTGTGGGGCATCCTCAAATGGAAGGTGGAAGAGCGCAAGGTCTCTAACATCCACCAGCTCCATTTCTTCAGTGTTGTCACATGAAAAGATATAATAAAAAATTTACAAAAATGTGAGGGGTGTACTCACTTTTGTGAGCTACTGTATATGTCCTTTCTGCTAGGGATAACACATCCTATACATTATCAAGTGCATCATATATAAAAACTGAAAATGTATAAAAAAATACATATATAGAAATATATTAAAAGCAATCCGGCTATAAGTTTCAATATATTAACAATGCATCATTGATAAAAGCATTGATATCCCAGTCAACGTTAATACCAAAATGGGCGTATGATTTAAGTTCATATACAGGTATCCATTTAACCTCCATCTGCAGCATTTTTATTAGACAGCTTGGGCCAATGGTGCTTTACCACTGGTCCAAGGCTCAAAGCTATCCATTGAGCTCAGTGCCTCTGACAAGAAGTGAGGAGAGGCACTGTGAGCTCATCCTCTCAGTCTGCTTCAAACACAGTGTGCCAGCTTGTATTTAAACTGGTCGCTCTGTATGTAGCTTCTGACAGGCTGTGCAACGAGCCCTGTATCCCCAGAACCATAAATGATAGGAGCCCAAATTTTGACCACTGGTGGGGTAGGACTTCAGCTACATACCCCCAAATTTTGGGTCTCTGTGACCCCAGATTGCCAAGCTACGACCCTCGAAGTCGATCTTTTTTTAGCGCTGCATCCTTTTTGGTTTTATATTTTTACACAAATATGTTCTGTTGTGTGATTGCTTGTCACTTATTTGTTTAATCTCTTTTCTATTGTACTGACACTGGCAGGGAAGGTGTTAACATCAGGGGCGATCAAGGGGTTAAATGTGTTCCCTGCAAGTGTTTTCTAACTGGATGGGGGATGGGCTGCCTGGGGAAACACATATATCTGTCTTCCTGCATAGCAGAAAGACAGGATCTGTGTGATCTCCCCTGTCAGAACGGAGATCTGCCTTCTTTACACAGGCAGATCCCCATTCTGTCACTGCGGGGAATGACCACGGGTGGCCAGCGGACATCGAGTCCACCCCACTCACTGATTAGCTCCTCCGCTGGCCAGTGGGCGCGTAGGTGCACCCACAACATAGAATTCCCAAGCCGACATACAATGACGGCGATTTGCGGGAACGAGCCGGCCTGCTGCAGTACAATGATGCCGGCTTGACGGAAGTGGTTGAGAATGCTTTCAGAAATGTTAATAGTTTAGTTGTTTACCTATTAACAAAATGGAAAGTAAATGGACAGAAGAGGAATCCAAATCAAGTCAATATTTGGTTTGACCACCCTTTGGCTTCAAACCAGCATCAATTCTTCTAGGTACACACAGTGCTTGTAGAAGGAACTTGGCAGGTAGGTCATTCCAAACATCTTGGAGAAATAACCACGGATCTTCTGTGGATGTAGGAAGCCTCAAATTCTTCTGTCTCTTCCCAGACAGACTTCATAATGTTAAGATCAGGGCTCTGTGGGGGGATCATTTTGTATATGGGGGAACCTTTCCTCATCTCTCACCTTCCATCAGCAATCATACAGCTCACAAAGGGGTGAAAGGTGGCAGGGTTATGGTTGTAGAAAATGCTTTAGCAGCAAGTATACACGTTGATTACATCTGAGATCTCATATGGGGAGAAGTTGTGTATAGGTTATACGTAGTGGTAGGCTCTTCTGCTTCTAAGCCAAATCCTCCCGATGTGCTTTGAACACCGGGTGGAGGTGTCAAACAGATCCATCCTTGTTTCAAACACCCAAAAAGAAAGAATGGAGATGCCACGCACCTATGACCTCACATAGTTTATTGACACAAAACAACCAGGCTTACATTCCCGTCTATCGCATTTCACCCAACAGCACTGATTTTGAGAGATCACAACGAATAAGCCCTCAGGTGAAATGCGTTAGTGTGGGGACCGCTATTGGGATTTTGTGCCAATAATCCCTGACATATGTGACGTCATCAGTGTCCTCTTCCAGGAGAGAAAACATGTTTTACTACAAGTTCACATCCTGTTTGTCACAAGAGAATTTACATAGCAAAGAAGCCATATTCAGTGTTAACACTGGTGACACGCTGTATTTATGTTCCCAAAGTAGAGAATCAATATATTCAATTTTTTTTAGTGCTACCAACAAGTATGCAGTGCAATGGCCTGCCAATTTGGATACAATTTAATTTGATTGATAAGGTAGGTCCCCATTTCTAAGGCTGATTGTTCATGTATCCAATGACCCCTTGGTGTTGCTGGAAGTTGTGGTTCACCTGCTCACACTACCCTCAATCACACTGCTTGCTGCATACGGAGTCAGAAAACAGGCTGGTTCTATGTTTTATTTTTTATTAGAGGGTTAAACTTGGGTGAGGTAAGGGATGATTATGGTATGCCCATGGATCAACAGTTCTTTACACGGTACACTCAATATATACACTTGTCCTTCTTCCTCCAGCACAACTCATGCTTCTCAAATGTCTCCTTGTTCCTCTCTCCTGCACAACACTTGCTTACGCACAGCTAGCACATGGTGAGGCCTGTTCTGGCTTTGACCAGGCCTAGTAATCGCCTTTTGTAGGCAGGGACCGCGGGCCCCTACAGTGTACAGAAAGTTTGTAGATGTGCTAGCCGGCCTGATGGGCTACTACTCACAGCCCATCCTTCTCCGAATCTCTACAGTACTCCTGACTGTAAGCACCTGCACACTACCCATTGACACCAAAGTCCCAATCTCTCCCTGCACCTCTTCCAGACTGTCTTCCTCCCAATCTGCTGCAAAGTGCATCTCCACTTCCCTGGGCTGTGTCACTCACTGACACTTGGTGAATTGCTCCCGGAGACCTGCTTTTAGTACTCTTCTCCTGCTGTCCTTTCCTGCTCTCTCCTTGTGCCTCTCCGCCAGGATCTCCTCCTCCTGGATGCACCCAAGCCCCGGGCTGAGGTTACCCCCCCCCCCCGACAACCTTCAGTACTCCGTCTCCATTCTCCATCTTCCACCTGAAATCTACTCTCAGACTGAGCTGCCCCAGGCTATTTGAGAAGGCCTGCCCCTTGCCAATCCAGATTGGGGATTGGGCAGGGCTTCCAAAATACCAAGCAGTTCCACCTCTTCTGTCCCACTCCCCTTTTCCAGACCTTTCTGAAAAAACAGGGAGGGATCAACCAAAGAGTGTCACCACCTACAGTCACCTCACCAGCCACTCCCTGGACCACTCCCATGCCCAGAACAAAAACAAATAGGCCTGACAGCAGCCAAGCCTGCCTAAATTTACCTACTCTAACACAAAAATCCTCAACAAGCACCTACCTAACATAGAGGGCACTACATACAGTCAAATTGTAACTATGTATGGTGAACATTAGCACTTTCAAACCTTAAAGCGGTAGTAAACCGCAATAATGACAAAAAAAATCCCCTGCAAGGCAATGGCATAATGTGCTAATATGCATCGTATACTAGCACATTATGATAGACTTACCTTAGAATGAAGCCCTCCAGTGCCACACTGTCACTGCTGCAAGGGCTGACATTTTCCCCTGGTCTTCCCTACGAGTGTGCGTCCTCTGGCTATATGAGTGGCCGGGGACGCGGAGACGTCACTCCCACGTTTGCACAAGGGAGCCGCCATTTATAGAACGGGCTGCATGCACACTAAATATCTCCTAAACTGTGCAAGATATTCACAGTACCTACAGGTAAGCCTTACCATAGGCTTGCCTGTAGGTACAAGTGGTAGAATGGACTTTACTACCACTTTAAAGGAGGTCTATAATCAGAGCATATATTATATTATAACGTCAGCCTTGTAATAGCAATACAAACAGCATACCTCCCAACTTTCTGAATGGGAATGAGGGACACCTATTAGCAAAATTATGTAGGCATAGGACACACCCCCTGCCATCCCCCCTTTTGTAAAAAAAAATGATTGGTTAATCCCACGAATACTACTATTCCTTTATACTGGCTTTTGGAATTTACACATGAAGCAATTTAGAAATTGGATGAAAGGTTCAGCACTGGGAAACACTTTTTGAAAGATAAAAAGTACATTTTATATACAACTTTATAGATCAGACCAAAGTGAGGGACATGTGAAGGGGAAAGGGGGACACAGGAGGGACTTTGTTCCAAATCAGGGACAGTCCCTCAAAATCAGTGACAGTTGGGAGCTAGGGACAGTTATTGTTGACAATCCAATATAGGATTACTTGAAAAATCTCTTTTCATGTCGTGAGTGCTACCTGTCTGCTGGCCATCTATTCACACAACTTCCTGGATTCCCTACATGCTTTGCAGCTTCTCCTTTTCTGTTTACTTTCAACTTCTAAGGACTACATGTAGCGCCCTCACCCTAGAATAGGGTTGCGGGTAAATTTAGTTATGCTGGGAAGCAGTCAGCCTGGCTGATTTGTAGTGTTTAGAGATTAAAGTGGTTGTCAAGTCATGAAAACTACTTTAAACTACAGGTAAGCCTATAATAAGGCTTACCTGTAGGTCCCAGGAATATCTCCTAAACGTGCACCGTTTAGGAGATATTCCCTGTATCTGCATGCGCCGACGTCATCGCCACATGCGCAGTGAACAAACAGCTGACTGGACCGTTTTTTCATGAAGTGTGCTGTAAATGACGGCTCCCGAGAGCATGCGCGGGAGTGACGTCAGTGCGACTCCTGCCAATCACATCGCTGGAGTCCGCTCTGTGATTGGTCGGAGCCCAGGATCCCAGAAGGGACACAACATGACGCCAGTCACAGCGGTGCTCGGGGACCGCTGTAATGCCATCAATCTAAGGTAAGATTTTCCTGTACTTCTGTCTGCCTTGCTTCACCTATTTTTGTCTAACGAGTCTGTATACATTTTGATCGTTACTAAGGGTGTCCTGTACCCTGTCCCCTCTCTCCCATATTTCTCCAGCTGAGAAATAAACTTTCTCTTATTTAAAGCATAAAAGTGACTGGCGCTCAACTTCTTTTTCTTGCTCAACACCCTACACCCTGAGTGAGTCACCACCTGGCTTCCGGAGAATGGGGGCAGGCGCTACATACATATCCCATGGTACCTTGCTGCCTGCAATCGCTGATTCCTGTACTGACTCCGCCTTCTGAAACTCCTCCTCCCAGCACCTCTGTAGTTCAGAAGGCTCTGTGAAATGTGTGACGCAGCAGTGCCTACTTACAGGGCATAGTGACTGCTTGTCGTAGAACTCAAGAAAGTACAGTAAATGAGTGGGGAACTTAAAGTGGTTGTAAATGCAGAAGGTTTTTTATCTTAATGCCTTCTATACATTAGGATAAAAAACCTTCTGTGTGCAGCAGCCCCCCTCCCCCAATACTTACCTGAGGTCCATCTACAGCCAGTGATGTGGCAGGAGAGATGCTCCTTTCCTCATTGGCTGAGACAGCAGCGCAGAGCCATTGGTTATCGCTGCTGTCAAAGTCAGTGTGACAATGAGAAGAGAAAGGGGGTGGGGCCGGGTTGGGGCTCCATGTCTGAATGGACACAGGGAGCTGCTTGCTATGGGGGCACTGAACAGGAGGGAGGGGCCAGGAGCACTGAAGAGGGACCCCAGAAGTGGAGGATCTGGGCTGCCCTGTGCAAAACCATTACACAGAGCAGGTAAGTTTAACATTTTTGTTATTGTTAACGAAAAAATTGAGACCTTCGTATCACTTTAAAAGAAAAGTATAGGATTCGTGTTTTTTGTGAATCATACTTACCTAGCGAGATGCAGCATCGGTCCTCCGCCATGTCTAACACCGAGAACCGAGCGATCAAACACCACTGATCACTCTGTTCTCATAGTTCTGTCAATCAGTCACCACTCTCTGCTCTGCCCCTCCTCACTCACTGGAGCGCTGGGCTGTGGAGGGGGCAAGAGTGGCCGGCTCAGGCTCTCAATGGCTCGCTGAGAGGCTGAGCCAGGTCCCGGTCCAGGCATGTGGGCGGATCTCGACCATATGGTCTCGATCCTTCCCGAGCCTGGACCGGCTCTATGACGTCAGCAGTATGGCTTCAGCCCGCTGTCTGCTGAAAACAGGTCACAGGAGTGCAAGACAAACTGCACTCCTGTGATCCACAGGAGAAGTACAGCCAAGCGAGCTATGGCTGTACTTAACAAAATAAGTTTACGAAGTTCAAGATTGGTCAGATTAATCAGAGTAAGATGGAAAACTGAAATACAAAGTAGAAATGAACATGTGATTTTTACATTTTGACCATAGATATGCTGTAAACAAACAACCCGTTGTGCTGTACTTTAACCACTTCAGCCCCGGAAGGATTTCCTGCTTTAGGACCGGAGCCCTTTTTGCGATTCGGCACTGCGTCGCTTTAACTGACAATTGCGCGGTCGTGCGGCGTTGTACCCAAACGAAATTTGCGTCCTTTTTTTCCCACAAATAGAGCTTTCTTTTGGTGGTATTTGATCCCCTCTGCGTCATTTCTGATCGCCGCTATAAACAAAAGAAGAGCAACAATTTTGCAAAAATACCCAAATTTCTTACTTTTTGCTAAAATACAAATCCAAAAAAACTATATAAAAAAACATTTTTTTTCACCGTTTATGGCCGATTTATATTCTTCCTCATATTTGCGATAAAAAAAATTGCAATCGGCGTTTATTGATTGGTTTGCGCAAAAGTGGTCGCGTTTACAGATGATGAGAATTCATTTTTGGTTTTTTTTTTTTTTACTAGTAATGGCGGCGATCTGCGATTTTTAGCGGTACTGCGATATTTCAGCGGACATGTCGGACTATTTTGACACTTTTTTTGGGACCATTGGCATTTATACAGCGATCAGTGCTATAAAAATGCACTGATTACTGTGTAAATGCCATTAGCAGTGAAGGGGTTAACCTGCAGGGGGCGCTCTAAGGGTTAAGTATGTTCCCTGGGCGTGTTCTAAATGTAGGGGGACTGCCCTGGCTGGGGAAGGGAAGTGGTCACAGCCTTCGTATACAGGAAGGCTGTGATCACAGCCCTTCCCCCTTCACACAGAGCGGAGGTCCGTGTTTACATACACGGACCTCCGCTCGGGGGGGGCCATCGCGGGTAGCCGGCGGCAATCGAAGCCGCCGCACCCGCTCCCTGGCCCTCCCCGAACACAGTGAGCGCGCGAACGCGCCTCCAGCGGCGCACGCTCACTAGGCTCGTGAGCGCGGCCGCCGTCATATGACGGCGATTTGCGCTCACGAGCCACCTTGCCGCCGTCAATTGCCGATCGGCAGTCGACAAGGGGTTAACCTCCCTAGCGGCAATCCCAAGTGTGGCTCGGGGTTAATTTTCAGTACCAAAAGCAGTAACCCTGAGCCACACTCAGGATTACACTGTACTGTTATTTACCTTGTTCCCGCGATCCCGCAATGTCCTCCCGCTGTGTCCTCAGGTGGATGCCGGTGTTCCTTTCAGATAAGGCGACCTGTCATATCTTGTAAAGGAAGTAACGTTCCGTCGCCGCCATCTTGCTACACCTCTCACTCGTCCACGGTACAGATACAGTAATAAGTGGACATCTTATTACACCCACCGTAGTTTTGCATTTCCCATTTATTTGTAACAATAAACTGAGCTTATATAATAAAATACAGTATTTAGAAATCCATTACACTCTTTTGATGTTGGATTGTAAAAGCAGCAGCAAGCCTGCTGATCGCACAGGTTTTCTGATCTTACAGCACACTGTTGCTTTTACAGTTCAACATCAAAACAGTCTGATGGATTTGAAAATACTGTATGTCACTATATAAGCTCCGTTTACTGTTACAAATAAGTGTGAAACACAAAACTCCGGTGGGTGTAAAAAGATGTCCGCTTGCTGCCTTCTCACTGTATCCTTACTGTGGACAAGTGTGGGGTGTAGCAAGATGGCGGCGTCAGAACGACACTTCCGTTACAAGATATGACAGGTCGCCTAATCTGACAGAACTCCGGCATCAGAATTGTGCGATAGCAAATTTCAGTGTTTTTGGTTTGATTACATTATTGAATTACATTTATTATTATTATATTACTTTTTATAATTTATTATATTATCATTTATGATTTTGTGTTTCAAACTTTATCATACCCGGGATGTCTACTAGACTCTTGGTTGGACGGATTTAAGTGAGTTATTCCTAAGAATTACAGGCCTATAATATAAAACAACCAATTTACATGCAAAACAATGTACCGCTTTGACAATCAAAATCAGACCACCAGGGAGGTTAAAACACTGGGGCATAAAGATAGTATTGGTTTAGGTGTGGCATTTGCTAGGAAGGTTAATTTCTTCAGCTGTTCCCATCATTTCAAGGCGAGCTGGTCAGGTACGGGACCCGGCTCGCAGTTATGTCAATAAGAATTAACAATAGTTTGATCTTTTGACATAGCCAACCTCTGGCTTTCTTGGTACTGTGTTGCCAGGCAGAAATATGTTGGTGCGTATGGCTACAAACTTTCCAAGATAAAAATAACTGGATTTTAAACTCAAGAAGGACTCCACCAGGAGATAACATGAAAGCTTCACTATAAGAGAGAGAGACTGCCTAGATCAAGAACCGGTTTTTCTGCAATCACCCACTGCCTGGAGTCCTGTTCACTAAAGGAATTGTGGACCATCTGGAATGGAAGCTAAATTACTTACACAGACTATTTTTTAATATTCATTTGTAAAAGAAAGATACATAGCTTGTGCATGTGTGTATACATATTTGTGACAATCTGTATCCCCTGTATTGTTTTGCTGTATGATCTGTAAGCATCATTCTTGTTTAGTAAAAACACATTAATATACCACTGGGTTTGATTCTTGCAGTTTACTGCTAGGAAAACCAATAAAAAAGATAAAAGCAAAAAACATTAAAAAATATATTCTCAATATATGAGACACATCACAGAGGAGTGAAAATCTGATCAGCTTGTTAAATTGCAACCATGGAAGGTCCAGAAGCCATGTGAGTGCTGGGTTTTTGGGGATGGAGATCCACTCCAAAATGCATGAAACAAGGTTTTAACTATATGAAATTCAAACTTTTGCTTGAATTCTGAGCTGGAGGATATCTGGTGATAGCTATGTGGGCTTTAAATACCAAGCTGATGTTGCTGTGGTGTTTACGTATGTATATCCAGCCATCTTACCTGGTGAGTCATCCCTATTTCAGAGGGGATTCTGATGAATGCAGACAGAAAAAAAAATTCTTAAAGCTGCAGTCAATTTAAAATTATAATATCTTGCATATCACATACAAGGACTATGCATATGCTGTATATACAACACTGTATAGCCATTGTGTGCAGTATGGTGTTTGCCCTGGCACCTGTCCAAGTCCATTTTTTATTGAACGTGAAACCATACATATATAGATGACGTTCTTAGATGTACCTCTGCAGTTTTGTTTCATCATATAGGCATTCCTATCAAAAGGTCTCACAGTTGAAGGCAGCCTTAGAAAATTTTGACATACAGTGCCTTGAAAAACGAATTCACACCCCTTGAAATTTTCCACATTTTGTCATGTTACAACCAAAAATGTAAATGTATTGGGATTTTATGTGATAGACCAACACAAAGTGGCACATAATTGTGAAGTGGAAGGAAAATGATAAAAGGTTTTCAATTTTTTTTTACAAATAAATATGTGAAAAGTGTGGCGTGCATTTGTATTCATCCCCCCCCGAGTCAATACTTTGTAGAACTGCCTTTCACTGCATTTATAGCTGCAAGTCTTTTTGGGAATGTCTCTACCAGCTTTGCACATCTAGACAATGACATTTTTGCCCATTCTTCTTTGCAAAATAGCTTAAGCTCTGTCAGATTGGATGGAAAGCTCTGTGAACCTCAATTTGCAAGTCTTGCCACAGATTCTCACTTGGATTTAGGTCTGGGCCATTCCAACACATGAATATGCTTTGATCTAAACCATTCCATTGTAACTCTGGCTGTATGTTTAGGGTCGTTGTCCTGCCGGAAGGTGAACCTTTGCCCCATTCTCAAGTCATTTGCAGACTCAAAGGCTGGGTTCACACCTAATACGGATGCGGCTCTCAGCAGGGGTCCGGGGCATCCTGGTTCACCGTTTCAGGTCCAATTTCAACCCAAATGTTTGGCAAAAGACGCACAGGGCTCCTGTGCAAATCCGCACTGGAACCTCATCGGAGACATATGAACTGGCTCCTTAGAGAGCCAGTCAAAATCTCCTGCTATAATGTTGCATCCAATTCGCAATGGTGTGAACCTAGCCTAATAGGCTTTCTTATAAGATTGCCCTGTATTAGGCTCCATCCATCTTCCCATCAACTCTGACCAGCTTCCCTGTCCCTGCTGAAGAAAAGCATCCCCAAAACATGATGCTGCCACCACCATATTTCACAGTGGGGATGGTGTGTTCAGGGTGATGTGCAGTGTTATTCTTCCACCACACATAGCATTTTGCTTTTAGACCAAAAAGTTCAATTTTGGTCTCATGTGTATGTCGGTGTGTCTGAACTAACCTCGCATGGTTAATACAGCGGTTCCGACCGGAGCGGACAGTTCTTTTTCATTCAACCCGCAGGGTTGAATATAGAAAACGAATAGTGTGTAATTAAAAATAATTACTCCTTGAGGGGCGTGGCTGAGCGGCGGATGTAGAAGGTTGTGTCTGGAGAGAGCTCCGTCTGCCATCCTGACTTTTATCCTGTGGGATACATTTGTTAAACTTCTGACCGAACCCCGGGTTGCCCCAACGGGTGTCTAAAGTACCCAGGTACTTTCTGTGAGATACGCGATCTGCAATAACCATGTCTAGACGGCAAAAGGAGCTCCGGTCAGCGGACACCTCATTTCAAGATGGCGCCGGCGGGCAGAAATCAGCAAAGGAGAAATACAAGGAGGCTGCATCCAAACTCTTCTCCAAAACGCTGCCTAGAGGGGATCAGATTTCCCCACAGGAGCCAGAGGACACTGATGGCTGCGTGGGAGAAGCAGACGATACAGCCCCTGGAGGACGGAGAGGGATCGAACTTTGATTGGGACGCAGTGAGTAACCGAAATATCCCTCATGTAGTCACAACTCAGGACATAAATTCACATGATGAACCTGAACCCACCCTCAGGGACATATTAATGGCGGTTAACTCCTGCAACCTTTCCCTCACCACACTGACATCTGAGGTGAAAGGAATGAAATCGGAGCTCTCGTTCCTCAGGCATGACATGCAGAAGCGGATGTCATTAAGGATGACATGGGGCCTATGCAGAGAGACATTACACATACCGCTCGTCTGACCACACAACACATGGCCCGATTGGACAACTTAGAGAACAGAATGAGACGCAATAATGTGCGGGCTATCGGATTTCTGGAAAAAATTTAGGGCAAGAACCCCGTCGTCTTTATTGAAAAGTGGCTCATAAGTGTGTTCGGTGAACAGGCCTTCTCTCCCATGTTTTCCGTGGAAAGGGCACATAGGGTACCCGCGCGCCCCCCACCACAGGGGGCACCACCGCACCCGTTTCTCTTTAAGCTTCTCCACTACAAAGATAGAGATGCAATTCTTGCTGGAGCGCGAGCCAAAGTCGGCATGATTACCATAGACAACTCCAAAATTTCCCTCTTCCCAGACTTCTCCGCTGACTTGCAGAAAAGACGGGAGCAATTCCTTGATGTTAAAAGGCACCTTCACGCTCTTGACCTACAATATGCAATGTTATACACGCCCGTTTGCAATTAGTAGCAAAAGGCGAGGTCCATTTCTTTGACAAACCTGATTTGGCAACTCAATGGCTCGATAGAGAAGAGGGCTTCATCCGTCAAGCAAGGTCCCAGAGACCTGCCCCGTCCTAATAGCTGCTCGAGGATTCAAGTACCTACTTGTCAAAATGTATACCCATTACGACTCTGTGGAATAGGCGGAGCCTAGCTAACTTTGTTATCTATTGAACTTAACTGTTCTATTCTCTATCCCGCTGCAACGAAGCTTTGCGGAAAAGGTACTCGACACCCAACAGTAGAGTCTTCACTGCTGCCCCTACATGGCTCTATGGGAGCCCACCGTTCTTTCTGTTTTTGTTGTGGTTATAGAGTCCTGTTGACTCTTCTATGGATATATCATCTGAACCAAAGGTCTCTAGCATCGGTTACCTGGTCCCTGACGAAATATGGCATTACAGCGGAGTCAATCTTTTTCAGTTCCTTTGCTTTGCTCCCTATACATGTTATGATCCTCGTATATTTGGGCAGTGGACTTAGACTTATGGGCCAAGTTCCATCATACAGCAGGATCGTATTACCCCAGGATGTGGTGGTCATGACTGTTAACACACCTCAACGGCTGCAATGGCGGACATAGTGAAAGTACTGTCCTGGAATGTCAGAGGATTGAACAACCCCGTGAAGAGGCTGGCAGTGTTACGTACCATCAAGCACACGAGGGCCTCTGTCATTTGTTTGCAAGAGACACATACCCCTGCGGGTCAGGCACCACGGTTTCCACAAAGGCAATTTAGCTACCATTATCACGCTATACACACGTCTTACTCCAGAGGAGTGAGTATCCTGGTCCGGCAGGGTACTCCCCTCTCCCCAATAGATGTGAATATAGACCGCGACGGTAGATAAGTGTTTATGATGTGTTCACTACAAGGTATCCGATGCATTCTGGCGGGGGTATACATTCCACCACCATACTCCACCGAGGTTTTAAAACATTTGGCTGTATACGCGGCCAGGTTTCCTGATACCCCATTGTTAGTGGTAGGGGATTTCAATAATTACTTAGACCACACATTAGACAAATTGGGGGGGACTAATTCTAATACCAAGGAAAGACTATCGGGTCCAACAGACTTTGCCCGCTTTACTCAGGAACTCGGTTTGACAGATGTGTGGAGAATGCATCACCCCCAAACACGCCAGTTTTCTTGTTGCTCTGTTGTCACTGGAGGTTTATCCAGAATTGATATGGGTCTGGGGAATAGAACAATGCTCCCCATTATTGGGAAAACAGGCTATGACACAAGACATCTGTCTGATCACTCCCCCTTCTGGGTTGAGATGTCCGTTCCAACGCAGGGGGGGAGACCACTGTGGAGACTAAACCCCTTTTGGTTAACCCTTCTTCCTGAACCAGATCCCATACCTGACTTGCTGAATTCCTTTTTTAGAGTAAATGAAAACACTGCGGAGGCAGCGATAGTTTGGGATGCATCTAAGGCATATTTACGCAGGCAATTTATTACATTGATTAACTGTATCAAACATGGGACTAAGGAATGGGAACTGACAGTCGAGTCTGAGGCAAGGAAGAGGGAGGAGGCATATGTGGCAGACCCGTCAGATGACATAATGCGTGCATGGCTGGCATCGCAGACCCTCTGTAGCCAGCTTGCATTGCAGAAGGCCGAAAACAAACGATTTTTTTTGCAACAGGCTTATTTTGAGGAGGGTGAAACCACTGGACATATGCTCTCGATGCTTGCTAGGACCCAGCACGCCTCGGGTCATATTCAGAACTTACGTGACGAGGGTGGTAATACATGCCAATCAACCACGGACATTGTGAGAATTTTTAAAGAATTTTATCAGGATGTCTATACCTCCAAAGTCTCCCCCCACTCAAGTAGAATTGTCTCAGTTTTTGAACAATATCCCATACCCGCCCTAGAAATGCAGGACACGACGAAACTTAATGCTCCTTTATCAGAGGAGGAGATACTATTGGCACTGGCTCAAACACATAATGGGAGAATGCCAGGATCAGATGGCTTTCCATCCGAAGTATACAAACGATACTCTGATCAATTGATACCAGCCCTTTTAAAAGTTTATAACTCCGCGATAAAATCAGGTAGACTCCCCCAGTCTATGAATGAGGCGGTCATTGTGGTTATACTAAAACCAGGGAAAGAAGCGGCCTCCCCAGATTCCTATAGACCAATCTCTCTTCTTACCTCCGATGTCAAGCTGCTGGCCAGTATTCTGGCGAACAGGTTGTCTAAGGTGATAAATAAACGAATACATAGAGACCAATCTGGGTTTATACCCACAAGGTCTACAGCACAGAACCTCCGCAGATTATTCTTAAATTTACAATTGCCGGTGGATAACCCAGGCAATAGAGCCATCTTCTCACTAGACGCGGCTAAAGCCATTGACAGTGTGGAGTGGCCCTATCTTTGGGAAGTACTGTCAAGGTTTGGGTTAGGACAGCAATTTATAGCCTGGGTAAAATTGTTATATGCCGCTCCCACAGCCAGAGTACAAGCGAATGGGCTGTTGTCTGAGTCTTTTAAACTTCAGAGGGGCACAAGGCAGGGGTGCCCGCTGTCGCCCCTGCTTTTTGCCCTGGCCCTGGAACCATTGGCTATACATATTAGAGAAACTGACAGTATAAGGGGCTTTGTTCGTTAACCCAGGGAGGAATCTGTGTCATTGTATGCAGATGACACTCTGATATATTTGGGGACACTCATAAGTCCCTACAGACGGTCATGTCACTGATTGATCACTTTGGCACATTATCTGGGTTTTCAATCAATTGGCACAAGTCTGTGCTGATGCCGCTTGACCAGTTAGAGGCCCCACTTCCTGAGTGTGCGAAGGAGGTATCTATAGTATCATCATTTCGGTATTTGGGTATACAGATCACCCCAGACCCTACTCAATATATTACACTGAATCTCATCCCACTCCTAACTAAATTCAGAGAAAAATGCTCTTCCTGGACGAAGCTACCGCTGTCAGTAATCGGAAGGGTAAACTAAATAAAAATGACATGGGCCCCACAACTTCTATATGCATTTCATAATGCACCGATTTGGTTCCCGCGTAAGTGGTTTGCCCAGATTGACGTCCAATTTAGGGCATTGATCTGGAGCAAAAAGTCCCCTAGAGTCAGCTTACACACCCTACAACATGGTAAAGAATAGGGAGGATTGGCAGTGCCTCATGCTAAGAACTACTACCTAGCTGCTCAAATTCAACATCTGGGGGCTTGGGCTTTGGAGGATACCCAGGACCAGGTCCGAAATTTGCTGAACCCGGTGGAGTCCACGGGCCCAACAATGGTGTCATTGGAAGCCGGCTTCTCCCATCTGCATCCTGACCTCCCGACCATCCG
The DNA here is from genome assembly GCA_018402905.1 of Glandirana rugosa. NCBI lineage: Eukaryota > Metazoa > Chordata > Amphibia > Anura > Ranidae > Glandirana > Glandirana rugosa. The sequence continues at coordinate 1,696,690 of BLSH010477607.1, forward strand.
ACTCCTGAACATTCTGTGGAGGCAGGTCGGACGTTTATTGAATGTAGCTGGAAGCAGCCCCTTCACACCGATATGGCGCAATGCTAATTTCCCAGAATTAGGAAAACTTAAGGTGTTCCGAGAATGAGAGAGAAAGGGTATTACATATGCAGTCCAGTTATTTAACGGTCCAACATTTAAATCCTTTATTGAGCTTCAGAATGAATTTAATCTGCCAAGGCAACATTTTTACAAATATCTACAAATAAGACATGCAGTACAGACTCAGTCTAGGACACGTAGCCTGACCCCTGCGGATCATCCGCTTATGAACACTGTCCTTGAACGGGATAAAAGGGGTATGATTTCTGGGGGATACTCCATTCTACTATGTTCCTCTCATAATGCAGCTGTGTTACCGTGTAGGAAGGGGTGGGAGAAAGACATAGGTCCAATAGATGAGGAAGTTTGGGGTATGTGCCTTGAGAATGCACCTTTGGTATCAGTCTCCGCATCTCAGAAACTGTCCCACATTTATTTATTACATAGAGCATATAGGACTCCGGTGCCGCTCTACAAATGGGGAAGACGAGACTTACCACTGTGCCCAAAATGTAATAGAGACAAAGGTACTCTGATACACATGATGTGGAAATGCCCAAAATTGTTTCGATACTGGTCTGAATATAGACACAATATCCCTGGTATATCAGTTCCCGCTTCCTAAGGACCCACTGGTTTGTCTCTTGGGGGCATTGGAAGAGGAAATTCTGACACCTCCAGAGAGGGTGGCAGTGATCCGCCTACTGCCCGAAAGCTTATTGCTCGCTTCTGGATCACTGCCAGAATACCCACCAAAACACTTTGGATAGAGCAAATCAATAATATGCTTATTAGGGAGAAAATGACCTATATTCACAGACAAGTACCCAATAAATTTTACAAAATGTGGCAACAATGGCTGGATACTCCGGGATTAGCCCCACACCAATTAATAAAGGAGATACTCCTACAGCGACCATCACGGTAAAGAGGTATTGAAGTGGTGATGACTCCTTTGTTCAAGCATATGACTCTCATAAGGGAAGGGAAATGCAGAGACCTTTGGAGAACTGAACTCTTATGTTACTTTCTTTTCTTTTCTTGACTCTTTCTTTTCTCTCTTTTTGTTTCTACTGTTCGTTATCCTCTATCTTCTATTTTTATATTTTTGTCATTTTTGTTCCCAGCTTGGTTTCGAAGCAATAGGACAAGTCAATGTTGTGCTCCTACGCGGTCAATCGGCTGGTTAGATTGACCAATGGAGATGTTTGTAATATTGAAATATATTTTTTCTATGGTAAGACTAGATTATCCAAGCTGTATCATTACACTGCACTAAACAAAAGATGCAATTGTATAAAAATGCTACTATGTATGTTGTCAAATATTATTTCAGCTCATGGCTGGTATGTATATGTTTTTTTTTCTAATAAACGTTTACTTGATTTAAAAAAAAAAAAAAAATTACTCTTTAAAGTAAAACTACTGCCATTACTTTATTTTGGATAGAGTAAGGGAGGGTTATAACGCTTTTTGGGTTTGTTGCCATCTGTGTTCCATTGGGGAGATTTCCTTTCACTTCCTGTCCCATAGCCACGACAGGAAGTCAGTGCAAATCTTTCAACGCGATAGTGTCCTCCTTTAAAGATTTACCCTTTTTTCAGTGACAACCCAGAGAATTGTGGAATTTTCTTTCACTTTCACACTCAGTGATGGCAGTAAACAGGACAAATAGAGAGGGTAAAGCTACATAACGGGCACAGACAACAACAGAGACCTGACAGGTGTCCTAATCATTCTCCACTCTATCCAAAACTAAATAAAAAGTTTGCCTTTAAAGTGTAACTCCACTTTTTTGAAAAATACAAACATTCCCTCCAGGGTGATATATGTGCATTACAAGGATTTTAACAAACTTTGTTGCAATTCCTACCTTTTGTTATTCTGAAGAAATTCCTGTTTGTGTCCATGTGGAAAAGCGATTCTAATGGCGGTGGTTTCATAATTATCAATTAGTTGCAGCATCTGCAGGGCTCTAATGAGGAAAGCTGCTGGACCTGCATCCCTTTAGACAAGTTCCTATTGGCAATATCTCACCAAAAATCACAATTTTGTCACAAGGGATGCCTGAAATCTGACTTTGTATCTTAGTGCAGACTTCTTGGAAAATCAGTGAGCCAATTACACAAACAGGAAATTATGTTTCTGGGGGGTGTTCTGCATACATTCTGTGTACAGAATGCTTCCAGGTAGCCATATTACATTGTATTTTACAGAAACTGACAGAGCTGCAGATTGAAAAGGAAATGTCATTTTTAATAACATTCAATTACAATATGATTTTTGTTGCAGTTGTATATGCTATATTGTTTTTTATTTGCTATCTTTCCCCCCATAAAAGTGGAGTTACCCTTTAATTATAATTTAATTTAGGTGCTTAGTTTCCAGCCCCATCCTCTCTTCTCTGGTAATGAAGGTAGCATCTTCAAATCATATCTATACACCTTGGAGAAAAATTATAGTTTTCGTAGTTTTTCTTTATGGCTTGGTTCTTTTTTTTAAATAAATGTAATATAATAGCAAACACTGTCAATTTAATGATATATCAGTAGTAATCCAGACACACTTTTTTGTGTGTGTATGTCAGACTCTAGTTTCCAAAATGCTAACAGTGCTTGTTGGACAGTTAGGGAATTGAGCTGGACATACGTCTATGACAACCAAAAGGATAAAACATAAATAAAACAAAAATGGAAAGTTTTCCTTTAATCCACAAATATAGCTTAGAACCATACAAACAGCATTGACAAGTCCTTGAAGTGCTGAATTCCATCAGAGAATGGTGTTTGGAAGGCAGCTCGCTTTTATTGTGCATACCTCTCTGTGTCATAAAAAATAAAATTTGCGAGCCTCTCCAGCACTATAAGCGTGATGGGTACACTTAACCTGCATCTGTCATCTATACACAGCGGAAGGAGCCATTCTGTGGGCAGGGCGAATTTTAGAGTGCTGCCTATCAATTCAGTAGGGATATTAAAAAAAGCACTAAATCCTCATCCAAATTCGGCAGAGGTTGTAGAGGAGACCTTATGGACCCATCAGTGCTTAAAGTGTTACTAAACCCAGGACTCTACATTCACTATATCTTGTCTCCCACAGTACACAGAACATGGAAATGCAATTATGTTAGTAAATATAAACTGCTACATACATTCATCATCAGCAGTATATAGCAGTCTTATGACTTATATCAGTGTCTGGTTAAAGCTAGTAGGAGGAATTTTCATTCTTTTCTGTTGTATGAGGCTGCAGGATCCCTGACCCTCTGTTCACATGTACCCAACCAAGAAAAAAAAAAAAGATAGATTGGGGACAGTAAAAGAAAGGAAGGATCAGAGAAGACATGATCACACAGGATTTTAACACAATGCAGAGGATTAACCCCTTAGGTTTCGCAGTAAGTATAACAAGTGTGCTTTACTGCATATACAGACTAATTTTACTGTTGTGGATTTAGTAACACTTTCCTCTGAGCCACCAATCAGATAGACACAAACCCTGGAAAAATGCATCCGATTGTCCAGGTTCACCAAAGGTTTTCAGTCCTTACACCTTGATTCTTGAGCTAAAATGTAATTTTTAAATGCTATAATTACCTTCAAAGCCATTTATAAAGCAGTGGTATGGCCTTATTGTGGCTGTGTAAGCCTTGGGAGTTGCTGGCACTTTGCAAAGAGTAAATGATCTATTAAGACCTAACTCCATGTGAGTCATTGCTGAAGGTTTCTCATTACCTAAAGAAGAATTCTAGGCATGGATATTTTATACATGGTGGAGAGGCAGGACAGTGTGGTCATGTTCTCCACCTCGTCTAATCAGAGAAGGCTTTGCATTCATTGCGAAAATGCAAAGCATTCTCTGAATGGCGCCAATGCTGAGCAGCAAACCTCCTGTGTTCAGAGTGCATCAGGCCAGCGGCTCATCACAGGACCTGGAAGCAAGTGTATATCACTGGAGCAACAGTGTCTACTTGAGTGATTTCCAGCTTCCAGGGTCATTGGCCAGGTATGGTATACACATAATTATCAACTATAATAATTATGAATGTAACTATGTATAAAATATCTGCACCTGGAATTCTTCTTTAATGATGTCACTATTTCTTACTGGGCTGATACCACAGTGCTTAAAACTTATAAAAAGAACAATGATTGGGATACAATTCCAACAGTGCCAGCTTGTACCTGTAGCATGAATTAGCTGCCCAGCACCACAGAGTAAATAGATCCCTATAGTGACCATCAGCTCAGTGTTTACAACAATCACTGTAGCTGCAGGATAATTACCCAAACACTGTCACCACTGAGATCATTCATCTCTATGTTAATGTCTATGTGCATAAATGCAGCAGCACAAGCACTCATCATCAATCTGTCTGTTCCCTTAAGCTGGCCATACACTAATAGATTTATGTTTTTGCAGGCTGCTGAATGAAAAAAATTCTAACAGATTCCCCCATTCACACTATACAGCTTGAATGGACAAATCTGCATTGCTAGCTATTGTATTCTGACCGCCGGCACTGGGGATTGTCAGAATACCCAAGCAGCAGCTTTATCACATTGGATGCAGCTGCCATTTAGCCAACAGCTTTCTACACTACTTCTTTGAAGGATGTGCCAACAGGGTCACCTACAAAGTGAATTTTGGTTGGATCATCAAGATATGGCCAGCTTTAAAGCTGGCTCCACTGTTAACCCCCTACTCACTTGTCCACTTCCTCTTGGCTGCAATCAGGTAGAGGCACAAGAGCACATTAATCTGTGCTTACTAAAAACAAGGATCTCATCATCTGTGTTAGCCAGAAAGGCCTCTCCTGTGCCCCTTTCTGATTTAGTTTCACTTTATTACTGGGGCTGACTTCTTGACAAGGGCTCAGCTGTTATCATTCAACTATCCAATAAGATTCGCTTCAGTGACCAGAAATGGCATTCTTATTGGAGATGGGAACAACCATCTGGCTAATAAAGGTAATGCACTGAAACCGGAGACCACCCCCAATGGTCGCCAGAGAGAAATAGAAGAAATGGGCTATCTCGCCCTGAATAAACAATATACAAAAATATATTTGTATTAATACATTGATTAAAGATAGAAGTATCCAGATACAAATATGTAAATGACATACGTTACATATGCAAAGCAAATCAAGTGAATCATAAAAATCATGAGTGACACTCGATATTGCAACACCCTAGGTTGTATAACAAATCTGGATGTAGTACATGGAGATCCTCATACTATGAACAATATCCTCTACATGTTTGTGGACAATTCCGCTTCTTCAGGGGGAGTACTTTCAGATTACGTCTATGAAGAAGCATATTAAACAGCTAGGTAAAGTATAATGCACAAACAATGAACTTATATTTTAAATGTGTATGGGGGTGCACACTGGGGTAGTTGTGGTTCCCACCCCAACACATTTAAAAGGCTTTTTGTATTATACTTTACCTAGTAGCTGATTAATATGTTTCTTTATAGACGTACTCTGAAAGTACTCCTTCTGAAGTGGAATTGTCCGCAAAACACGTAGAGGATAATGTTCATATAAAGATCTCCATGTACTACATTCAGGTTTGTCATATGGTCTAGGGTGTTGCAATATCGAGTGTCACTCATGATTGCTTTGCATATGTAACATATGTCATTTACATTTATCTGGATACTACTATTTTTAACCACTTCCGTACCGCCAGACGTCATATGATGTCCTTGAGTTTGAGTGGAGATATCTGAATGGTGCCAGCAGCTACAGGCACCATTCAGATACCATTTTTTTCAGCCGGCGTTTCTCTCCAAGATAAAAGAGATCCTAGCGGTGGATTCACCGCAAAATCACTTTTATCGGTGGCGGGAGAGTTGCCCCCCCGTCCAGCCACTTTCCCGTCATCTCCGCCACTTACTGGACCATCGGCAGAGATGATCGGGTCCCTTCCCCCCCTGCACAGGAAGCCGAGTGAGCGGAAGATGCCGCCCATTCGGCTCCATAACATTGCAGGGCGGAAGCGACGTCACACGTCGCTTCCGCCCAACGGTCTTGAAGGGTCCATTTTATTTTTTTGAACTGTCATTTTGTTTATTTTTTTTTTTTTTGCATTTATAGTGGTTGTCAACTTGTGACAACCACTTTAACCTACAGGTAAGCCTATGATAAGGCTTATCTGTAGGTGCCCTGTATATCTCCTAAACCCGTGCCATTCCTCCACTGCGAGCATGCCGTGAATGGGGCTCCCACGCGCATGCGCGGGAGTGACATCACGCTACTCCAACCAGTCACAGCGCCAGAGTCGCGGTCCCAGAAGGAAGAGGGGCAGAAGATGGATGCGGCCTGGAGCGGGGACATCACTGGACGTCGCAGGCTTCGTTTGCAGGTAAGTGGCACATAATGGGCTACAATGCGATGCATAGTAGCCCATTATGATTCTACTTTATAGGGGAATGTAGAGGAAAGTAAACCCAATATGGGTTTACTTCCTCTAACTGTAAATATGAGATCTGAGGTCTTTTTGACCCCAGATCTCATATTTAGGAGGTCCTGGCATGCTTTTTTCTATTACAAGGACTGTTTACATTTCTTGTAATAGGAATAAAAGTGATCAAATCATTTTTTTTCTCGCGCGCAGAAGCAAACACATGCGTAAGTCGTGCCTGCATATGAAAACGCTGTTCAAACCACACGTGAGGTATCGCCACGATTGTTAGAGTGAGAGCAATAATTTTAGCACTAGAGCTCCTCTGTCACTCAAAACTGGTAACCTGTAGAAATTTGTAAACGTCGCCAATGGAGATTTTTAGGTTGCAAAGTTTGCCGCCATTCTGCAAACAGGTGCAATTTCAAAGTATGACATGTTGGGTATCAATTTACTTGGCGTAACATTATCTTTCACAATATGGAAAAAAATTGGACTAACTTTACTGTTGTCTTATTTTTTCACTCAAAAAAGTGAATTTTTTTTTAAAAAAAAGTGCGCTTGTACGGTGCGACAAAGTTTTGCAACAACCTCCATTTTATTCTCTAGGGTGTTAAAAAAATATATAATGTTTGGTGGGTTTAAGTAATGTTATACCAAAAATGTTTTTAACTTGTAAACACCAAGTCCACAAAATAGGTCCAGTGTTGAAGTGGTTAAATAATGTATTAATAAAAATATATATTTTAATTTGGTTTTTCAGTGTTTGGGTTCTGAAATAGTCCTTTTCCGCTTTTGCTCTCGGACGACCATTGGGGGCCGTCTCCGGTTTAAGTTCATTCTCATAACAGGATGATGGTACCCCTTTCTCAAATGACTTGATTATCGCCATTTGAGGCCTCATTATTTATGGCTAATAAAGGTAACAGCACTGCCTATTACAGCACACAGTCACTTGGAGGTCAGCAGGAGGAACCAGTTGAGAGCTGCGGTTGGGGCCCAGGAGATTAACAATCCCAATGTGTTTTTTTCCATGCAGACTTCAGGTGGAGATTTCTACTAACCGGAGTGGTGTTCTGACAGCAGGAAAGGTAAGTATTTACTTGCCTATTTTCCAAGTATGCCTGTTTTAAATTAGTTGTGTTAAGGCCAGGGTTGCTTTAAATCAGACGTAAACCCTAACTGGATGACATTTAGTTTGTTAAAGCACCATTTTCTTTTTTTTTTTTTGTCCATATTTTCATCTCAGTGCTGCTAATCACCTTCAGCTTCTTTCAATCACTTCCTGTGTACATGCACTCCGACATCAGCAGCACAGTGCTCATTGCCTGCACACTGAAAACAGTGGACCATGGCTGTGCAATGTGTGTCAGTGAGGCCGCTTATAGCCTTCCCCTGGAATGGTTTGACTTGGTGACAACGCAGGAGCACAATTGAGAGACAGTTGTCAGCCCATAAGATGAAGCACCTGAACAAGGACTTTCATGGTCGGACAACCAGGTGTTCTTTAAATAGAGCTGTATATTGAAAACTTTATGAAAACGTATGAGATTTTAGCGATTATGTTTAAATTTACTTTAACACAAGTGCTGCCTATCTAAGCTTTAGGGACCATGACAACCCAATAAATAGCCCCTGGGATGTATAGCAGTCACCTGGACTGTTCTAGTTGTGCTATTGCCCTGAGTCACAAATCCTTATTTAGCCCACAAATGGCTCCCTCCGTTATTTATAGATGACAAGCGCTAACACAGACTGTGGTTTTAAATACTTTCAGTCACTCAAATGAACACTGTGTGCGCGTGTAGGTATATTATATAGAGAGATATGGATCATTAATATACATATGTACACACACACACAGACACACTAGATGCATTGGAGTGGTACGAATAGGACCTTATTGGTTTTGTACAATACACTTGTGAAAATATACATCTTAACAGAATTCAAGTAGAAATGTACAAAATCTGTAAACGCATACAGAATTCTTTGTTTAATTTATAATACACCTTTACAGTTCATAGATACAATAAAATATTTGCAGTTTAACTCTAAGGTTTGATTTTTTTGGCTATTGGACAGTGGTTTATGGTCGGGATGCCTCTTCATCGTCGTCGCTGTAGGAGGATTTGAAACAGACCTGCGTGGGCCAGAAAAAAAAAAAAGCAATTAGTCGTAGATATTTCACACTCTGCAGGATACAGGTTTTCATGTACTCTTAAGCCCCGTGCCCACGGGACGACGGTTGTATACAACAGGTCGTACTCACGACCGTTGTATGCGAAATCGATAGTTCGTATGCGCGATTTGAACAGTCGAACATACGACGGTCGTACAAGGGGAGTTGTATGAGCAGACTAGAAAACTTGGTCGTACCAACAAGCGCTCATACGACCGTTGTATCGTGTGTACAGAGCAGTTGGCACAACAAGTTGTATTGTGCAAAACACGAAGTCATGAATGGCTGGATGCTAATTACATGCACCTGAACGTTCTTCTGTGGTCGTACGATCGTGTAGTGCAGTCAGTATGCTGCATACAACAGCCAACGTACGATTCGACACGGTTGTACGTGCGATCGTCGTCCCGTGTGTACGGGGCTTAAGTTCTGCTGTCAATGGGTATGTTCTTGCTGCATGCTGGTGTGCAGGCAGTTCAAGCAGAGCAGTATCATCTTTTGTTCTTTATGATTGTGGCATTTATCTTAGGCCTCATTTACGCTGGCAGTCCCATATTTAGCTTTCCTAAAAAAGTTCTCCTTGTATACTTTCAATAGAAGTTTACCTGCATTTAGATGTGCCCTCTTTATCCCCTTCTATACCAAGATACATTTATAAATGTCCTGGTTGTCAAGAAGTTAAAGCAAACTCATGACTGTTACAGTTTTTTTTTTGGGGGGGTACCGATTTTTATCAGTACCCGTCCTCACTTCTGCAATCCTCACCTAGGTGTGAATGGCTTCCCTTGTCCCGCCCCCTCAGTGGACACATTACATGTCCCAGGAGGCTGCAGGACCATTCAAAAAG
>BLSH010477607.1:1712220-1739804 GCA_018402905.1 Glandirana rugosa
GGGGGGGGGGGGGGGGGGGGGATCTGCAGCTATGTGACAGCTCTCTGCATGATGATGATTTCATGCAAAAAGCTCTCACAGATCGCCCCCCACACAGTGCACCATGCACCACTGATACCCCTGTCCCCGTACACATCAGTGTCCCCATAAAACAGTCCCCAATACATCTGTATGTCCCCCATCACATCTGTCACCATACACAAAACATCTGTCACAGTCCCCAAAACATCTGTATGTCCCCGTCACATCTGTCAAAGTCCCCAAAACATTTGTCTGTCCCCGTCACATCTGTCACCATACACAAAACATCTGTCCCCGTCACATCTGTCATAGTCCCCAAAACATCTGTCTGTCCCCGTCACATCTGTCAAAGTCCCCAAAACATCTGTCTGTCCCCGTCACATCTGTCACCATACACAAAACATCTGTTCCCGTCACATCTGTCACCATACACAAAACATCTGTTCCCGTCACATCTGTCACAGTCCCCAAAACATCTGTCTGTCCGCCAACACCAAATAAACTCCGATTCGGGTTATTTTTACCAAAGAAATGTAGCAGTATCATTTTTGGTCAAAATTAGGCTAATATTCATTAGCTACTGGGACCTCCCAGAGGAATAGCCTTGAGGGGAGGGAGGCACCCTGCCAAACAATAGCCATTTATACAGCAGCCAAAGTGGCCGAAAGCCGAAAGCCGAAACCTCAGCTGTTCGAACATACACTTGATAAAATTTTGTGAATGCATGCACTGAAGACCAGGTAGCAGCCTTACAAATCTAGCCACAGATACCCGATAGCGAAAAGCCAAGGAGGTTCCTACACCCAAAAAATGAGCTCTCACCTTGAAGGGAGGAGCTTTACTTTTCAGACTATAGGCCTGAATGACCAGCTGGTGGACCCAATTGGCAATGGAAGCTTTGGAAGCTGCCTGCCCCTTCTGGGGTCCTTCTGGTAAAACAAAAAAAAGAGTCTGATCCTCGGATCTCCGCAGATCTAGACAAATAAACTCTGACTGCCCAGACAATGTCCAAGGAATGCAGTTGTCACTCCGCCGAACGAGGCTGAGAGAAAAAAGACAAAACAATGTCCTGATTTAAATGAAAGGCTGACACCACCTTTGGCAAGAAGGATGGAATAGGATACAACACTGCCTAGTCATGTTGAAGAATTAGGTATGGTTCCCTACATGAAAGGGCCGCCAATTTCGACACTGTTCTAGCCGACGTGATGGCAATCAGGAAGGCTAGCTTGCGTGACCACAAGACTAATGTAATCTCCTTGATAGGCTCAAATGGTTGTTTCTGTAACATAGACAGAACCAAATTTAAGTCCCAAGGACACTTAGGTGAATTAATGGGGGAGGCAAACGAGTTGCCCCCTGCATAAAAGTTCGGACCAGCGAATGGGAGGCTAAATGCCTTTGGAAAAATACTGACAGGGCCAAAATCTGACCTCTGATTGTACTCAAGGCCAATCTGATTTCCACAGCTGACTGCAGAAAAGAGAGAATTCTCCCAATCACGTATTTCCAAGGATGCCATTTTCTAGCTTTACACCAAGCAATATAACGTCTTCCAGACCTTATAATAGATCTTCCTAGTGACAGCTTTCCTAGCATTCACTAGAGATGACACCACCGGTCCCGAGATGCCACGATCCTTCAGCACAATGGTTTCAATAACCATGCCGTCAAATTTAGAGACTGTAAATTGGGGTGTAATATAAGACCTTGAGACAGTAGATCGGGGTGGCACGGAAGTGTCCATGGCCCGTCTATTGCCAATCTCACAATCTCCGGGAACAGGGCCTTCAGCCTGGAATGACTGGAACCCCCTCTCTCGGCACCCTGCGCAACAAATGTGGAAGGAGAGGGATCGGGGGGAAAGCACAAACCAGGGATTACTGGCTCCATGGAACTATCAGAGCATCTGCTCCCATTGCCAGGGGATCCCTTGTTAGGGACACAAACTGCTGCAGTTTGTTGTTGAACCTGGATGCCAATAGAGTGACATCTGGCCATCCCCAGTGCTGGCAAATTTCCTAGAACACTCTCGGGTGTAAGGACCATTCCCCCGGGCAGATCTGCTGGCGGCTAAGATAATCTGCCTTCCAGTTCTCTGTCCCTGGTATATGAACTGCTGATAGAACTGGCACATGTCCTTCTGCCCAGGCTAGTATGTGGTTCACCGCTTTCTGAGCTGAATGACTCCTGTACCACCCTGGTGGTTTATATAGGCCACTGCAGTGACATTGTCGGACTGAACCAACTGATAGGGCAGTCCCGAAGCTCTAACGTCCAGGACCGTAGGGTCAGATGTACTGCCTGCAACTCCAAGATGTTGATGGAAAGGGTTCTGTTCAGTCCTTGACCATCTCCCCTGAGCTGTGAGACCCTCTAGGGTTGCTCCCCAGCCCTAGAGACTGGCGCCTGTGGTCAGCACTCTCCAAGACACCGGGAGGAAGGATCTTCCCTTTTGCAGGTTCTGATCCTGCAACCACCAGCTTAGGCTTAAGCGTGCCTGGGGAGATAACATGGGATAATCAAGGGCATGCCCTCTCCTGTTCCAAGCCGACAAGATGTCTTTTATAGGACTGGAATGGAACTGGGTATAGGGCACTGCCTCGAAGGAGGACACCATCCTTCCTAGAAGACTCATACAGAGCCAAATGGAGGGTTGTCTGGTGCCCCTTATCTGATGCACCTGATCCTTCAGGGCACAGATCCTTGCGGGTGGCAGAAACACCTTTGCCTGGACCGTATCTAGGATCAGACCTAGATACTTGAGACTCTGAGCTGGTCTCAAGGCTGACTTTTCGGTATTTATGACCCAGCCCAGGCTTTCTAAATACCGCACTGTGCAGGCTACACTGTGTTGCAGGGCCTGTAGTGAGTGATCTCTGAGCAGGAGGTCTTCAAGTATCTGAGAATCAAGATCCCATGGGCACTTAAAAGACCCAGTACAGGTGCTAGGATCTTTGTAAACACCCAGGGTGCTGTGGCAAGCCCGAAGGGCTTCTGATGAGGTTGAAAGATAGGTATATGTAAATACGCATCCTTGAGATCGATGGAGGCTAAGAAGTCTCCCATCTGGAGTGAGATTACTACTAATCGGACAGACTCCATCTGAAAGGACTGGATTAACAGATGTTAGTTCAGGGATCTCAGATCCAGAATGGGTCTTGTGTCCCCGTTTGGTTTCTGTACCGTGAACAGGTTCGAATAAAACCCTGCGCCCCTTTCGGTTACAGAAATCACTCCTTGATGCACTAAATGATCCAGTACCTGAAACAATAAGTTTCTTTTTGGAGGATCCGAGGGCATGCTGGATCTTAGAAACCTTTGAGGAGGAATCCTCCTTAATTCCATCTTTTAACCACGGGATACTGTCGAGGTGATCCACTGGTCCTGAACCACTGTTCTCCAAATGTCCGCAAAGTGCAGCAGCCTTCACCCCACCTGATAGAATGGGGACGTCTTCTCAAAAGGAGAGCTTGGTGCCGGGGTTTAGAAGAGTTTTGGACCCAGGGCTTCTTCTGTCCCTGGCCCTGTCCCTGTGGCTTGCCTATGGCTCTAGCGCCCTGTTTGTGGCGGAACTGCCTTGGCGCTGAGACACTTGAGGAAGCAGTCCCTGAAGTTTTAAATGAGGGATGCCTCGTCCTCCTCTTCGCAGGACGTAGAGAGCTCTTCCCTTCGGAAATCTTTTGGATATATTTGTCCAAATCATCACCAATGCGTTCCCCATGAAAGAGGAATCCTGCCGCTAACTTTTTACAAGGAAGCTCGGCTGACCAGTTTTTAAGCCATAGAAGTCTGCGCATGTATACAGACAGGAGAGCCATACGAGAGACTTGGTGTATAGAATCCTTTAAGGCATCTACAGCAAAACACAGAACTCCGATGACTTTCTATTTTAGGACTTTTCTCATCAATATAAATTACAGAATATAGAGAGAATATCATTATATTTAACACATGCGCACGCACGTGCGCAGGCCCAGCGAACGGGAGCAGCTGTATTCGCCTATGACATGAATTGTCGTGTGTCCAGATTAGGCTACAGCGCATATGCACTCCATGTGCGTACAACGCCTGTGTTTAAAGCCACGTGTGCCATGCCTACCAACAAACTTCCAAGTGTCATGCGATCGCATGTGCGATATGGCGACTTACATTATGTGATCGCCCATGCGCCATGGCGAATCAAAATGTGCAATGGCGCTCCTCATGCATAGGCATCCATTAAGTTAAAAACAGCCAGACAACAATACAAACAAGGTACTCTGCAAACACCCACAGCTAGCCCAAAACTCCCCCCTGTAGTCACGGGACACTAGTGTCCAGCCTCTAGCTAGCTTGAGTGATTGTTACAATCATTGAGGGACCCCACAATAAGTAAATAAGGGGGGCTTTCACTTAACTGTCCAGGTAAGGGCAGGGCAGCCTTAGAAACTAAGAGCCCAATCTTCACCCATCACAGCGGATTCCTGTTACTTGAGGACCTTCAAGGACTGGGTACCCTTTGCATGCTTTAGTGTCCACTCCCTTGGACCTGTACAGCACCCTGCAGGAATGCCTTAGCTCTGTGGTGTCCAGGATTCCACTACACAGGGTCCAGCACCGGAGGTCGCATTGCAGGCAAAACTTTGCAGGATCCTTGTGTCTTCTTTTCGAAGCTCTGGTACAATTTATCTCAGCATATAACCTGTGTCAAATGGATCCAATCGGTCGAAGTCTTGATTCATTCAAGAACCGCTTTTGGGACTAAAGACCTGGAGCTCAGAGAGCTCAAACAAACATGTCCATCCACCTTGCAGACACTGATAAAAAACTGAAGTACTTCCTGTATGGGAGGGGTTATATAGGGGATCACTTCCTGTCTAAGACTTTGTCTACCAATGTCCATTCACCTGATGATGAAGTGTAACCCAGTAGTTAATGAATATTAGCCTAACTCTGTGTCCCATAATGTATGAAAAAGAAAAATCTATCAGTGTATGGCCAGGTAAATGCGTCTTCTACTAGACCTTTGGTTTCTGACACTCTGCCGAAGCAATGGCACTTACCTTTGCACAGTAAAGTATTCTATAATACCACTTTACAGCTCTATCGGTAAACTACAGTTAATCACAATTATGTTCTTTAGCCCAACACAATATTTCTATATTGTACATATGTAACCGATTAAAAAAAATCTTTCAGGCATTGTCATGTTTGTCATTTGACATTTTAGTGCTGCACCTTGTTACCATACACATTTTTAGTTTATGTATCCAATCTCTGACAGCTTTTTGTTGTTTTTTTCCCCAAGCACAGTGTTTTTTCAATTTTTTGAGGTTTACCATGCAGATTAATCACTTCAAAACTGGGCACTTTCACCCCCCTCCTGCCCATGCCAATTTTCAGCTTTCAGCGCTGTCCCACTTTGAATGACTAATGCGACATGTTGCGTCATGCAACACTGTACCCAAACAAAATTTTTATAATCCTTTTGAGAAAGATAGAGCTTTCTTTTGGTGGTATTTGATCACCACTGTTTTTTTGTATTTTTGTTTGCTAAAAAAAAACCCCAAAAACGTAAGAATTTTTTTTTTTCTTAGTTTCGGTTATACAATTTGTAATTTTTCTCTTTCACTGATAGGCACTGATGAGGTGGCACTCATGGGCACTGATGAGGTGGCACTAATATGCAGGACTGATTAGCACTGATAGGCGGCACTGATGAGCAAGCACTGAAAGGCAGCACTGACTGGCATCACTCCTGGTTACTGTTGGGGCTGCACTGATGATCACTGTGAGGAGAGGAATGTGGATAACCATCATTTCCTGGTTTACATGTGATCAGCTGTGATTGGGCACAGCTGATCACATGGGTAAAGAGCCTCATCATCCCAGGCAGGGCTGGCTTTACCACTAGGCGGAGTAGGCGGACGCCTAGGGCACACTGCCGCCTGGCCACTGTTGATCTGTCACTGGCTGGTTTGCATTGATTCATGTAAAAACTGACACTGTCTGACTTAGATAATGAGATTGTATTATCACATGCCAAATGTATATAGAAATAGTGACTAATCAGCCAAATACCCCACCGCCGCCCCCCCATGAGGCTGTATTTGATGGGTACAGGTGAAGCTGTATTTGATGGGCACAGGTGAAGCTGTATATGATGGGCACAGGTGAGGCTGTATTGATTGGCGCTGGTGAAGCTGTATTTGATGGGCGCTGGTGAGGCTGCATTTGATTTGCGCTGATCAGGTTGCAATTCATTGGCGCTAATCAGGCTGGGCAGGGAAAAGGGGGTGGAGTCAGGGGGGCGGCAAAATAAGGTTTCGTCTAAGGTGTCAAAAATCCTTGCACCAGCCCCGATCCCAGGGACACAGTGCACCATTGTGCACTGGTTAAAAAAAAAACCTGTACATGGGCTACAATTTCCAATCTTCTTTTTGGAAATGCTAATCGTCTGGCTTTTCCAGATTTAAAACATTCATAGTCGCTTACCTACAACAAGAATTCAGCAAATTAAATCAACTTTATTCTAAATTGGCTATTTAAACACAAGGATGATGAGTTACAATCCGTACAGTAAATTAACTACACCAATATAACTGCAGTACCTCTTGTTGCCAGGGGATGGAGACACATCCTGTCACAAACTTGCAGTAGAAATCATCATCTGTGGTATCCAGATTTACTCCTTTCACCGTGGAAAACTGCTCAATGTCCAGAACATCCTTACAATATACAGCACGTGGCTGGAAGGTAAAAAAAAAAATATATATATATATAAATCAATAAAGGTGTTTGCACAATTTTAAGTAGATTCCAAGCAGAATTTTCTTTACCATTCCTGAAGGCATGGCCTTTAACCACTTCAACACTGGGCCTATTTTGTGGACTTAGTGTTTACAAGTTAAAACCATTTTTTTTTTTTGCTATAACATTACTTAAACCCCCCAAACATTATATATATATTTTTTTTTTCTAACACCCTAGAGAATAAAATGGTGGTTGTTGCAAAACTTTATGTCACACCGTATTTGCGCAGCAGTCTTACAAGCGCAGTTTTTTTTTTAAAAATCCACTTTTGAACTTGAGTGAAAAAATAAGAGAACAGTAAAGTTAACCCAATTTTTATCCATATTGTGAAAGATAATGTTACACCGAGTAAATTGATATCCAACATGTCATACTTTGAAATTGCGCCTGCTCGCAGAATGGCGACAAACTGTGCAACCTAAAAATCTCCATTGGCGATGTTTAAAAATGTCTACAGGTTACCAGTTTTGAGTTACAGAGGAGCTCTAATGCTAAAATTATTGCTCTCGCTCTAACGATCGGGCGTGACTTACATATGCGCTCGCTTCTGCGTGCGAGTTCGCAAGGACGGGGTGCTTTCAATTTATTTATTTTTTTTTATTATTTATCTTACTTTTTAATTTTACACCTTTCTTTTTAAAAAAAAGTTTTTGATCACATATTCCTATTACAAGAAAGTGTGACGGGTTAAGTGGCGGGAGGGGGCACCTCTCCCGCCACCGATAAAAGTGATTTTGCGGCGAATCCGCCGCTAAGATCACTTTTATCTTGGACAGAATCGTCGGCTGAAAAAAACGGTATCTGAATGGTGCCTGTAGCTGCTGGCACCATTCAGATATCTCCACTCAAACTCAAGGACGTCATATGGAAGTGGTTAATAGACAAAGCAAGAAATAAAATTTACATTTTTTTTTTCTATTCTTAACCATAACAAATTAATAAGAAAATATACAGTATGCACTAGCATTAAAAAAAAAAACCTATACATTCCCTTTAGAATGGATGTAAAGGCAGAAGGATTTTAACTTTAACCACTTGCCTACTGGACACTTTCACCCCCTTCCTGCCCAGGCCAATTTTTAGCTTTCAGCGCTGTTGTACTTTGAATGACAATTGCACAGTCATGCAACACTGTACAAATACAACATTTTTATCATTTTGTTCCCACAAATAGAGCTTTCTTTTGGTGGTATTTAATCACCACTGGGTTATTTTTTGCTAAATAACTGAAGAAAGACTGAACAAAAAAAAAAACAACTTTTTTCATAGTTTGTTATAACATTTTGGAAACCGGTAATTTTTCTCCTTTACTGATGTGCAGTGATGAGGCTACACTGATGGGCACTAATGAGGCGGCACTGGTGGGCATTAATGAGGAGGCATTGGTGGGCACTGATGAGGTTGCTCTGATAGGCGACACCGATGGGCACCGATTGGCAGCACCGATGCGCACACATTGGCACCACTCATGGGCATCGATAGACGACACTGATGGGCACTGATTGGCAGCACAGGTGCGCACACATTGGCAGCACTACTGGGCACTGTTTGGACTTCACTTATAAGAAGTGCCCTGATTATCAGTGTACATGTCCCTTTTAGACCCCTTTCACACTGATGCAGTTTTCAGGTGTCTTAGCGCTAAAAATAGTGCCAGAAAAGCGCCTCAAAACTGCCTCCCATTCATTGCAATGTGTGCTTTCACACTGGGGCGGTGCGCTTGCAAGACAGTAGAAAGTCCTGCAAGCAGCATCTTTGGGGCGGGTTTGAAGCGCTGTAAAAAGTCATAGAAATGAATGGTCAGCGCTTCCGAAGCACCTTAAAAGCATTTTGAAAGTACAGGAAACCTGGTGTTTTTTGTTTCTTTTTAAGGTTGCCTTGTTACCTTAAAAAGAGCGGCTCGCTAGCGACCGGCGCTTTAGCGGCTGTATTAGCAGCACTCCAGTGTGAAAGGGGTCTTAGAGAAGCCAGTTATCTGCGCTCTTCTTCTCTCCCCATGCTGTCAGCATGAGGAAAGGATTGCCGATAACCAGCTTCTATTTACATCCATGATCAGCTATGATTGGACACAGCTGATCACGTGGTAAAGAGCTGCTGATTGGCTCTTTACCACTATCTGTGATTAGTAGTGTCCTCCGGACACTGCAATCACATTGCTCGCCACCCGCACCTAGCAGCGGCCTCTCAGAACTAGCCACCCGCGCTGTAGCCGTCATTCGGCTATAGCGTGGTCGGCAAGTGGTTAACGTAGAACTATAGGCAAAACTTGGTTATAACACCTGTCAGTTTTTTTCTCGCCATGTGTGTCCCATTGCGGAATTTTCCCTTCACTTCCTGTCCCATAGCCAAACAGAAGATGAGAGGAAATCCCTGCAAATTAAAGGAATTCATTGGGCACACCCATGTCCCCAGAACTAGTGTCCCTATTGGAAGATTTCCTCTCTATTACTTTTCTGGGGACAACCCAAAATTTGGGATTTTCTTTTACCATAACTTTCAATGATAATGGTAAACAAGACAAATAGAAAGTGTGGATCCCCCTAATGGAGGGTGGGGGGGCACAGACCACAACAAAAACTGTGGGGCACAGACAGCAACAAAAACGGACATGGGTTCTAATCCATCTCTAATCCACTCTATGCAAGCCTATTTCCTGCATTAAGGTAAAAAAACATTCTCTGATCAGCTCCCCATCCCCTCAATACTTACCTGGGCCTAAACATGATCCAGTGCTGTGCCCAAAAGCAGCAGCTCTCTCCTCACTGGCCATGGAGGCATCAGCAGGAGCCAATCTTCATGAAGATCATTAAGGGTCATGCAAGCACTGCCACTGCCAAACTAGAGAAATGTACATTCACAGAACTCTTTGTTCAGACGTAAACTCCTCTCTGCAGCGGATAATCATCAACAAAACACTGATACAGTTCACACTATAGCATGGGGACAAGGGCCTCTTCCCGACAGCCCTGGACATTGGTTGTGGGGCTCTGCGGGCGGGGGGGCTTATCGGAATCTGGAAGCCCCCTTTAAGAAAAGGGACCCCCGGATCCCGCCCCTCCCCCCTATGTGAATGAGTATGGGGATACACTGTACCCTACCCATTCACCAAAAAAAGTGTAGTGTTACAAATAACAAGAGACTTTTTGACAAGTCCTTTATTAAAAATGAAGAATGTCCCCCCGCCGTAGCTCCAACGCTTTCTCTGTTGAGGTCTTCGTTCTCTGGTCTTTTTTTGCCACTGAGCCGATAAAAATAATAAAAACCTTTCTCCTCCAATGCTCGCTCCCTCCGTTGTGTCAGCGCCGGTGTCTGCCAGTTCTTTTATAGCTATAGGGCGTAGCCATCCGGTAAAGCCACCCGGAGAAGCAGCCCCTTGTGACGCAACGTGTCATTACAAGGGGCGGGTTTTCCGGGAGATATCACCGGATGGCCACGCCCCATTGTCACATAAGAACTGGCACCGGCGCTGACATAACAGAGGGAGCCAGCGGAGGGAGGACATTAGCGGAGGGAGAAGACATCAGCGGAGGGAGAAGAGAGTGGAGAACGAAGAAAGTGGAGGATAAAGACAGTGGTGATGGTACCGGAGGAAGAAGACACGGAGCTTTGAAGGGGGACATTGTGTTCAATTTGCTATTCAAACATGGACTCAGTCGCTGCTCCCAATTTGACATCTGCATGGGTTTGGAGTCCCTGAACAAACATTGTCTACATTTGGGGACCCGCACTCACATGGATGTCAAATTTGGAGCAGCAGCTGTGTCCATGAAGCTGCTGCATCCCCAGTAACATGAATGGGACTGCCTGCCTGCAAAGGTACGGAACACCTGTGCAGGAAAAACACAGCCCTCCCACAGATGTACACTTAAAGTGTTACTAAAACCACAACATTAAAATCAGTCTGTATATGCAGTAAAGCATGCTTGTTAAACTCACTGTGGAACCTAAGGGGTTAATTTTCAGCATTGTGTAAAAAGGCTGTTTGATCCTGTCTTCTCTGATCCTCCCCTTCTTCCACAGTCCCTAAACCATCTCCTGATATAACGGAGCCCTAGGAAGCACTCTGCACATGCTGAGTTGAGTTTGGTGTGTATTGCTAGAGTTTTTCTTTTGGGAGGGTGCATGTGATCAGCACAGGGCCAACCACCACTGCCTAGACAGAAACTCAGGGGTCATGTAGCCTCATAGGACAGTCAGAGAATGAAAACTCCTCCTACAAGCTTTAACCAATGCTCAACCGGACACTGATAGGAGTAACAAGACTGCTATATACTGCTAATGAGAAAATGTATTTAGCGGTTTATATTTTCTAAAATAATTGCATTTCCATGTTCTGTGTATTGCGGGAGACCAGATATAGTGAATGCAGGGTCCTGGGTTTAGTAACACTTTAAGTAGGCCTGTGTGAACAATTCCAATCACCGAGGAGGTCATCGGTAAGGACGTCCTGTTAAAAGGTTCTCCCTGATAAGCAGAGATCTCACAGGGCCATCCAACATTCTGGAGCTGGAACTACTTACATCTGGCGCAAAGGGTGGATCCAGCATATTGGCTTCTAGACGCTTGAAGTTGACGTTCCTGAATATCGGGTGCTGCTTTACACCTGCTGCTCCATCCCCCTTACAGCCCAGCCTCTGCTTAGGGTCCTTTGTCAGTAACTAGGTGGAAAATGAAGACACAGGGTATGCTCATTAGTCATCAAAGTTAGAACACTGGAAGGGTTGACCTGCTATATATCTTCCTTAAAGTGTGGTTCAACTTTTGCAGTCAAATTTAAGAAAACCTCACTATATGTTTGTCATGTCAAATTTTGTTTAAATAACTCTTTATGGTGGTTTCTTTGAAGCAAGCCTTTGAGGACACTGCAAGCTACTCTGCACAATTTCAAGTGAAAGTAGAGGGACAAAGTGGGGACAGACAGATTTTCCCTTATTAAACATACAATTTGTTAAGACAATCTAGTTTACAATAGGATCTGTCAGCACAATACAGACAGTTAAATTATGGTAAACTGCTGTTTCTGAGTTTTCAGAAAAGAGCAAGTAAAAAAGTAAGCAGCATTTTGTTAAATATTTTAAATAAGTTATTTTAGGTTATTAAGAATATGTAGATGGCGTCCCAATTTGGCTGCAGAAGTGGAAAAGACTACTGTATATGAAACTTATAGCACAGTGCATCCAGAAAGTATTCACAACGCGTCACTTTTTTCCATATTGTGTTACTACCTTATTGCAAAATGGATTAAATTCATTATTTTACTCAAAATTCTACAAACAATACCCCATAATGACAATGTGAAAAAAGTTTGTTTGAAATCTGCAAATTTATTAAAAATAAAAAATGAAACAAATCCCATGTACATAAGTATTCACAGCCTTTGCGCAATACTTTGTTGAAGCACCTTTGGCACCAATTACAGCCTCAAGTATGGTGCTACAAGCTTGGCACACCTATTTTTGGGCAGTTTCTCCCATTCCTCTTTTCAGAACCTCTCAAGCTCCATCAGGTTGGATGGGGAATGTTGGTGCACAGACATTTTCAGATCTCTCCAGACATGTTCAATAGGGTTCAAGTCTGGGCCACTCAAGGAAATTCACAGTTGTCTTGTAGCCACTCCTTTGTTATTGTGGCTGTGTGCTTAGGGTCGTTGCCCTGTTGGAAGATGAACCTTCGCCCCAGTCTGAGGTCCAGGGCGCTCTAGAGCAGGTTTTCATCAAGGATGTCTCTGTACATTGCTGCATTTATCTTTCCCTCAATCCTAACTTGTCTCCTAGTTCCTGCTGCTGAAAAACATCCCCACGGCATGATGCTGCCACCACCATGCTTCACTGTATGGATGGTATTGGCCAGGTGATAAGCGGTGCCTTGTTTCCTCCAGGCGTGACGCTTGCCATTCAGGCCAAAGAGTTCAATCTCTGTTTCATCAGACTAGAGAATTTTGTTTCTCATGGTCTGAGAGTCCTTCAGGTGCCTTTTGGCAAACTCCAGGTGGGCTGTCATGTGCCTTTTACTGAGGAGTGGCTTCCATCTGGCCATTCTACCATACAGGCCTGACTGGTGGAGTGCCGCAGAGATTTTTGTTCTTCTGGAAGGTTCTCCTCTCTCCACAGAGAAACACAGGAGCTCTGTCAGAGTGACCATCAGGTTCTTGATCACCTCCTTAAGGCCCTTCTTCCCCCAGTGCTCATTTAGGCTGGGAGGCCTGCTCTAGGAAGAGTGCTGGTGGTTCCAAGCTTCTTCAATTTATGGATCATGAAGGCCACTGTGCAGAAATGTTTCTGTACCCTTACACAGATCTCTGCATGGATACAATCTGGTCTCAGAGGTCTACAGACAAGTCCTTGGACTTCATGGCTTGGTTTGTGCTCTGACATGCACGCTCTGGCATGCATGTTAACTGTGGAATGTTATATAGACAGATGTGTGCCTTTCCAAATCATGTCCAATCGACTGAATTTACCACATGGGACTCCAATGAAGCTGTAGAAACATCTCAAGGATGAGCTGATCAAACATCTCAAGGATGATCAGGATGATCAGGCCAATTTTGAGTGTCATGGCTGTGAATACTTATGTACATGTGATTTTTTTTGTTTTTTATTTTTAATAAATTTGCAAAGATTTCAAACTTCTTTCACGTTGTCATTATGGGGTACTGTTTGTAGAATTTTAAGGAAAATAATTCATTTAATCCATTTTAGAATTAGGCTGTAACATAACAAAATGTGAATAAAGTGAAGCGCTGTGAATCCTTTCCGGATGCATTGTACCTTGGGTAATTACACAAGGCTTGTTAGAGAGGACTGAGAAAAATACACTTGTCAGTTAAAGAGTAACAGCACTTTTGTTGGGAAAAAAAAAAACAATTGATCAATGTACACTGCAGGAATTTTTAACAAACTTTGTTGTAGATTCCTGCCGGTTTCAGCTCTGAAGGAATTTCTCTTTGTTAGATCATGTCTTGTGCAAGGCAAATTCTGAATGTAAGTGACTAATTCATTACAAGCAGCTGATGCATTTTTATGGTTTTAATGAGAAAAGTTGCATCCCTTTAGAAGTGATTAACCCTTTGGGAGTATGCCAGCAAAAATGACATTGTTGTTGCAGAGGATGCCTAAAATCTGATCTGCATCTTATTGCAGAGTTCTTCACCCCAAGCCGGAAATTACATTTCTGGTGAAGTTCTGTATACCAGCCGTGTATACAGTAGAATGCCTCCAATGTCACCATATTACATTGAAGTTATAGAAAATTACAGCAGCTGCAGATTGAAAAGGAAAGGTAAATTTTAATAGCAATAAATCACAACACGGCTTCTGTAACAATTGAAATACTGTATATATTTTTTTATTTTCTACAGTTCCATGAAAGTGGAGTTAGCCATTAAGGCATGATGGGCCAACAATTAGGCCTCATGCACACTGGATGTTATAAAAACATCAGTAGATTTAGGTGTAGAATGCCGCGTTAAAAACCCAAGTTTTGCCACATTTTGCTGCGTTTTTGCATTAAGTATTGCAAAGTCTGTTTTTTTTTTTTTAAATAACAAACATGTTATACTTACCTGCTCTGTGCAGTGGATTTGCACAGAGCAGCCCGGATCCTCCTATTCTCGGGTCCCTCTTCAGTGCTCCTGGCCCCTCCCTCCTGTTGAGTGCCCCAACAGCAAGCAGCTTGCTTTGGGGGCACTTGAGCTGAGCCACAGCTCTGTGTGTCCATTCAGACACAGAGCTTCAGCCGGCCCCACCCCCTTTCTCTCCTCATTGGCTGGCTGACTGACCGTGATAGCAGCAGGAGCCAATGGCGCCACACTGTTGTCTCAGTCAATGAGGAGGGGAGTCCCAGGCAGCCCAGACAATCCTACATCATTACTGGATAGAGATGGACCTCAGGTAAGTTTTAGGGGGGCTGCTGTGCACAGAAGGCTTTTTATTTTAATGCATATTTAGCACCCTGGTCCTAAACAGGGCTTCTAACAAATTTAGTTGTGCTAGGTGGTAACTAGCCTGGCTAATTGGTAGTGGATCCATTGATTCTGCCCTAAGCCTGAGTCTGATGTGTAGTCCCTCTCTTCTGTCACAAGGGGCACTGCTGCTTCTGACATTAGAATGATGGAGCACAGTTAACACAGGTTTCTTTCGGCCGCCAAACATGCTAGGATAGACTATTTATTCGGAAGGAGTCAGGTGATCAGGGTTCTTTGCCATACAGATGGCTGCTTGGGTGAACGTGTGTTGCATGGCTCCAGGCTGCTAGGCCAGAAGCCTGAGGCCTATCCCGAGAGCACCTAACTGCTAGGCCTGACCAAGGCCTATCCAGGAATCTAAGCAGCAGCAGTGAGTTAGGCTTTGAGTCGGAGGCATAACCAAGTTGAGGAGGTTCTGCCTGAAGGAGAACCAGATCGGTGACAGCGGTAAAGGAGAAGCAGTTGCCACGAAGGGACGCCCACTCCTGTTACCAGAGGCAGGTGTAGAGAGCATGGAGGTTTGAAGAAGTACCAGAGCAGCCCTTTCACTAGCCAGGCACGGTGAAGAGGTGGAAAAGCTTCAGTAGTCTCATTGGGGAACCCAGCAGGTGGCATGGGTGCACCTTGAATATAAGTACAGCGGGTAGCTGTGAGTCAAGTCAGGGACCCAGCAGGATCGTGTGGGTGAAGCTTGAGTGATCTACAGTTGGATACCGTGACACGTGAATGAAGATCTACAGCGGGATACTGTGAGTTACGTGTGCAGATCTACAGTGAGATATCGAGAGTGAAGTATTGCTATAAGAGACAGCAGTTGCTACGATAATACAGATTGCTGCATTCAGCTTAATCCCTGGTTCACACTGACTGCGAGAATGAAATAGTGCAAGTTCAGCTGAACCCGCACCATTTCATTCCCACATGTCAGTCCCGACTTCAGGGGCGATTTCAGAGACATCTGTGTGGGTTTCTACAAGAACTACTTTTGGGAATCGGTGCAGCATCGCACCGATTCAACGGTTCCATTGCTGGCAATTGCAGCTGATTTGGCATGCAATTTGACATGTCAAATAGCATGCCAAATTGGTCCAATGTGAACCTAGGCTAATGGCCCTTTTTCTGTATTGCTGTCTGCCTACTTCTATTTTTGTCTGCAAAGTCTGCCTCTTTGCATACTGCATTTGCCTAAGGGTGTCCTGGCCCTAACCCTCTCTCCCCCAGTTCTTGTTAAGAGACAATAAATCTCTTTTTGTTCATTTCAAAAGTGGCTGGCGCCCAATCATTTCACCTTGCACTACACCCATCATGCCTAGCAACCTGCACCCTGAGGAGGAATGTCAGCTGTCCCTGACTCTGGAGGTCACCACTAGGCCTCTGGAGGTTGGGGGCATCTCTACACATAGAATGCATTAAGATAAGAAACCTTCTGCCTTTACAATCACTTTAGCATTTTTTTTTTTAGAGTTAGAGCATTTTTACAGCTGAAAAACTCATATTCAAACTCACTAGTTTTGGGGTTTTTTTTCCAGCCAGAAAATGCCCCTGCCAAAAAACGTTGATAACAGCATATCTGTGCATGGACACATAGGATAACAAGCTGGTGAGTTTACTGGCTGCAGAAAAAAATGCCTGAAGCCAAAAACAGCAGCTCTTTAAATGCCCAGTGTGCATGAGGCCTTACGATCTTGAAGTATTAGACAGGGTTTTTATTTATGTACATTGAGGGGACGGGCATTACATCTCTAGACCAGGAGTCCAGTGTTGCTTGTTTTTGGTACTGAGCTTTTGGCAGGGCCAGATTAAGGGCATCATGGGCCTGGTGCTGAGTATATTGGTGGGTCTTTCATGCTCCCAACTCTGTGGGAACAGTTTGGGAATGGGCCCTCCTGTTCCAACATGACTGCGCACCAGTGCACAAAGCAAGGTCCATAAAGACATGGACAAACGAGTATGGGGTGGAGGAACTTAACCTGGCCTGCACAGACTCCTGACTTCAACCCAATAGAACACCTTTTGACTGAATTAGTGCGGAGACTGCGAGCCAGGCCTTCTCGTCTACATCAGTGCCTGACCTCACAAATGTGCTTCTGGAAGAATGGTCAAACATTCCCATAGACACACTCCTAAACCTTGTGGACAGCCTTCCCAGAAGAGTTGAAGCTGTTATAGCTGCAAAGGATGGGAAAACTCAATATTGAATCCAACAGACTAAGACTGGGATGCCATTAAAGTTCATGTGCATGTAAAGGCAGGCGTCCCAATACTTTTGCCTAGCTAGTGTATCTGCCAAGATTTGCAATGGTTGTGGAACCCTTCTACACATAAATACTACATTTAGACATAATTTAGGTAAGGCCCTGAGTCGGGAGTTATGTTTAACAACATAGAGAGAACAAACAACATCTCTACATGAAATGAAATGTTTGGGATTCGAACTCAGGACATCAGCAACAGTAGGCAGAATTGCTACCTTTTGAGCCACAGGACTGCTGCATGTCAAGTCCTCCTACACATAAATGCAAAGATACTGCATCTAGGAATATATAGGAATTACATTAGTCAGGAGTTATTCTTGATTTATTCTGTGATCTTGGGGAGTTCTTGCTGCGTGAGTGCAGAAGAGTAATGTTATCGTCTAATTTTTGGTAATGACATTTTTATTTTTATGATGTTGGTACACATATCAAATTTTTTTTGGGCTCAAATTAAAGTGGGTGTCAACTCTGGATGACCACTTTAACCTACAGGTAAGCCTATAATAAAGGCTATAATAAGGCTTACCTGTAGGTTCCCTGCATATCTCCTAAACTTTCACGGTTTAGGAGATATACAGTATACTTGCATCTGCCCGACATCATCGCATGCGTGGGAGTGACATCACACGGCTCCGGCATGTCACAGAGGTGGAGATTGCAGCCCTGGAAGAAAGAGGGGCGAAGATGGACGCAGTCTGTAGCGGGGACATTGCAGGCTTCCAATGCAGGTAAGTGACACATAATAGACTAGTATGCAAGGCATACTAGCCTATTACGCTTTTAAATTGCAGGGTAACAAATAGTAACAAAGAGGAAGTAAAACCCATCAGGGTTTCCTTCCTCTAAGATCATTTGGAAAGAATAAAAAATAAAATGGGACTAATTTTAAATTTCCATAAGCAATGATATTGTTTGTGGTTTGTAAAGACACTTGTGAGTTTGGGGAAATATTTCTGTGATATAGATATCAACAAGTGAAAGAGAAAAAATATTTTACCAAAACATGAAAACTTTACACATTCTAGCATTCTTGAAAATAAAATAGATGATCAAAATTGCAACATTGTTGCAAGGACAATTTCTTAGAGAGAAAGATACATTTCAACTAAACATGAAAAGGATTTCTTTGGGGAAGTTACAATTGTATTAGAATGATTGGGTGAAAATTGCATTGGGCTACATTGCTCCAACTTTTACTCCTGAAAAACACAATACACTGTGTGGAACTCCGCTAACAATAGCACCTGCGGCCCCAGGTTTCCATAGCAATAGCGCCTTCTGGTAGCCCTTAATTTACTTAACAATAGCGGCTGCCACCCGCATGTTACCTAACAATGGTGTACACACACACAGCTAAACAGCATTAATGACTCACTGGCATGGGCCTATCTTGAGGTAGGGGCCTGGAGCTACAGCTCCAATAGCCCCTATGTTAATCCGGCCCTAGCTTTTGGTGCAAAATGATAAATTGTAAACTCTCCTATGAAATCTATATGTAGCCTGAACGGAAACTCTGATGATTGTTGGCCAATTTTATTTGATCATTTTTGAAAGTTTACAAGCTTATAAAACAACATACTACCGTATATACTCGAGTATAAGCCGACCCGAGTATAAGCCGAGACTCCTAATTTTACCACAAAAAACTGGGAAAAAGTATTGACTCGAGTATAAGCCTAGGGTGGGAAATGCGAAATGCAGCAGGTACTGGTAAATTTAAAAAATAATAGATACCAATAAAATTACATTACAGTACGCTACAGCACATTACACAGCACATTACAGCACATTACACAGCACATTACATTACAGCAAATCACACATTACATACAAATACATACATTAGCCTTCACCTCCAACCCCCCCCCCCCCCAACGCAAATTGGCCTGGACACATCCTCTGAGGGATTCATGCTGGGACCTGTAGTCCCTCACTTTTGGGGGGGGGGGTCACATCCCCAAAAGGTAAGGACTACAAGATTCAGCATAAACCCATCCACATATCAGGGCCACAGACAGGAATGGCTCACCTGGCTGGCTGGGCTTCGTTTTTAATAGGGGCTCAGGTGCTCAGAAGGCGCGGAGGAGGACGTCCGCCTCGGTCTCCTCTCTCTGACGTCACTGGTTGCTAGACGCCAATCAGCAGGCGATCTAGCAACCAGTGGAGGCGGGGCGGGCAGCGGCGGCTTCTAGTGTTCTGCTGAGCGGAGGGGGTCTTTTACCTATCCTTATTGGCACGTCAGTCTCCGCTCTCCTCTCTCTTACGTCACTGGTTGCTAGACGCCAGTCGGGAGGCGATCTAGCAACCAGTTTAGGCGGGCGGGCTGCAGTGACTAGATCAGTTTAGGCAGACGGAGCGGCGGCATTTTCTGGGGTCATTTTTTTCTCACTCGAGTATAAGCCGAGGGGGTACTTTTTCAGCACAAAAAATGTGCTGAAAAAGTCGGCTTATACTCGAGTATATACGGTACATATTTTAACGGTTTGTATAACATTTTCTATGGCTTCTTGTCACAATGTCTTTTGTTGGCAAAAGTTATTGAGAACCATGTGAGAATCTGTGTGACCAATATCTTAACAGCTGCAAAAAAAAAAAAAACTATGAAAAATCATAGTAATAAAATGGTCAAAAGTCAAACATACAATAAGATTTTGCATTCTGTACGAGCAGAAAAGGAGGGGCTGTGTACCCTTCCTTCTGAGTCATTTTGAGTCTTTGGTTTAGCACAGTGGCTGGAACGTACAATATCTTCAGATTTTTTTTTTCAACATATAAGAGATCACCTTTATATAAATACTCTTATCTGTTATATTTAAACAAATGTATCTATGTATAATTTGTAATTATGTACATACATGGCAGCAGCCATATTTCCCTATAAATTTATGGTTCATCTGAGTTAATAAAAACAATGCACAATTTATGTGGCTGACTTTAAATTTAGATATTTGGTTTAATAAATTATTTCCAACCTGAGCTCTAGGGGTATTCAGGAATACAGAGAGAGCCCACTTCTCCCTTTCAAAGCCCATAAGCTCAAACTTGGCGTCAAAAATTTCTGACAAGGATTATACTACCATCCAATATTACAAAATGCTCTAGGAATGCTGGGTACAGAGAGACAGAGGGTAGGCAACAAACATCAGTATTGAAATTTCACCTGGTCTTTTAAGTCGACCCAACATTTAAAGACTTTGGATGGTTCTTTGTTCCTTGATTTTATCCAACCCGCCCAAATTTATCCTCAAGGGCAAGGGACCTGACAGGCATCAGATTTTACCATCCACGATGATGGCCAAATATCTATGACACATTGGTTAGTTAGTCCGTAATGCGTAACATCTAGGACAATAGAGGTGATGTACAAGAACCACTTCCAGGCACCAATGCGGTCGTCCTTTAGTCCCTGAAAATCTAGGACAACCCAGTTTTCAGAACTGAAGGTATAACATATTTTGGACAAATGACTGTTCATGTACAGTATGGACAATTATACTCCAGGGTTTTGGGGAATGATCCACTATCCACACAATAAAGTACCTGCTTTTATTATACCCACTTTTCCGTCTGCACTTACCATCCTGCAGATAGATTTGGCATCTTCTGAAAACTTCTCAGAATATTCCTCTTCATCCTCCTTCACTCGCCGGTCCACCTCTTCTCTCTTCACCTTCTCTTTCCTTTTCCTAAACGGAGATTGTCCCTGGATCATTTCATAAATAAGGCAGCCAAGCCCCCACCAGTCGGGGCTAAAAGTGTAGTTTTCATTGTTGATGACCTCTGGGGCTGCAGACAGAAGTTTCTATATTAATGGCCCTTGTTTTATCATCAGTACATCAGTTTTACATACAACAATATTATAGCATTAAAAAAAGAAGTGTAACGTCCATTATTATTAGTCTGTTCCCCATGGTACATGTGGTCTTTTGTGCTATCTTTCTATGTGCTGTCCAAGACTAGTTGTGATGTTAGACAGGGTACCCCTCCTCCTTCCACACCATGTCTGGCATTGCAGTTAGCAAGGAGATAGCTGCTTTGCCAGGAAACACATTTAACCATCTCTCCAAGCACTGCCGCTCACCTGGAAATGACAAGCCTTGTATTTCTCTGAAACTTTTGTCTTGGCAAGTTCTTGGAGATAAGAAAAGTGTAATCTGTTAAACAGCTGTCTCCTTGCTATCTGTGTTGTCGGACAGCTGTGGAGGGAGGAGGGGTTCCCTATCCAACTTCACAGCGAGACAGCACATAGGATGATGGGACAAAGTACTACACATACAGTACCTTAAAAAGTATTCATACCCCTTGAAATTGTCCACATTTTGGTCATGTTACAGTCAAAAATATAAATGCATTTTATTGGGACTTTATGTGATAGACCAACTCAAAGTGGCACATAATAGTAAACCAGAAGGAAAATGCTAAATGATTTTCAACATTTTTTACAAATAAATATCTGAAAAGTGTGGCGTGCATTTGTATTCAGCCCCATTTACTCTGATACCCCTAACTAAAATTTAGTGGAACCAATTGCCTTCAGAAGTCACCTAAATAGTAAATAGAGTCCACCTGTGTGTACTTTAATCTCAGTGTAAATACAGCTGTTCTGTGAAGCCCTCAGAGGTTTGTTAGAGAACCTTAGTAAACAAGCAGCATCATGAAGGAACACACCAAACAGGCCAGGGATAAGGTTGTGGAGAAGTTTAAAGCACGGTTAGGTTATAAAAAAATATCCCAAGCTTTGAATATCTCACATAAATGGAAAGAGTATGGCACCACTGTAAACCTAACAAGACATGGCCATTCACCTAAACCGACAGGCCGGGCAAGGAGAGCATTAATCAGAGAAGCAGCCAAGAGGCCCATGGTAACTCTGGAGGAGCTTCAGAGATCCACAGCTCAGGTGGGAGAATCTGTCCACAGGACAACTATTAGTCATGCACTCTTCGAATCTGGCCTTTATGGAAGAGAGGCAAGTAGAGAGCCATTGTTGAAAGAAAGACATAAGAAGTACCGTCTGCAGTTTGCAAGAAGCCATATGGGGGACACAGCTAACATGTGGAAGAAGGTGCGCTAGTCAGACCAAAATTGAACTTTTTGGCCTAAAAGCAAAACGCTATGTGTGGCGGAAAACTAACACTGCACATTACCCTGAACATACCATCCCCACCGTGAAACATGGTGGTGGTAGCATCATGTTGTGGGGATGCTTTTTTCAGCAGGGGCAGGGAAGCTGGTCAGAGTTAATGGGAAGATGGATGGAGCCAAATACAGGGCAATCTTAGAAGCAAACATGTTAGAGTTTGGAGAAGACTTGAGACTGGGGTGCAGGTTCATCTTCCAGCAGGACATCGACCCTAAACATGCAGCCAGAGCTACAATGGAATGGTTTAGATCAAAGCATATTCAAAGTCCAGACCTAAGTCCAATTGAGAATCTGTGGCAAGACATGAAAACTGCTGTTCACAGATACTCTCCATCCAATCTGACAGAGTTTGAACTATTTTGCAGAAGAATGGGCAAAAATGTCTCTAAATGTGCAAAGCTGGTAGAGACATCCCCAAAAATACTTTCAGATGTAATTGCAGTGAAAGATGGCTCTAACAAGTAATGACTCGGGGGCTGAATACAAATGCACACCACAATTTTCACTTCCACTTCACAATTCTGTGCCACTTTGCCACTGACAATTGCGTGGTCGTGCGATGTTGTACCCAAACAAAATAGATGTCCTTTTTTTCCCATAGATAGAGCTTTTTTTGATCACTTCTGCAGCTTTTTTTTGCGCTATAAACAAAAAAAGAGTGACAAGTTTGAAAAAAAAAAAAAAAAGCAATATTTTTTACTTTTTGCTATAATACATATCCAAAAAAAAATATATAAAAAAACTAATTTATTTATCAGTTTAGGCCGATATATATTATTCTACATATTTATTGATAAATAAAATTGCAAAAAGCATTTATTGATTGGTTTGCGCAAAAGTTATCACGTCTACAAACCAGGAGAATTAATTTATTAATTTGTTTTTATTTTTTATTGGTAAAGGCTGCGATCTTTATCGGGACTGCGATATTGCGGTGGACGGATCGGAAATGTTACACTTTTTTGGGACTATTGACATTTATACAGTGATCAGATCTAAAAAAAGCCACTGATTACTGTATAACTGTCACTGGCAGTGAAGGGGTTAACACTAAGGGGGCGATCAAGGGGTTAAGTGTGTTCCCTCAGCGTGCTCTAACTGTGTGGGTGCTGGGCTGGCAGAGGCATGACAGATCTAACTGATCACGATTACAGGGATCAGTAGATCTGTCGTATGTCCCCTGCAGAACGGGGAACCGCCGTGTTTACATCGGTGGTTTCTTGTTCTTCCTCTGTAGAAGGCGATCGTGGGTCCCCGGCGGACATTGAGTCCGCCTGACCCGTGGCCACACTCACGCAGCATGTGGCAGGCACGAGAGCGCTCCGCCGCCAACGGGTGCCCCCCGCAACTGCGGCTGCGCGAATCGCCGTTTATATACGCAGTGAATGTATGCGAGGCAGTCGGCAAGTGGTTAATAAGAATTATATTCAAAATATCTCTGCTGGTAAACTCAGGATCAAAAAGATGCTGCTCTGTTTGATTTGCCTGCCCATCAACTTGCAGGAGGTGTCTGTTGCCCTTAGAAACTAAGCAAATTCAAACCTGCAAAAGAAAATCCTACTGGAATCTGGATTACATACACCTTCATCCAGTTCTGAATTTATCTTACTATTGGTTTCAAATATGGGGAAATTAATTTATTATCTTGTAAAGGCTATATAATTTAGATATAATACAACTAACTCAATAGTAAAAAAACCTTTCAATGTGGAAAAGTCCCAAATAATACAGAATTATTTTATTAAATTTTTTCATGTAATGTGTGTTTGAAAGTGATACGGGAATTCACAACGTTGTTACAACATAATCCGAAAAAAAATGATTATGTGCTTAAAATATAATTCCATGTTTCTATGTTAAGCTGAACACCCAGGCAGACTGCTAATACCATCCTTCTCAAGCTAATTGAATATTTACTTATTAATCAGTGGAAATGACTGTCAGGAAAAAGTCTTTCAGCATTAATATTTTACTGGGCAGAAGAGCAGGAAAATCTATTGCATAAATCCCATCATAGCAATTTTTTTTTTCTCCTCTAAACCACATGGATAGCTCACAGATTTTAAAGAGGACATGAACTTTGAAGGCGGTGACCCGCAAAAAGCAGGCAGAAGTTAAAGGACTAGTCCCCAGTATTGCCCGTGGTCTCCCTGCAGCAGATCTTTGCCTATTACTGACTTACCATGCCTTTATCTGCACTGTGTCTCTGTGTGGAAGCTACTATTTTGGTAGAGGCAGGGCTTTTCTTCCTCATGTCAGAGCCTCCAGCAAGAACAACGAGAAGCACAATATAGATATCGAGGATAACTTGCCACAAATTTGTGGCAGTGTTGAATTGTAAGTCTTCTTAACTTGCTGCACATTTTCACTGGCAGGTTGTACGCTTGCGGAACACTTGAAGCATGAGTTCTAGCTGACACTTTTCCAATTTTTAACAAATTTGCATGGTACCAAGACCAAAGTTGCAGTGGTGAGTCCGCAGAAAGGGCTCTGCATGCCTACAGCATGAAAATTCAGTTACAGTGACCCCTGTGGTGGGATGACTATTGCACAACATAACTGAACCAGAACTTGCAGAAGACTTGAAAAATGTTTGCAAAGAAAGTTGATCTGTAGTCATGAAATGCAGACTTGCTGCAATTGTGCAACAAACTTGTGAAGCCTGGCAAGTCTAGCAATAGCTTAGCAAGTCATTTTCAAACTTGCAGCTCAATTGCTTGCTATCTAGGATAGTGACATCATCCAATCTTACTCTAAATCTCCTGGGACTAGCAATCAGAGGTAGCAGTGCCTTAGATTTAATACTACAAATATACAGCTATGAGGCTGTAGGCACAGGAGTGCCTAGGGACCAAAAGGTAGCAGGAAGACCCTGCTGCAGGCATGAGTATTCTTGCTAAAGCAGAACACACTTTCATGGGCACTCTTGTATGCGAGTGGCAAAGAATACACACGCAGCAGAAGACCATTATTAAAACAAATATCACAAGGACATAGATCTGTTATTGGTGGATTATAACGTGAACCTACCATGTTAGGACCAGAATCTGAATATTCAGTCTTTAATACAAATATACAGGCTTACTTATAAGAGACTTGGCAAATGATAAGGAACCAGCTGTTAGACCTTAAGTGACCTCTCCCCCCTCTTGGAGAAAATATACTGACTCTAGGAACCAAAGTTAAATAAGAGGCCAAATATAAATCTTTTCAAGGTTAAATTGGTTGAAAATCCTTACATATACCCAATGAAGTGACTGGCCTCAGGGGATAAACACAGATTAAACAAATCTTCCAACATAAGTTGTACATGTTTACCTGCAGTCCTCTCTTCTCTACATTCGTCCAAAGACCAAAATTTATAAAGCATGTCTGAGCTGTCAGAAAACAGGGGGCGGAGAGCTGAAATTACACACTGCAGAGCTCAGTGAGGAGAGCTCTTAGAGCGGCTTGGAGGGAAGGGACATACCCCCTTCACAGCACACAGGAACAGAGTTGAGGATGTCTGTCACAGGCTGTGTGCTGGAGATCCCTTCACTGTCACCTTTTTTCTCTGGGGGTCAGGAAAACTTGACAGCAGTGACTCGTGCGGATAGCAGAGGAACGGGGCAGCAGACAGAAATGAAACTTAGTCTACTGTCTAAAGTCTACTGTGACTCTGGTTCCCTTTAAAATGACATGGTCAATACAGGGTCACTTTCACCCAATAAAAGCCCCTGTATGAAAAAAAAAAGTGGGGGAAAACGGGCCACTGGAAAAAGAAGTATATTTATACTCCTTTTACAGGTGACTTATTGGTTAAAAGTGACTCTGTGGTGAGAGAGCACATTTTAATGCAACCTATACACATCTCAAAATTCAAGAGACGAGTGACCCTATTGGCACCACCCGGCTCAATCAAAGTTGACTGAAAAATAGAGCAAGACAGGTGTTTAAATCCTACCGGATGCAGCCACTGTTCTGGTATCCCCATGCAGCTTAAGGTGCCGGCTGTCTAAATAATATAGCCAGCAGGGAGATTTGCCATCCATGGTGTTTAGCCTGGGTGGGGAAATATAATTATTTTCTCTTGCTCAGCTTGTGGGCTAAAAGAGGAAAATCCCAAGTGTATGGCTAGTTAGAGATTAAAGGATATCTGTGCTGAGAGAAAAATACTATTTCCCTGGTTGCAGCACTTTAAGCCACCAACCTGGAACAAGCATGCAGATTAGAAAGTCATATTGAAGTCAGAAATCCTGATCTACATACTTGGTCGGTGACAATAAAAAGTACTGGACACATTGTAGAAACAACACATTTAAGTAAATAGCATTTTCTGCAGGGGAGATTAGCAATGGAAGCCTTCATATTCTCTTAGTACAGGTTACCTTGAAGCAGCTGTGCCCACCCTCCTTTAGGTTCTTGCCAAGCAGTGTGTGTATAGGACACAGCATGGAGAAAAAAGGCTACTATGGGACAGAAAGATGTACTGCCAGCTTACAGACTATTAGAGACATTGAAATTGTAGTAACTATATTATATTTGTATAAAGAGGAATTCCACTGCAAATATTAGAAATCAAAACAAGGCTCATACCCATGTAGCCCACGGTGCCAACCCTGCCACGGATAGACTCTCCTTCAGGGATTTGCACAGCTAACCCAAGATCGGAGATCCTGATGTGCCCTGTATGATAAAAGAACATGATGTGAGATGGATTCATACCACAGGGAATAAGACATAAGGTTCTACAGCTGGAGAGCTAGACAGACAGGGGGAGATTTACTAAAACTGGTGCAATCAGAATTGGTGCAGCTGTGCATGGTAGCCAATCAGCTTCTAATTTCAGCTTGTTCAATTAAGCTTTGACAATAAAACCTGAAAGCCGTAGAGCTACACAAAATTTTGCACACTCCAGTTTTAGTAAAATAACCCCAAGAGGCTCTACCACACTGTGTACATACGAAGGCAGATGGAAATATTTATAGTATGCTGTACAAACAGGTAAATTTAATAAGGGAAAGAGAAATTTTGCACCAAAAACAATCAATAAAAAATGCATCAATAACCAGAAAGGTAATCTGTAATCTGACTGCTTTTATGTATAAAAATGCCTAAAGTGAAAGTATGTGGCCATGTAGATGGTCGACCAAGCAAAATGGGCTGTAAGACATCTGCTTGTCGCTGAATGACTGAGGTGCTGCAGGGACTACGGCGATCTGTATCCTAACCCCACATACACTATATTGCCAAAAGTATAGGGACACCTGCCTTTACACGCACATGAACTTTAAGGGCGTCTTAGTCCATAGGGTCCAATATTGAGTTGGCCCACCCTTTGCAGCTATAACAGCTTCAACCCTTCTGGGAAGGCTGTCCACAAGGTTTAGGAGTGTCTATGAGAATGTTTGACCATTCTTCCAGA
>BLSH010477607.1:1761265-1786881 GCA_018402905.1 Glandirana rugosa
AAAAAAAAAAAAAAAAAACAAATTTCTTACTTTTTGCTAAAATACAAATCCAAAAAAAAAAAAATATATAAAAAAACATTTTTTCAACGGTTTTGGCCGATTTTATATTCTTCCTCATATTTGTGATTAAAAAAATCGCAATCGGCGTTTATTGATTGGTTTGCACAAAAGTTGCCGTGTTTACGGATGGTGAGAATTCATTTCTGGGGTTTTTATGGGTTTTTTTTTACAAGTAAAGGCAGCGATCTGCGATTTTTAGCGGTACTGCGATATTGCGGCAGGCATGTCGGACCATTTTGACACTTTTTTTGGACCATTGGCATTTATACAGCGATCAGTGCTATAAAAATGCACTGATTACTGTGTAAATGCCATTGGCAGTGAAGGGGTTAACCTGCAGGGGGTGCTCTAAGGGTTAACTGTGTTCCCTGGGCGTGTTCTAACTGTATGTGGGCTGTCCTGGCAGGGGAAGGGGAGCGATCACAGCTTCCATATAGAGGAAGGCTGTGATCACAGCCCTTCCCCCTCTCACAGAACGGCGATTCGTGTTTACTACACGGACCTCCGTTCTTTCACTACGGCGGGGGGACATTGTGGGTAGCCAGTGGAGATCGAGTCCGCCGCACCCACTCCCTGGCCCCCCCTGGACACAGTGAGCGCGCCTCCTGCGATCTCGCAGCCGCCGTCGTATGCGGTTGGCGGTCGGCAAGTGGTTAATTGAACAAGCTGAAATTAGAAGCTGATTGGCTACCATGCACAGCTGCAGCAGAATTTGCACTCTCCAGTTTTAGTAAATCAACCCCAGACTGTCTGCATCTAGGGCAGATCTTTAGCAGGTTCTCAATCCATAAGCAATTGTGAGTAATGACTCGTACACACGGGTTGACAATCGTGTACAACAGGTCGTACGAATGACCGTTGTATGCTAAATCGACCGTTAGTACACAGTCGATTTAGCATAGAACAGCGGTCTGCAGAAGTTGTATGAGCAGACTAGAAAACTTGGTAGTACCAACAAGCGGTCGTACGACCGTTGTATCGTGTGTACAGAGAAGTTGGTCCAACAAGTTGTATTGTGCAAAACACGCATGCTCAGAAGTCAGGAACGTACGACCGTTGTATCGTGTGTACAGAGAAGTTGGTCCAACAAGTTGTATTGTGCAAAACACGCATGCTCAGAAGTCAGGAACGGCCAGACACCAATTACATGCAGCTGAACTTTCTCTTTATATGTTCATAACACAACACTACGTTCAGCTTGGTCGTACAATCGTGTAGTGCACGTCAGTATGCTAGATACAACAGTCAACATACAATTTGGTCCGTTCGATCATACGACCGTCGAACCGTGTGTACGAGGCTTAACTGTGATTAGCTGCGGGAGCGGTCATCCTCCCATTGCTTTTGATAGTGCTGCGGCAGACCCCAGCTGGGTTTCCTGCATGTAATCACTAATGGCGCCATTCTCAAGGATGAATGGGGCCTAGAAGCTGATTGGTTAATGCAAGTCACTGCACTCTACACATTACTTAAACAAGGCTATAGATTAACAGCAGCCAATCACAAATGTCCTTCCGCTTATTACTTGCTGCACTCTGCCCATTACCATTACACCAAAATCGTGAATAAGCTTCATTAGAGGGACTTACCTCACCAAATCCACCCTTCCCAAGCACGCGGTAATGTCGGAACGTGTTCTTGGTGACCGGTTGCCTAAAATATAGAATTATTATATTAAATTTCCTGTATAAATATTTGTCAAATTTATCTTCTAGCCAATTGCCTATAATTCAGTGACAAGTTCACTTTCAGTTCAGAAAACTTTTTTTATTTCTCATATCAATAGTATCAGCACTCCTCTTACATAAGCCAGCTTGTGCTTTGGATTTAATAGACCGCTAACAGCACTTAGCAGTAAGGCAGCCAAAGTTTATCCCATTGTTCTAGTGGTCCACTGGCGTCCATTAATATCATTACATCCAATGCCAAACACAATAAACAGCAGCTTCCTCTCACATCACAAAAGCAAATATACCCTGAACGATTGTGAAATACTGGGAGTTGGTGCAGACTGACAGCCGCACTGGTTAGCATGGAGGCAACGACTGGATTGTGGGGGCTTACTTGTGCAAGTTTTAGCCTTCTTCCGCTCTGTACAAGGCAACGTTCACACGAACACTCCTGTATTTAGTTTTTTTAAATCGGACGCTATCTGGGGAGTATAAAGAACGTTTATGTCTCCCGGATCACTTTTCCTGCATTTAACAAATCCTTTTAGGCCTGAAGATTACTTTTAAAAAAAATGATATAGATTTTCTGAGAGCCAAGCCCTTAACTGCTTTGCCTCTGGAAGGTTTACCCCCCTTCATGACCAGGCCATTTTTTGCGATACAGCACTGCATTACTTTAACTGACAATTGCGCGGTCGTGTGACACTTTACGAAATAAAATTTTTGTCCTTTTTCCCCCACAAATAGAGCTTTTCTTTTTGTGGTATTTGATCACTTCTGGGGTTTTTATTTTTTGTGCTATAAACAAAAAAAGACCCACAATTTAGAAAAAAATATATATATTTCTTACTTTCTGCTGTAGCGCCTCCCATAGTATAGGTGCGTTTTTGTAGCAGGGTTTTGCTAGGAGAGGCAAAATTTAGTCAGGCCTGACTGTATGTGCAGGCCTGAATGTTTTGATCTGGGCTTGGGGGAGTGACTCAAGGAGGATTATATTGATTCAACAGATGAGGTCACCAGAACCTCACGCTTCTTCCTAGAAACCTGGAGGAGGGTTTCTGGTCAGAGAGCTGTGAGATAGGTGGAGCCATCTGGAGTGTTCTAAGGAGCCCTGACCAATCCCCAAGCAGGATTGGCAGGGGGCAGGCCTCTTTAAATACTCTGAGTCAGCCCAATCTGGGAGGAGTTGTTGGAGGTGGAAGTCTAAAGATGTAGCAGGAGGTGCTGCGGAAACCTCTACCTGGGAGGAAGCCCCCAGTCTGGGGGGGTGACCTTGAGGCCTAGAGGTTCGGGTGCCACCAGGAGTGGAAGTGATTCCAGGAGTCGCACAAGGGAACAGGAGAGCAGCAGAGGTGCTACTGAGAGACTTTAAAGTGTTTCACTGGAGTCGGTGAGTGACAGACCCTGGGAGCTGGAGGAGAAAGTGCTGGAGCAGGCTGAGAGAGAAATAGTGGACAATCTGTGGAAGCCTTGGGAGCCAGTCAGGGGAAGGAGTGTCACTGAGAGGAAAGCAGGTCGGTGGGACCTGGAAGAGGGATGGACTGGGAGTTGTAGTTCATCAAAGGCCCGGCTAGCAGCAACGTACTAAGCTACATATTCTGGGGCCCATGATCCATGGCCTGCAATGGGTGGTTCTGAGGTCCTGCTGACGCAGTGTAGGCCTCACCATGTGCTAGCCGCAGTGAAGAAAAAGGAGTAGAGAAGCTAGATAAATTTACTTTCAAGCTGGAAACCAAGTGGTGTGATGGAGAGAGAACTGTAGGAGAAACGGTCAGCAAGCTAAGTGCTGGAGAGTTGTGAGAAGTAACAGTCTGCCGAAGGATAGTCTGCAGGGCAAGTGTGCATTTAGGCCAATATGTATTTTGCTACATATTTTTGGTACAAAAAAAATCCAAATAAGCATATATTAAACAAATTGGACACTAAGTGACACTTTTTGGGGGCCAGTGACACCAATACAGTGATCAGTGCTTAAAATATGCACTGCTACTGTACTAATGACACTGGCAGGGAAGGGGTTCACATCAGGGGCGATCAAGGGGTTAAATGTGTTCCTAGGGAGTGATTACTAACTGTGGAGGAGATGTTTTACTGTAAGGAGGCAGTGATCCGTGTTCCTGCTTAGCAGGAACACAGGATCTTTACCTCCCCTTCTCACAGAATGGCGATCTGACTTCTTTACATTGGCAGACCGCCGTTCTGTCTCTCTCAGGAACGAACGGCTGGTCCACCGGACCCACTGAATGGCTCCCGCTGTGATTGGACAGAGTGGGTCACCGAACGTAATAGATTACCCAATTGTTTGGTACAATATGAAAAATGAAGCTGCATTGAGTAAATAGATAACCAACATGTCAAACCTTAGAACTGTGTGTGCCTATAAGACTGTGACAAACTACATTTTCCATAGGTGACGCTTTAAAAGCCCCAACGGGTGATCAGTCTAGAGGTAAGCAGAAATAATGAGCCGAGAAATACTGCTCTTACTCTGGCATGCACGGCAATATGTAACGTGTACAACA
This sequence comes from Glandirana rugosa, assembly GCA_018402905.1. NCBI lineage: Eukaryota > Metazoa > Chordata > Amphibia > Anura > Ranidae > Glandirana > Glandirana rugosa. The sequence goes on from BLSH010477607.1 coordinate 1,765,518, forward strand.
ATCCATGTTTTTATACAGTAGGTGCTCCTGATGCACGTTTTTTGCATTCGTATGCGCGTGTATGTGGGGGTGGGGAGGGGCGTACTTTAGTATTACTTTAATTTTTTTACACTTTTTTTTACTAAAACGTTTTTTCTTCTGGTGACAGGTTGCCTATATGAGGTATCAGGGGCTTGGAATGAGTGTGGGGGGTGTCACAGCGGGCGATCCCCACTCAGTGTGATGATCCAGCTGGCTCTCCTCTTCCTCGCCTCTCTCTGATCCCCTGTACTGATGAGGCTGCATTCATGGGCACTGGTCAGGCTGCGCTGATCGGCATTGGTGAGGCTGCATTGATGGGTACTGGTGAGACTGCGCTGATAGGCACTGGTGAGGCTGATTAGATGGGCACTGGTGAGGCTGCATTGATGGGCACTGGTGAGGCTGCACTGATGGGAACTGGTAAGGCTGCACTGATGGGCACTGGTGAGGCTGCACTAATGGGCACTGGTGAGGCTGCATTGATGGGCACTGGTGAGGCTGCATTGATGGGCACTGGTGAGGCTGCATTGGTGGGCATTGGTGAGGCTGCAGTTGTTGCCATAGAAACATTTGTAAATGGGAGGAGTTAGATGAACACGCCCATGTGGGGGCACCAGAAATATTTCTGCACCCAGGCATCTGTGACCCTAGGATCGGCCCTGCATCAGAGACCCCGCACAGCCACCAGAGACCCAGTATAGCCACTTGAGAAGGAAGGGGTGGGACAAATTTAGATGGGTGGGCGCCCGATTTTAGTCATGTCCAGGGCAGCACAAAACCAAAATACACCACTGCCCCAACCAACAAAGCAATATCCTTTTTTTCATTTTTTAAGTCATCCCTTCCCTGGTGCAGTATGGAACTACCAGACAATGGGGTTGATTTACTAAAACTGGAGACTGCGAAATCTGGTGCAGCTTCGCATGGTAGCCAATCAGCTTCTAGCTTCAGCTTGTTCAATTAAGCTTTGAGAAAAAAAATACAGGAAGCAGATTGGTTTCTATGCAGAGCTGCAGCAGATTTTGCATGCTCCAGTTTTAGAAAATCAGCCACAATGTGTTTTTATTTTAGGGAACGTTATATAGGATTTCCAAAAAACATTTCAGTTTAGAGGAATGCATGCTTGATCTCAGCCAATTAAGAAGAAAGGAAAACAAACTAAACTTAATATACGGTAGGTGTCTTGCCCAGTTATAAGAGGCAAATGGCATTGCTTATGTTGTTAATATTAAAAAGGAGGAAAGAATTTGGATTAAGCTGGGTGGAACAGCTCTAAAAATATTTAACAATTACAAGACCTAACAATCTCTGCCCAAATCCTTCAACAGCATTCACCTTATCAGCAGCAGAACGGGCCCACTTGTCTCAATGGAACTGCAAGTCTGCAGAGAAAAGGTGCGTCATTTATGGTGCTAAGTGACAAGAACGTGTTTGGATAATAAAAAATATAAAAAAAAAACCTTGCAAATTCTGTCAATACTGTTATAAAATGAAGCCATTACTGACCGCATATGGAGGCCGCTACTACTGTCCTTTAATGCTAGCTGCCTGACCTTTGATGATGATCCATTGACTTCAATGCTTTCTGGATCAGTGACCTAGACCAATATGCAGATCAGTAGTTCTGACTTCACTCTGACTTTATTGATATGCATGCTTGTTCTGTGTCAGAGAGTATTAAAACCAGAGACAGCCAGGTAACAAGCATTTTCAGAAGTAGGTCGCCAGTTTCCATGCTTCTCTTGGGTAGTTTAATTTAAAAATGTTTGCTAGCTTGAAGCCTATGGAATAGTTGATAAAAGACACTCTGGGCCCTTTCACAGCTCTGTGTTGCGGTAATACACACGTTCCTGTAATACCCGGCTCTGTGTGTGATGTGGCGCCATTCATTGTGAAAGGAATGGGCTACTTTATAGTGCACCTGTGCAATCGCTATGGGCATTAAACTCTTAACACTTTTTTTCTGTTCTTAACAAGCAGTAAAAGAGCTTTATATCAAACCCTCACTGACCTCTCTGGCTGCTTGTCATGTAATTCAATTTTGAAGATCCTAAAAGATCACAACAAAGACCCTGATTGCAGTGCCTTTGTCGTGAACTTTGAAGATGAATGTCAGAGGTGAACAAGTGTTTTCTTTAATAAAGTGCTTTCACGGTTTGTTCAGAATACGTAAATACCGTACTGTGTGTAATCTTGGCAAAGGTTCACTAACATGCGATGTAACACACATTCCTGCACCACAAGGGACTACAGTTGTATGTTCCTGTATGCTATTCCAACCGCTGTATTATAAAATACAGCACATATACAAATAACACCTAGATACCTAGCTATTAGTTGCTGAAAGCTTGGTTACCCAGCTGCAAGTTGCCGCGAGCCTGGGTGCCCACCTATGGGTTTCTGAGAGCCTGCTTACCTGGCTATGAGCAGCTGAAAGCCTGGTTATTTGACTATGAGTTGCTTAGCGTGCTGAAAGCCTGGTTTACCTGGCTATTACTTTCTGAGAGCCTGGTTATTTAGCTATGAGTTGCTGATAGCCTGGCTACTTTGCTATGAATTTTTGAGAGCCTGATAACTTGGCTATGAATTTCCCATAGCCGGCTTACTTGGCTATGAATTTCTGAGTGCCGGCTTACTTGGCTATGAATTTTCGCGGGCCGGCTTACTTGGCTATGAATTTCCGAGAGCCAGCTTACTTGGCTATGAACTTCCGAGAGCGGCTTACTTGGCTATGAATTTCCGAGATCCGGCTTACTTGGCTATGAATTTCTGAGATCCGGCTTACTTGGATATGAATTTCTGAGCCTGTTTTTTTGGCTTTGAGTTGCAGAGTGCCTGGTTACTTGGCTATGAGTTGCCGAAAGCCTGGCTACGAATTTCTGAGAGCCTGCTTACTTGGCTACGAATTTCTGAGAGTCTGCTTACTTGGCTACGAATTTCTGAGAGTCTGCTTACTTGGCTATGAATTTCTGAGAGCCTGCTTACTTGGCTATGAATTTCTATGAGTCTGCTTACTTGGCTATGAATTTCTGAGAGCCTGCTTACTTGGCTATAAACTTCTGAGAGCCAGCTTACTTGGCTATGAACTTCCGAGCCTGTTTTTTTGGCTTTGAGTTGCGGAGTGCCTGGTTACTTGGCTATGAGTTGCCGATAGCCTGGCTACGAATTTCTGAGAGCCTGCTTACTTGGCTACGAATTTCTGAGAGTCTGCTTACTTGGCTACTAATTTCTGAGAGCCTGCTTACTTGGCTATGAATTTCTGAGAGTCCGCTTACTTGGCTATGAATTTCTGAGAGCCTGCTTACTTGGCTACGAATTTCTGAGAGTCTGCTTACTTGGCTACGAATTTCTGAGAGTCTGCTTACTTGGCTACGAATTTCTGAGAGTCTGCTTACTTGGCTATGAATTTCTGAGAGCCTGCTTACTTGGCTATGAATTTCTATGAGTCTGCTTACTTGGCTATGAATTTCTGAGAGCCTGCTTACTTGGCTATGAACTTCTGAGAGCCAGCTTACTTGGCTATGAACTTCCGAGATCCGGCTTACTTGGCTATGAATTTCTGAGAGCCTGCTTACTTGGCTACGAATTTCTGAGAGTCTGCTTACTTGGCTACGAATTTCTGAGAGTCTGCTTACTTGGCTATGAATTTCTGAGAGCCTGCTTACTTGGCTATGAATTTCTATGAGTCTGCTTACTTGGCTATGAATTTCTGAGAGCCAGCTTACTTGGCTATGAACTTCTGAGAGCCAGCTTACTTGGCTATGAACTTCTGAGAGCCAGCTTACTTGGCTATGAACTTCTGAGATCCGGCTTACTTGGCTATGAATTTCTGAGAGCCTGCTTACTTGGCTATGAACTTCTGAGAGCCAGCTTACTTGGCTATGAACTTCCGAGCCTGTTTTTTTGGCTTTGAGTTGCGGAGTGCCTGGTTACTTGGCTATGAGTTGCCGATAGCCTGGCTACGAATTTCTGAGAGCCTGCTTACTTGGCTACGAATTTCTGAGAGTCTGCTTACTTGGCTACAAATTTCTGAGAGCCTGCTTACTTGGCTATGAATTTCTGAGAGTCCGCTTACTTGGCTATGAATTTCTGAGAGCCTGCTTACTTGGCTATGAATTTCTGAGAGCCTGCTTACTTGGCTATGAATTTCTGGGAGCCTGCTTACTTGGCTATGAATTTCTGAGAGCCTGCTTATTTGGCTATGAACTTCCTGAAAGCCGGCTTACTTGCCTATGAATTTCCGAGAGCCGGCTTACTTGGCTATAAATTTACGTGAACCGGCTTATTTGACTATGAACTTCCGAAAGCCGGCTTCCCTATGAGTTTCCGAGAGCCGGCTTACTTGGCTATGAATTTACGTGAACCGGCTTATTTGGCTATGAACTTCCGAAAGCCGGCTTGCCTATGAGTTTCCGAGATCTGGCTTACTTGCCTATGAATTTCCGAGCTTGCTTTTTTGGCTTGTGGTTGCGGAGTGCCTGGTTACTTGGATATGAGTTGCCGATAGCCTGGCTACTTGGCTATGAATTTCTGAGAGCCTGCTTACTTGGCTATGAATTTCTGAGAGCCTGATTACTTGGCTATGAATTTCTGAGAGCCTGATTACTTGGCTATGAATTTCTGAGAGCCTGCTTACTTGGCTATGAATTTCTGAGAGCCTGCTTACTTGGCTATGAATTTCTGAGAGCCTGCTTACTTGGCTATGCATTGCTGAAATTGCTTTTTTGGCTTTGAGTTGCAGAGTGCCTGGTTACTTGGCTATGAGTTTATGGGGACCTGCTTACTTGGCTATGAGTTTATGGGGACCTGCTTACTTGGCTATGAGTTTATGGGGACCTGCTTACTTGGCTATGAGTTGAGTGCCTGGTTACTTGGCTATGAGCTGAGTGCATTTTTACTTGGCTATGAGCTTATGAATGCCTGTTTACTTGGCTATGAGTTGAGCGCCTTGCTACATGGCTATTAGATGAGTGCCTGGTTACTTGCCTGAGTTGAGTGTCTGGTTACTTGGCTATGAGTTGAGTGCCTTGTTACTTGCCTAGGAGTTTATGAGAGGCTGCTCACTTGGCTATGAGTTGAGTGCCTTGTTACTTGGCTATGAGTGGCTGACAACTTGCCATTACAACTTTGAAAAAAGTTGGGTATACCAAATGTATGTATCAACATGTAACATTATGTAAAACTAATCTTTTTCAAGGTTGTTTTGAAAGTTGATTTTTTTTCCTCCATCAAGCTAGCAAAAAATGTCAATAGTCAAGAGTTACACTTTAATGAGTCTGTCCAGCCTAATGTGGTATTGCATTTATTGCTTGATACTAGAGAGCTGTATTAGTTTATTTTATTACTCAGGTACTCTAATGGTGATGTCTACACGGAGATTCTTGCTATGCTTGCCTACTGCAACCATTATAAGAGGACCTTCCCATCTCGATGGAATTTTCATTTTTATGAATTTTACAGAAAGCACCAGAAGAACTGAAACTCCATGGGAGGCATTAGAGTCAGGCACATCAACAGCTCACTGCAGGAGTCCTAAAATGACACCAGAAATGTAGGCACCTGGATGTATGATGTCTGCTAAAGGCATCTGAATCCACACAAAATGGCAAAACTACTGCATAGGCTTATTGCTGTAATTTTTGCAAACAAGTTTGTTTTGTGTTTCCTCTTACTGGCTTTGTGTTAAAAGCAGGAAGCAGAGTGTGTGCCAACTGTTTGTTCAATCTAACTTCTCCCAGGTGAGCATCCTCTACAACCAGTACAACCATGTGTAATGTCTCATTAGGAAAGAAAGCCCACTGATGGAATCGATTTCTCTTTCTTGGTCTGTGTAGCCAGTCTTTATTTTAATCTGTGTTCTAATTCCATATGGTCGCTCTACCCCACAATCTCAGTTCCTACAAATGTTTCTCTGGAGGTTCCGCGACTGCCCCGATAGTGGTAATCTTGATGAACACCTACCTATCTTACAAATGGGAAAAAAGATAGTTTAACCAGATAGACCTGCACATTTTGTGGGCCCAATTAGGTAGAACATGCATGCCTAAAAAGTATGCTTTTAAATTGTGTTCAATTAAATGTATCGCATTAAACAAAAAATGTTTGCATTGTTTTGTGTATGTGCGAGAACGGATGTAAAATTCCGTTATGAACAACAATGCTCTACATGAAGTCATCTGTTTTGATTCATGTGCGCTATTATTGCCATTATTATTCTTGTGCTGATAACAATAGCGGATGAAACCTAGTGGAACAATTGGTGCATCTAATAGATGTAGTATTTGCTCTGCACCAGTAGAGGTCATTGTACTGCCAAGATTCTCACCAGCTCTAACAATGGAATGTTCTTTTTACAGAAAACAGAAGCAAAAATGTAAAAAAAAGTACAGCCAAAGCGCGTTTGGCTGTACTTCTCCTGTATATTATGAACTGCACTCCATTTTCAGCCAACAGTGGGCTAAAGCCCTCTGTCAGCTGACGACGAAGAGCCGATCCAGGCTGGGGAAAGATCGCTGGGTCGGGATCCCCCAGGAGCCAGGTCTGGCACCTGGCTCAGCCTCTCAGCGAGGTGCTAAGAGCCTGAGCCAGCAGCTCCCTCCACAGCCCAGTGGCTCCAGTGAGAGTGGGGAGTGGGTAGGTGGAGCAGAGTGCCAGTCACTGACAGTCACGGCTCTCTGCTTAGAGCGGCAGGGAGAATTGAGCAATCAGCAGTGTTTAATCAATCAGTTTTCAGCCTTAGAGACAGCAAGGACAGATGCAGCATTAATGAGCATACACTTAAAGTGATTGTAAAGTCTTGCTTTTTTTTCTATAAAATGAACAAACATGTTATACTTACCTGCTCTGTGCAGTGGATTTACACAGAGCAGCCTGGATCCTCCTCTTCTTGGGTCCCTCTTCTGTGCTCCTGGCCCCTTCATCCTGTCGAGTGCTCCCAGTGCAAGCAGCTTGCTATGGGGGAACCCAAGCCGAGTCACGGCTTCCTGTGTCCATTCAGACATGGAGCCATGGCCCGGCCTCTTCTCTCTCCTGATTGGCTAACTGACTGCAGCTGTGTCTCAGCCAATCAGGAGGGAGAATCTCGGACGGCCGAGACACTCGTGGACATCGCTGGACAGAGATGAGGCTCAGGTAAGTATTAGGGGGGCTAAGGGGGGCTGCTGCACACAGAAGGCTTTTTATCTGAATACATAGAATGCATTCAGATAAAAAATCTTCTGACTTTACAATCCCTTTAACCCGGTTTTCACCAGTTATAATTTGGTTTAGCATCACTACAGTTCAGTTGAATGTCATTTTATGGTTCAGTGTTCACATTATCTGATGCAGCATCTATAAACCTGTTCAATTGTCTGTTTATCAATTCAAGCATTACTTGATAGCTTTGCCACAATACAGTACAGACATTTAATCTACCATCTAGTTGCTTGTGCTTTATTTTTTGTGCATTATTCTTAAGTTACACTGGTGTGTCAGTGGGGACCAAGCAGCTTAATCACTTTGACCACTGGCCACTTAAACCCCCTCAATGACCAGACCAATTTTCAGCTTTCAGTGCTCTCACATTTTGAATGACAATTACTCAGTCATGCTACACTGTACCCATAGGAAATGTCTGTCCGTTTTTTCACACAAATAGAGCTTTCTTTTGGTGGTATTTAATCACCACTGGGTTTTTTATTTTTTGCGCTATAAATGAAAAAATAAAAAATTTGTAAAAAAAATGCATTTTTCTTTGTTTCTGTTATAAAATTTTGCAAAGTAATTTTTCTTCATAAATTTTGGCAAAAAATGTATACTGCTACATATCTTTGTTAAAAACAACCCAAATGAGTGTATATTATTTGGTCTCTGTGAAAGTTATAGAGTCTACAAGCTATGGTGCCAATTATTGAAAATTGATCACACCTGATATACTGACGGCCTATCTCATTTCTTGAGACCCTAACAAGCCAGGAAATTACAAATATCCCCCCTTTTTGGAAAGTGGACATTCCAAGGCATTTAGTAAGAGGCATGGTGATTTTTTTGAAGTTGTAATTTTTTTCCCACAATTCTTTGCAAAATGAAGATTTTTTTTTTTTATTACAAAAATGTCATATTAACAGATTATTTCTCACTCACGGCATATGTATACCACAAATTACACCCCAAAACACATTCTACTACTCCTCTTGAGTATGGCGACACCACGTGTGAGACTTTTACACAGCCTGGGCACATACAGAGGCCCAACATGCAGGGAGCACCATCAGGCGTTCTAGGGACATAAAATACACATATTTCTTGACTACCTCTTGCACTTTTGAAGGCCCTGGAGCACCAGGACAATGTAAACACCCCAAAATTGACCCCATTTTGGAACGTAAACACCCAACATATATTCTAGGTGGCATAATGAGTGTTTTGAACATGTCATTTTTTCCACAAGTTTTTGGAAAATGTGGAAAGAAAATGAAAACGCATTTTATTTTTTACACAAAGTTGTCCATTTCTAAGATATTTCTAACACATGGCATGTACATAGCAAAAATTACAACCCAAAATATATTCTGCTACTCCTCCTGAGTATGGTGATACCACATGTGTGAGACTTTTCCACAGCCTGGCCACATACAGAGGCCCAACATGCAGGGAGCACCGTCAGGTGTTCTAGTGGCATATATTTAAAATCTAATTTGACTACCTATTACACTATTGTGAGGAACTGATGGGCACTGTATTGGCACTGATGGGCACTGTAGTGGCACTGAAGTAGAGCTGTTTTTCCATTCATCTGCTTGTTTATTTTTCTATCCATTTCACTTACTTTAGTTGTTTTTCTGTCCTGGGAGCGTTCCTGGCTGCATCCAAATGCATGAATATTTTAACTTTTAAATAGATCAACATTATATTTATGCATTTGACACAATATATGACACCACATCAGAACTTTGTCCTCTTTTCCATCCATTCAGAGAGGCTTATTAGCGCCATCAGTTTTGTATGGAAGAGTTTTACACATGACCCAATGTTTTAAACTGTACATACGCATGTGTTCTGTCACACGCATGCATTTTTATCAGAGCTTAGCAGTATGGTATTTTGAGATATGGCCTGACAATTATGCATTTAGTATATATCTTTGTGATTCACCATCAATGTATATGTCAATGTTTTATAGCCATATCTCCTTTCTTCTACAGTGCACGTGGTTAATATCTTGCCAATCTTGCGATGTGTGTGGGTGTCTCTATGCAATCACACATTTATTGGAGACATGTGTTAGACTCCTACATATACCCCAGACATTATAATATGTTCTTTGGCTATGATTAAGCGTCCAATGGAGACGTGAAATGCGTTAGCTGTTTCTGGACCTCGGATATCTGTGTGATTTTATGGATTTTATTGACTCCTAATAAAGGTGTTGCATTGGAGTGCGGCTATCCAGCTTTTCTTCAGGTTTCTCTATGTAGTGGCACTGATGGGCACTGTAGAGCATGGATGTGGCAGGGATGAGAACTGATGTGGCACGAATGAGACATGGATGAGCATGAATGAGCAATGGATGTGTATGGATGAGCATGAATGAGCCATAGATGGGAATGGCTGGACCGTGGATGGATGGGCCATGGATGGTTGAGCATGGATGGGGATGGCTGAGCATGGATGGGGATGGCTAAGCATGGATGGCTGAGGATGGATGGGTGGCCGAGGATGGATGGATGAGTGCAGACTGGCACAGAGCAGCGCTGTGGGCACTACAGATCCTGCCCACAGTGCTGCTACATCCCATTTCTCCCCTCTCCTCTCACACTGTAATGATTGGTACAGAGAGGGGAGAGATAAGCCGGACATGCGCCGGCTTGTTTACATCTGATCACTCCATCAAATGACGGAGTGATCACGTGGTAAAGGTCTGCTGCCAGAGGCCGTTCACCGGGATCCATGATGGTCCCGGATACTCCCGGGTGCACGCCCCAGGCGGCGAGCAAGATCGAGATTCTGGGAGTATGTTGCTATATGTCCTCCCAGAATTAACAAGCCGCCATTCGGCTATGACCGGGTTGTCAAGTGGTTAAAGAATTGTGGCAGAACAGAGAACCCAATCTACTGTGGGAATCGGTGCTACAATTATATCCACAACTCCCTACACTAATGGTCAGTATAAAGAATACTCCTTACATTGCTGGTCAGTGGGAAGCATGATCCTTACATCGATGGTCAGTGGGAAGAATGCGCCTCATATTGGTGGTTAGTGGGAAAAATGCACCTTACATTGATGGTCAGTAGGAAGAATGCTCCTTACATTGGTGGTAAGTGGGAAGAATGCTCCTTACATTGGTGGACAGTGGGAAGAATGCTCCTTACATTAGTGGTCAGTGGGAAGAATGCTCCTTACATTGGTGGTCAGTGGGAAGAATGCTCCTTACATTGGTGGTAAGTGGGAAGAATGCTCCTTACATTGGTGGTCAGTGGGAAAAATGCTCCTTACATTGGTGGACAGGGGGAAGAATGCTCCTTACATTGGTGGTCAGTGGGCCAAATGCTACATTTGCAGGTGGTTAGCAGGAAGAATGCTCCTTACATTGGTGTTCAGTGGGACAAACACTCCTTACATTGGCAGTCAGTTAGAAGAATGTTCCTTGCATTGGCAGTTATTAGGTAGAATGCTCCTTACTTTGGCAATTATTAGGAAGAATGCTCCTTCCATTGGTGGTTGGTGGAAACAATGCTTGTTGTCATTCAGTAAAACGTGAGAATAGTCCCCTTACAGGGAACTGTAAAAATCAATGGTGTCAGCAGTAACTTGACTGCAAGGAACTTTGGAGGAACCCTAGTTTGGAAAGGCTGGATTGGAAGGTCCCCATGGATTTAGCAGTTAAAAAAATGCAGAAAAAAAAAAAACGATACTACGCCTCAATCTCTGAATATCACAGCTGAGCAGGTTTGAACCTGAATAAAGCTTTACTTCCATGATGGAACACTGGGACTCCCATATCTTGAATATCAGCCTGGCTGGACTGATCCTTAGATCATTTCTTATTGCTTGCTATGTATTATAGCCCTTGGCACATTATTATCCTTTTCGCATGGCTTTACTGAATAAGCATGTGTGATTCAAGTGAAAGCAAAGTGCTATAAAACAATATCTAATCATTAACACTAGTGCTTTTGTCGAACATTCGGGCGCTCTTTCCTAGAGCCTAGCACTCATTGTTTGCAACCACACAACACAGACGTCACAGCCCTGTGCAATAAAACCTGGAGAGCAATGTATTCAAGTGGAACAATTTCAAATTATAGCTAGGCTCTTATCTGAATTGGCGGCATGCATTTGCTTTATGGTGGCAATAAGGTAATTTTAAGGCTTTAACTCAGTAAGAGGATCATATCCACACTTAATTATTCAAGACCACATTATGCTAATATACATTTACAACCATCAACCATGATTGAGAACATGATGGATACCTGTTCAGTACTTGGAAAACAGAGGAAAAACAAAAAGAAAGGCGCGCACACCTAGTGCATTAGCAAAGACATTTAATTAAATAAAAAACAGGTTAAAAGTGGGTAGTCACAGAGTAGCAACTCTCAAAAAAGCCATGCAGCAAATCAATGTTACAGGTGCGGACACAAACGTAAAAAAAAAAAAGTTTAAAACAAATAAAAATAATATACATTCCTATCTATTTACAAAGGCTAGCAGCATATACATTAAAAATAGTTACTGATTGAGAGTAAAGTTACATTTTAAAATAAAACAAAAACCCAGGCAGATCCTGCCACATTTTTTTACATGTGTTTTGGGAGTGTCCGGGTATACAACTATTATGGTCCGAAATTTCTCAGTGTATCAGTACGGTTACCACCATTTCTGTACCATTATTTATTGACGTGTATTTTGGGTCTAGTTCATTTATTAGCTACCTCTAGGGCTATGAGAACTCTGATAAGTCTTTTATTGTTCTATACACGCAAGTCTATACTCCTAAGGCCTCATGCACACCGGACAGAAAAAAAACGTTCTAAAGACGGCAGTAGCTTTGCAGTGAGTTCTTCAGCTTTTTTCAGCATTTTGCACTAGCGTTTGAGCAGTAGAATTTTTTTTTTTCATGGTCCAAAAACACCCAAAAATACTGATAAGCCGCATTTTTGAGTAGTAGCGTTCCCCCCCTTAATTGATCTAAAACGTCTTAAAACGTTGGTGAATCATGTCCATGCGCGTTTATGAGTGTTTTTGAGCGTTTTACAGCTGAAAAATATCTCTCAGAACCCACTAGTCTTGGGGTTTTATTTACAGCTCAAAAACTTCCCAGCTAAAAACAGCTGATAACAGCCTATGTGTGCATGACCACATAGGATAACATGATGGAGAGTTTATTGACTGTAGGAAAAAAAGTCTGCAGCAAAAAACAGCTACTGCAAAACAGTCAAAAAATGTCCAATGTGCATGAGGCTTTAAATGGAAATCTTCGCAGGCTCCTACTTTAGATTATTGGAAGTCTGTTGTCAACAAAATGATCCCATTGTATAAATTCCGATATGAATCTAGGGGATGCCCTAAAAAATTCTCCAAGGTGTGAGAGATCTGGACAGGGTCCAGGGATACGGTTGTATCATCGGCATCGGCTCAATAATGTGTATTGTTTTGCTTCAGAGTACCTGTTTTTGCTTGGTTCTGTGCACTGTGGGAACGTTTTTCTGACATCTACTTAGCACCTTCCAGCAGTTTTGAGTAAGGATACCTTAGGCTTTGGTTACCAACTTTTAAGTTTTATGTGTTGGTTTATTGTCACCTTGTTCTCTGTTTTCCAAGCCTGGGTATGCCCAATAGGCTTTGTTTTGTAACCTCCACCCTTTCTAAATTCAATAAAAAGAATTTGCAAAAATAAAATAAAACAAAAACCCAGCAGAGAGTGGGAGCCCCTTGTGTAATGGCCAAGAGAGGTGTGCCGACCAGGTAACTAAGTGCATGCAAAGTATGTGGCTGTATATAATGAAGCAATATACCCTCAACGCATATAAAGTGTACTTACCGTTCAAGCCATTTCCACTGCAAGAAGCGAGAGAAGTACATGCTCTCCTGAAAGTCCTCAAATGGTACACCACTCAGATAGTCATGAACCACTCTGCAAGAAGCAAACAACAACTGTTACTTGTGAGGAGGTTGGGGGGGGGGGCTAAGACTTACAGCATTTCTAGCATTTCCTATGGCATGTTCCATCAGCAGCTCATGTGCAATTCAGCTCTGGTTACCAATACTGCAACATGGCAGCATTATAAGCAATGTTGAAACATTGCCCAGTTTAACACCTGCATGGGTTAGATGGCAGGCCCCAGGTAGGCAATGAATAGTTAGACCTTTTACAGTGATTGCCAGGAGCCATTTTAGTATCTGAAACATAGCTGAATTGATTAATTGGGGCTCATTCATATGTACAGCTATAATGCTAGCCTTCTGAAAAGCAATCTGTGGTGGATTGCTTTTCAGAGTGCCTTGGACAGGTGATGCCTGCTTTAACCATAAAAATGTCAGTCCACATTCCCCAACTGCGTGCAGCACTGAGCGGCTGCATGATCCAGTTTAGTCTATCAGCACAAAAACTCTTTCTTATATTTCTTTTAGTTCCAGTGACCAGAACTTGTCACCTTCCCCAATGATCTCAGGTTGTCCCGCTGGTGTTAATTTAAAGGGAAACTATAGTTTTGCAAGTCTTTTTTAAATTCTTAGAAATACACTGCTCAAAAAAATTAAAGGAACACTTTGAAAACACATCACATCTTAATGGGGAAAACTATCATGCTGGATATCTATACTGATATTGACTGGGTAGTGTGTTACGAATTAAAGGTTTCCACATTGTTTGATGGAAATGAAAATGATCAACCTACAGAGGGCTGAATTCAAAGCCACCCCAAAAAAGTGAAAAAAATTATGTAGCAGGCTAGTCCATTTTGCTGAAATTTCATTGCAGCAACTCAAAATGGTACTTAGCAGTATGCATGGCCCCCACGTGCTTGTATGCATGCCTGACAATGTCGGGGCATGCTCCTAATAAGATGACGGATGGTGTCCTGCGTTATTTCCTCCCAGATCTGGACCAGGGCATGACTGAGCTCCTGAACAGACAGAGATGCAACCTGGTGGCTTCAGATGGACCGAAACATAATGTCTTAGAGGTGTTCTATTGGATTTAGGTCAGGCAAGCGTGGGGGTCTTTAAATGGTATCAATTCCTTCATCCTCCAGGAACTGGTTGCATACTCTCGCCACATGAGGCCGGACATTGTCATCCACCAGGAGGAACCCAGGACCCCCTGCACTAGAGTAGGGTCTGACAATAGGTCCAAGGATTTCATCCCGATAACTAATGGCGGTCATGGTACCATTGTCTAGCCTGTAGAGATCTGTGGGTCACTCCATGGATATGCCTCCCCAGACCATCACTGACCCACCACCAAACCGGTCATGCTGAATGATGTTACAGGCAGCATAACGTTCTCCACGGCTTCTCCAGACTCTTTCACAGCTGTCACATGTGCTCAGGGGGAACCTGTTCTCATCTGTGAGAAGCACAGGGCACCAGTGGCAGACCTGCCATTTCTGGTGTTCAATTGCAAATGCCAATCAAGCTCCAGTGGCACAGGGCTCAAAAGAGGACGTCGGGCTCTCAGACCACCCTCATGAAGTCTGTTTCTGATTGTTTGGTCAGAGAGTGGCCTGCTGGAGGTCATTTTGTAGGGCTCTGGCAGTGCTCATCCTGTTCCTCTTTGCACAAAGGAGCAGATACTGTCCTGCTGATGGGCTAAGGACCTTCTACGGCCCTGTCCAGCTCTCTTAAGAGTAACTGCATGTCTCCTGAAATTTCCTCCATGCTCTTGAGACTGTGCTGGGAGACACAGCAAACCTTCTGGCAATGGCACGTATTTATGTGCCACCCTGGAGGAGTTGGACTGCCTGTGCAACCTCTATAGGGTCCAGGTATCACCTCATGCTACCAAGTAGTGACACTGACCCTAGCCAAATGCAAAACTAATGAAAAAGTCAGAAAAGATGAGTAGGAACAAAAATGTCAACCAATGTCAATGTAAAACCATTCCTGTTTTGGAGGTCGTCTCATTGTTGCCCATCTAGGACACCTGTTGTTAATTTCATTACCACTAAAGCAGCCAAAACGAATATACAACCCTCTCTACTACTTAACTGACCAGATCAATATCCCAGGAGTTTAATTGACTTGATGCTATACTCCAATTAAAAAGTGTTCCTTTAAAAGTACACAAAAAAAACTAACCGAATGGCATTTCGTTTACTAAAGAATCGAGTATCATAAACAACGTATTTTGTTCAATAAATAATTCCTATCTTCCTCCTTTGTTATATCTCAGTGTAATGGATCTCCAGCAGCATCCTTGCAGCCACTTCCTGTTTACATGCACTCCAGTGAAGGCAGCATGGAGTATCTGAGGGTGGGTTTCCTAATTGTGACAAAAGTGGAGAGATGCTTGCTAAATGTGGCCACTTGTAATCTCCTTCCCATTTGAGAGAGTGACAACACAAGAGCACAAGGCGAAAAACAAGAATAAAACATTCTCACCTTATAACACAAAATGCCTAAACAAGACTTTCATGGCAGATATTCTAATAAAAGCTGCAGATCAAAAAATATTTAAATTTAGTAATGAAATTATATTATAAGTTATCTGAGATTTTACATATTGGGTTTACTTATAGTTTAATGCCCACTATGCCGGAGCCGCTGCTGCGGTGGGCAGCATGAGAGAACCAGGGGGGCGGATGAGAGAGGCAGGCAAGTGGATGAGAGAGGTGTGAGGGTGGCATGAGAGAGCCAGGGGGATGAGAGAAGCGGGCGGACGGGCAAGCAGAGATGACATCATCTCTCTCTGCCCGCCCCGCACCACCGCTCTTCCGCCCTCACAGCCTGTGTTCTGTTAGCCTCTTCAATGTTGGAGGTGCGGCGGCGAGCAGAGAGATGATATCATCTCTTAGCGCCCGCCCCATCTCACCGTTCTCCTGTCCTCACTCGGAACCCACCACTGCACAGAGGCCTGTCTATGTGCTAAATGGACCAGTGCTGCCACCAATGCCGTGACAATCCACATCAGTTGGCACTGTCAGGTGACGTGGCAAGTGACAATTCACATCTGCTGGCAGGCAACGTGGCAAGTGACAATCTGGATCTGGTGGTGGTGGCAGGCAGCGTGGCAAGTGACAAGCTGCATCTGAAGGCAGGTAATGTGGCAGGCGACAAGCTGCATCTGAAGGCAGGTGATGTGGCAAGTGACAATCCACATCTGGTGGCATTGGCAGATGACATAGAAAGTGACCATTCACATCTGGTGGCAGGCAGCGTGGCAACTTACAATTTGCATCTGGTGGCATGCAGCATGGCAAGTGCATGCTGGATCTGAAGGCAGGTGACGTGGCAAATGACAATCCACATCTGGTGGCAGGCAGCGTGGCAAGTGACAATCCACATCTGGTGGCAGGCAGAATGGCAAGTGACAAGCTGCATCTAAAGGCAGGTGACATGGCAAGTGACAAGCTGCATCTGAAGGCAGGTGATGTGGCAAGTGACAATCCGCATCTGGTGGCAGGCAACGGGGCAAGTGGCAATCCCCATCTGGTGGCAGGCAACATGGCAAGTCACAAGCTGCATCTGATGGCAAGTCACATGCTCAGGGCTTCCACTGATTCTGCATTATGGTGAGTTGAACTATTTAATATATTACTACAATGAAATAATAGAAATAATGCGCTTCAATCACCCAGATACCATATCAAGCATGGTGTCGGGATGATTGAAGTGCCAACACCAGCCTTTGCCCTGACAAATTGCCCATGAAAAATCCCGTGTGTCCCCCACCCCCAAGGCCTTGGCACAATTTTCTTCTATGCAGACGATTCCCGGTGCCAAAAAAGTTGAGGACCGTTGTTTTAAAAGGGTAATTGCACTTTTGTGGGAAATTAAAAAAAAAATATAGCATAGACACATATCCGTCAAAACAGTATGACTACCCATCTTATATTGAGTAGTTCCCCCTTTGGCCACCATAACAGCCCTGACCAATGGAGGAATGGACACCGATAGGTAGTGGTGGTATCTAGCACCAAGCCATCAGCAGCAGATCCTTTAAGTTCTGTAAGTTGTGAGGTGGGGCATCCATGGATTGGACTTGTTTTTTCGATGCATATACACCTGGTCATCCACATGATGTAAAATAAAACGGGATTCATCACACCAGAACACCTTCTTCCATTGCTCTGTGGTTCAGCTCTGATGCTCGCGTGCCCATTGTAGACACTTTTAGCTGTGGACACAGGACAGCTTGGGCACACTGACCAGACTGCGGCTACACAGCCACATACACAACAAACTGTGATGCCCATTTTTTTCTGCTTTCAACACAGCAACTTCGGGACAACATGTTCACTTGCTGCCTTATATATCCCACTGATTTCAGATGCCATTGTAACAAGATATTCAATGTTATTCACTTTACCTGTCAGTGGTCATAAAGTTATGGCTGATTGGTGTATAATTGGTACACAAGCCTTGTTGTAATTTAATGTTGTAATAAAAAACCCTTCCTTTTTAATCAGCAGCCATTTTAATTCTCTTTAAAATTCATACAATATGGCAACCTGAAGGCCTTCTGTACACCATTGGTTCACATAACGCCGCCAATGTAAGTCAGATTTTAGGCATCCTCTGCAACAAAAATATTAATTTTTGGTGAGATACTACCTAAGGGTTAAAGTGGCTGTAATGGTTACATTTTTGTTTTTACCTTAATGCATTATCTGCATTAAGGAAAAAAAAACAATTTAGGTGGTGCTCCGCAACGCCCCCCCGATACTTACCTGAGCCAGATCTTAGCCCAGACTCTGCCTATTCACTGTATTCAGTGAGAATCACGGGAGCCACTGGCTCCTGCTGCTGTCAATCAAATCCAGTGATGAGGGAGTGGGGAGCTGTGCTGAGCCACACTGTATCTGTCAATAAACAAGACACAGTGCAGTTCGGGCTCAAGCCTGCATGAGTATCCCCTTAGCAAGCAGCTTTCGGGGGGGGGGGGTGTAATTTTAAGGCAGGAGGATCGGGGCTACTCTGTA
Organism: Glandirana rugosa; assembly: GCA_018402905.1. NCBI lineage: Eukaryota > Metazoa > Chordata > Amphibia > Anura > Ranidae > Glandirana > Glandirana rugosa. The sequence continues at coordinate 1,783,665 of BLSH010477607.1, forward strand.
CAACACCACTGCACAGAGCAGGTAATTACAGCATTTTTGTTACTTAAAAAAAAAAATGATTCTTTACAATCACTTTAATTACTTCTAAAGGGAAGCAGACACTGTAATTTTCCTCAGAACACTGAAAGATCGCCAGCTGATAATAATAAACTAGTCACTCCTATTTACAATGCATGCGCAAAGGACATGGACAAACAGCTATTCCTTCGGAGCAGAAAAACATAGGAAACAGCAAAAAAGTTTGGTAGAATCCCAGCAATGTAGATTGATTACCTGGAGGGTGACTGTTTAGATCTTAAAAAAAGTTAAGTTATTCTTTAACAAATAACTGAACATTTAGTAGCTGTACCCTCCCTCCAGTAACCCCCTCCCACTATATATAGAAATTGTTGCCATACGGCCACTGAGACCCACATACCCTGTCCACAAAAAGGCTTCAGTCCTGGCTGTGATTCCATGATTCTTTCACGCAATGATGGAAGAATCTCTGAGGCAAGGCTGTCAACCAGTTTCAAGACTTTTCACAGGCAAATCTATACCTCATAGGTGTTTTTTTTTTTTCAGAACAGTTGCGAATTGTGTTTTTTCTGATATACAGATAGCCACTACAGGAAGAATTTACAAAACAAAAAAAATCCTATAAAATGTATGCGGCAATCCCAGAGGCTCTGTTTTGTACTTCTTGCACTAGAATAAGGATTTGCAAAAAAAAAAATAAATGTATGCGGCAACAAGCGTTCAATTATTTCAGCATTAAAGTGATTGTAAAGGTTCATTTTTTTTTTTAAATAACAAAAATGTTACACTTCGCTCCTCTGTGCAGTTGGATTTGCACAGAGAAGCCCGGATCCTCCTCTTCTTGGGTCCCTCTTCTGTGATCCTGGCACTCCTTCTGGTGAGTGCCCCCTCAGCCAGCAGCTCTCTATGGGGGCACCCGAGCCGAATCAGAGCTCCGTGTATCCATTCAGACACGGAGCCCCAACTCAGCCCTATCCCCTCTCTCCCCTGATTGGCTGACTGATTTTGATTGACAGCTGCAGGAGCCAAAGGCTGTGTCTAAGCCAATCAGGAGTGTCTGGGACAGCTGAGACACTCGAGGACAACACTGCAGGGAGAGGGGGATCAGGTAAGTAATGGGGGGGGGGGGGGGCTGCTACACACAGAAGGTTCATCATCTTAATGTATAGAATGCATTAAGATAAAAATACCTTCTGCCTTTACAGCCCCTTTAAAAATTACTTAGGCAAATTTTGTAACTGCATGCACTCATTAAAACAATAGTTTCCTTTTAGTCTGTCTTTATGTGTTGTATTTATAATGCTATCACAACAATGGGCACATGACCAATACAAATATGCCAGTGACCTCAGTGATGTGTGCAGGCCACATGGTTTCTATATCTACCTATTTATATGTCACAATCTGGATCAATATCGTCATTCACAGCACAGGCCTCCAGCACAGAATGGAAAACTTAACCATGACAAGGTAAAGGGCACACATTCCATTCACACAGAAGAGAATTTGCAATCTGCTCTGCATTCCAGATAAAATATTACAGGCAAGGGGTATTCATTTATAACTGATCCCAAAAAGGGCAGCAGACAGTACTCAGCTCTAGATAAAGAAAGTCAATGCCTTAATTAAAGGACTGAAAAACTTGAAACATACGCATATTGCCTATTCTGTTTTATTGCCTATTTGTAAGAAACGCTGTTACAATTCACAAATACACTATATATGGCTTTACCCTTTGCAGCTATAACAGCTTCAACTCTTCTGGGAAGGCTGCCCATAAGGTTTAGGAGTGTCTATGGGAATGTTTGACCATTCTTCCAGAAGCGCATTTGTGAGGTCAGGCATTGATGTTGGACAAGAAGGCCTGGCTCACAATCTCCGCCGCTCTAATTCATCCCTGAGGTGTTATATTCGGGTTGAGGCCAGGACTCTGTGCAGGCCAGTCAAGTTCCTCCACCCCAAACTCGCTCATACATGTCTTTATGGGCCTTGCTTTGTGCACTGGTGCGTAGTCATGTTGGAACAGGAAGGAGCCATCCCTAAACTGTTCCCACAAAGTTGGGAGCATGAAATTGCCCAAAATGTCTTGTTATGCTGACTCCTTAAGAGTTCCCTTCTCTGGAACTAAGGGGCCAAGTCCAACCCCTGAAAAACAACCCCACACCATAACCCCACCTCCACCAAATGATTTGGAGGGGTGGCCCAATACTTTTGCCACTATAGTGTGGATGAGGGAGTTCAGGGTGGAGGAATTTGACTGACCTGCACAGCGTCCTGACCTCAACCCAATAGAACACCTTTGGGATGAATTAGAGCGGAGACTGCGAGCCAGGTCTTCATGTCCAACATCAGTGCCTGACCTCACAAATGCGCTTCTGGAAGAATGGCCAAACATTCCCATAGACACACTCCTAAACCTTGTGGACAGCCTTCCCAGAAGACCTGAAACTGTTATAGGTGCAAAGGGTGGGGCAACTCAATATTGAACCCTATGGACCAAGACTGGGATGCCATTCAAGTTCACGTGCATGCAAAGGCAGGCATCCCAATACTTTTAGCAATTTAGTGTATGTAGTATGGCATAATAAATTATGCCTCTTTGGGTTCCCAAGCCATTCTTACCTTTTTCTACCAAATTTTCCATCTCTTAGTTCTAATTTACAAAACAAATGAAAAGGTATCTGAAGGATCAGTAGATCTTAGGGCAGAAATCTCACAAGGCTCCTTTCCAGCCTCTGCTTTATTAAAGACATCGTTTGTACAAGGTAAAGAAAGCAACAGCCATTCTTCTTTAGGCCAGTTGCACACGGACGTAATGGCTCTGTATTCATCACTGTATTACTGATTTTTACGCAGCTGTGTGCATTGATTTATAGATAATGCATCCATGTCCAGATCAGTAAAAAAATGTGGCATTTTTTACTCTTGTGTGCAAGAGGCCTTATGGCATGTCCCCCTCTGCAAGCAGCTGCATGCAGTGGGCTGTAAGCAAAAGATCAGTGCCAGGGAGGAGTGTTTGCAATGACCCTGGGTATTTGTATAACAAGGATACCCGCACCAGTTTGGTGTGTAATTAGCAGCTGCTGTTGAGGTTTCACCTTAGTGAAAAGTTTAATTTAGTACGGTCAAAAAACAGCGCTTGCTACGAAGCAGAACTCCTGCTGATGTGGGAATTCTTATACCAATATATAAAGAGTTA
>BLSH010477607.1:1824535-1843278 GCA_018402905.1 Glandirana rugosa
TTCACTCATGTGGGGAGTGTAAAAGCATTTATAAAATAATATACAAAAGTACACTGTTGTGACTTCTTTATTTTGAAACGATGTTACATTTCATCACTCACATGTCGAACATATTGTCACATTTAAACGACAGGGGAGTTCTATTGAAGTGTGTGTCGGTAATTACAGATTCGACGACCGTTGTTTTCACTCATGTGGGGATTCACTTTTACAGGTTTAACCCGGGTTAATCGTTAAAGGGGAGGGGCCACAGTACACTGAACGATCACAATGTTCCAGAGGCCACACTTACCCCTCGTTGGGCCCAATTTGGACATTTTCACTTAGGGGTGTACTCACTTTTGTTGCCAGCAGCTTAGACATTAATGGCTGTGTGTGAAGTTATCTTGAGGGGACAGCAAATTTACACTGTTATACAAGCTGTACACTCACTACTTTACATTGTAGCAAAGTTTTATTTCTTCAGTGTTGTCACATGAAAACATATAATAAAATATTTACGAAAATGTGAGGGGTGTACTCACTTTTGTCAGATACTGTGTGTATATATATATATAGGGGGGTTAGGTCAATGGGGATCACCTTGCCTGGGAAAAAGGTAGTCCAAACGGCAGATTTTCTTAAAAGCTAACTTGTAGCCAGTTTTATTTTAAAAGGTTGCATGAAAATCAAACACACAAAACAGAAAATAAACCCTTGCCATCCAGGCTCTTACTAAGCATTTCCATTTTTCCTAACTGAGCGGTGAAGGGCTTCTTCCAGTCACCCACAAAACAAAGACAATGCAAACCTTTTGTTTCAGTCATAAAGCAAACTTCAGTTTATTAGCCCTCTCGGGCTTAATGGCTCCTGAGCCCCAGGCCAGAGGAAATCTTTGCTCTACTCTTGCTTATTTATACCACCTGTTCGTGGGCACAAGTGTACCACAAAATATGGTCCGGAACCAGCCCTAAGGTGGCTGGTAACACCTGTACCGGATTTTGTTTAGTTCACTGAAAATGAACACATGCAAGGTGAAACAGAACGTCCATTGATCACCTCGCATTTCATAATGTCACAATATATACATTTTTTATTCTTCTTTTGTTTTTAGTTATGTTATGTGCGTCATTTCATGACTTACATGTACGGTGGGTGGTAAGGAAATAAAACTTGTGTCTTCCAACACAACACAATGGCATGTCAGCACAGGGACCTCGGCAGTAACTATCCATAGGTTAAAGTTACATTTATAGATAACACACAAGATCTGCAATAGGCAAATTATTCGTTCTTTAAAAGAATTTGCTGTTTACATGACTAAGGGCAATGACCACAAAGCTACAAATAACATCTTCCTGTTCTATATACAATGCAGCCAGATTGTTTTAATCACATCTAATGAATGAGTGGACATTTCAGTTTACAAAATAACAGCCACATGCGGGGACATTCCATCGCTTGCTTTATGTTCTGAGCTGTAACTGAAAAATGACGGAGTGTGAATTTGATAGATTAACACTTATTTGTGTCTGAGGGGTAATGATAGGGGGTCTCCGTTCTTCGGTAGATACAAATGATACAATTTAATGTCAAAAATGTATTTATACAAGTTAGAACAATGTTTAATGAAGTGTGGTACACATACACCATCTGAGGGGTACAAAACAGGGATTGCTATTTAGAGGAGATTCAGATGAAAGGTATGAACAGGATTCTTTTTATCCATATCTTTAACCACTTCCCGACCGCTGTATGCAAAATGACGGCCGGGAAGTGGCTCAGTTATACTGACTGGACGTCATATGACGTCCTCAGGATAACAAGCCGCCGCACGCCCGGGGGGGCGCACATCGTGACGATCGGTGGTGTGGGAGGTCAGTCTGACCCCCCGCAATGCCGATCTCGGTAAAGTGCTTTGATCTGAAGCACTTTACCATGTGACCAGCCGTGACCAATCACGGCTGGTCACAGTGTAATACAGGAAAGCCGTTTATCGGCTTTCCTGTACTCAGGTCTGCAGACCTGAGGAGTGGAGAGCCTATCGGCTGCATCCCTGACAGGCTGGGTTTGTGCTGATGATTTATCAGCACAGTCCTCCCTCGGATCGCCACACTAGACCACCAGGGAGCCTGCCCAGGGACCACCAGGGATGTGCCCACCCAGGACCACCAGGGAGCCGACCAGGGACCACCAGGGAGCCGATCTGGACCACCAGGGAGACCCCCCTAGACCACCAGGTAAGTGACATACTGCTCAGCGCCACCTTCACTCAGTGCCACCTTCAGATGCCACCCTAGACCACCAGGGAATGAGCCCCTATCCATGTATATGCCCACCATTGCCACCTATCAGTGCCCATCAGTGCCACCTATCAGTGCCCAGTGCCGCCTATGAGTGCCAATCAGTGCTGTCTATTAGTGCCCATCAGTGCCGCTTAGCAGTGTCCGTCAGTGCTGCATATCAGTGCCCATCAGTACTGTATATCAGTGCCACCTCTCAGTACCCGTCAGTGCTGCTTATCAGTGCCGCCTAACAGTGCTCATCATCGCTGCATATAAGTGCCTCATCATCAGTGCCGCCTCATCAGTGCCAATCAGTACTGCCACATCAGTGGCCGTCAGTGTAGCCTCATCAGTGCCCACCAGTGATGGAGAAAATGTACTTATTTACAAAGCTTTGTGACAAAAATAGAGAATTTTATTTTTTTTTTCAAAATTTTCGGTCTTTTTTTATTTGTAGCGCAAAAAATAAAAACCGCAGGGGTGATCAAATACCACCAAAAGAAAGCTCTATTTGTGGGAACAAAATGATAAAAACGTCGCACGACCGCGCAATTGCCATTCAAAGCGCAACAGCACTGAAAACTGAAAATTGGTCTGGTAGTAAAGTGTTCTAAGTGCATAGTATTGAAGTGGTTAAAGAAGAATTCCAGGCATGGTATATTTTTACATAGCTACATTAGTCCAGCTTGGGCCAATGTAACTATGGATATACCATAACGGGCCGATGCCTCTGGAAGCTGGAAATCACTTTAGTAGATATCGCTACTCCAGTGATATCCACATGCTTATAGGTCCTGTGTTGAATGGCTGGCCTGATGCATTGGGGAGGGGAATCGGTTGTTCGGTATGGTTGCCATTCAGAAAGTGATCTGCATTGTCTGAATGACTGCAAAGTATTCTATGATTGGATGAGAGCATGACATTTCTGCCCCACCTCATCCAATTAGATAATTCACAGCACAGCATGCAGCAAAAGAGCAACGCTTGTCCGGGTTCCCAGGGGAGGTGAAGTCTTGGTGCACAAGCTGTAAGTGTCTTCCATACACCCACGCTGAAACAATAGCAGAAATGGACAACCAGCAATTCAAAGAATCCACATAAGAAAATCTGTATTTGCTACTGGGCGAATACAAGGTAAAAAAGCTTATGCATTTCGGCCCACAGACTAAAGCCTCGTACACACGGGACGAGGATCGCACATACGATCGTCGCAAATCGTATGTTGCATAATGTAACTTGCATACTGACTGCACTACACGATCGTACGAGCACAGAAAGAACGTTCAGGTGCATGTAATTAGCATCCGGCCGTTCCTGACTTCTGGGCATGCGTGTTTTGCACAATACAATTTGTTGTACCAACTGCTTAGTACACACGATACAACAGTCGTATGACCGCTTGTTGGTACGACCAAGTTTTCTAGTCTGCTCATACAACTCCCTTGTACGACCGTCGTATGTTCGACTGTTCTAATCGCGCATACGAACGATCGATATCGCATACAACGGTCATTAGTACGACCTGTTGTATACGATCGTCGTCCCGTGTGTACGAGGCTTTAGTCACAGCACAGCGATTTTCTGTGTACAAAACTCATCAGGCCGACCTCTCAGCACAGGACCCAGAAGCTATTGGAGGTCACTGGAGTAGCAGTATCTATTTCAGTGATTTCCAGATTCCAGGGTCATCAGTCAGATATAGTATATGCATAGCTACATGTAACAATGAAAAAGTATGCCATGCCTGGAATACTTTTTAGAAAAGAATTCAATTTCAGAAAGAGAGAAGGATTAGAGTTATTCAGCTTATCAAGTTATTATTGCAGCTGAGTAGATTTAAAGCATTTGTTAACCCAGCATTTCATATTCCTGATATGTGCCTGCTATACTATTTACTTGTATGAAAACGTATCCTGTTCTCTTTGTATTGCTTCATTTGTGTGAAATCCTTGGTGTTCCTGCCAGTCCCTCTGCTTTCCTGTTAAAAAGTGACCACACTAGGCGACAAAGCACACCGTGGTCAGTTCCCTAGCCGTGCTGGAAACTTAGTGTGCTCTCCTTCAATGATCAGACTTGTCCTGGCACGTCCCCCACTGCAAAGCCTTTCACTGGGAAGCTCAGTGTGCTGCTGCTTCTCCACTCCCAGCTCTTATGCAGCTGAGAACACAGTGAATGTGATCACTTATAAAAAAAGGGAAAAATGTATTTATATACATATATTTTTTTTAATCTATACACAAATATTTACCTTTCATTTCAATTTAAAACTGACTTGGATGTTTTACAAGGTGATTGTTTACAATCACATTAATATTTTCATTTGCCCTCGAGACCCTGGGACAGAAAATGATAAAACAGGTTGTCACATGAAAAGTAGGTGAGGGCAAATCTTTGAATGGAGGGCCCTGTTCTAAAGACAACTGTAAAAGCAAGGATATTCCCTCAGTTTGCAAAGATTTCTTCCCACATTGTTGTGTTGCTGTGACAGGACTGCAATTTAAAATTTTCCTACTCTATTTAAAAAAAGTCATTAGTAATGCCTAGATTGCCATGGTTGGCCTCCTTTTGCGGATCTCTATGAAACGACTGTGTTCCTGCAGTGGCATCATGGTCAACAGGAGGAACCAGTGAGAGCTGTAGGGGGGTCCCCTGAGACCAGCATTTCTGAAAGTGTTAGATTCCTAACAGAGCTCAAAGAAACGTTTCTCACAAATGTAGTGTCATTTGGTGGGGTGCTCTGGCTCCATAGGCTTTAGGCTTCATGTACACGGGACGTTTAAAAAACTCTACTGAACGCTGGAACAAGTAACCAATGGTTAAAAACGTCCATTGTGCCACACTTACATGCTGCGTTTATGTGCATTTAGCCGCGTTTGCATACAGAAGCATGTCTGTAATTGGTCAGAAATGTATCTCCATTGAAAACGCCTATAAACAAAACACGGCTAAATGCGTGTTACTGCGCTTAGACGCGTTTGCACGCAGTTACAAGCATTTGGAGTTTCAAATGCCAATAAAAAACCATCCTGAACGCAATTTTTTACTTTAAAAAAATGCCACTAAACTCAATTGCCTCTAAACCACTATAAACTACTCAATGTTCATGGACAGATAAGATAACAGGAGAGTTCAGGGGCTGCCGAACGCCCAACTACTCCTAAGGCTTCATGCACACAGGACTTTAAAAAAACGTCAGTAGCTTATCAGAGATTTTTTCAGCTTTTACCAGCGTTATATTACCGCAGTTTTTTCACGTTTTTTTTCACGTTTTTAAAGGGCCAGCATTTTTTTTTCTCCAATTGATCTAAAACGTCCAAAAACGTTGGGGATCAACGTTTTTGAGCATTTGAACATTTTTACAACTGAAAACCGTCTCAAAACCCTCTGGTCTTGGCTTTTTTTTACAGCTCAAAAACGCCACTGCTAAAAACAGCTGATAACAGCCTATGTGTGCATGAACTAGAGTTGCCACCTCATCCCTTTAAACCCGAACACATATGAATTACACAGGCTGTTCTGAGGCTAATTTAATGCAGATAAGGCACAAAGTGAGTTTAATTACCACCTTAATCAGCCTCAGAACCTGTGTAATTCAGTTGTGTTCGGGTTTAAAGGGATGAGGTGGCAACCCTAGCATGAACACATAGGATAACATGATGGAGGGTTTATTGACTGTAGAAAAAAATGTCTGCAGCTAAAAACAGCTGCTGTAAAACAGTCAAAAACATCCTGTGTGCATGAGGACTAAACGTCCATTTATCAACAGCAGTGTAAATGTGGCCCTTGTTGGTTTCTTCTCACACACCTTTGTGCATCCATACACTGTTCCACTGCTCTCATCTGTACTGGCCTACACCCTGACTCTTGAGTGGAGACCACCTCTGTTTCCCAAGTGGTGCCCTGAATCATAATCAGCCCCTATAATAAAAGGGTTGGCACACCTACACAGTCAAGACATTGGCTGTAAGCAAACAGACCTAGCGTTGAAGGCTTTATTCCACCAAACATTTTACAAAGCCTCCGGAGTCCAGGATCCATACCAGGATCTGCCAATCCTGGAGAAAACTGAAAGGCCAGTTTTTCCTATTCAGATTAAACGTCCTGGACCTCCTCAGCCTGCATAGGTGAGAACAATGGGTGCCACCTAACACTTCTCACACCAAGACAGAGCGCAATACTGTTGCAGTATATTCATTCTTCTTTTACAGTCTATGCTTTGCTGTATACTATAGTGCATGGGGCAGAGTTACTTTAATCTTCTGCTTACCTTGTCAAGTCAGTGACTTACAATGTATTAAAGCCAGCGGATCAGAATGACGGTCAGGCAACTACGTCTTTCAAAAGAAGGCCAACAATGGCAGCCTATGTGTTTCCCTCATGACAGACTTCCTTCTCCAAAACCTGTCACTAACTGGTTATCGTAATGCTAGTGTAGCGCCCTTCTAGTTTGGGTACTAGTGAGTGTATATGGTTTTTGGCTCTCTCTGCTTAACAGGAGAGTACACTTGCAATCAGAAATATTCAAACCCTAAAGAATTTTATGGATTTATAAGGATTCTGCTTTGGATGGCTTCTTATTGAGTTTAGTGATACATAAAATCAACACAGGAAATGTATGATGTAGTATTTGTGTGTAACAGTATATTTTGTTAAGATCGCCATGTCATAATTATTCAACCCCTATATAATATTGTTGTTTCTAAAGCTTTCTGACAGTTTTTATGACCTGAAACTCTCACAATTTCAACAAGGGCCTTAGAAACTTAGTCAGGACAGCTAAGAAAAACCCCCGTGTGACTGCAAGACAGCTACAGGATGACATGATGAAGGCTGGTACAAGTGCTTCAGTGGTAACTATAAGACGTGCACTGAATAATCAAGGACTTCATGGCCGGACCCCAAGACGCACTCCACTCTTGACCACAAGGAACATCAGGAGTCGATTAGAATATGCCAGGAGGAATTTGGACAAAACTGCAGAGTTCTGGGAGACAGTTCTATGGACTGATGAAACCAAACTGGAACTCGTGGATTCCCAGAAATACCAGGTCATTTTGAAGAACGTGATGCCTTCCATTGACAAAATCACTCAAATTTGTATTACTAAATATTGTTTGTTATTTCACGAGTTTTTTTTTTTTTCATTTATTTTCATTATCTTTCATCAACATCCCTGTATTGTCTATTGAGGTGAGGGGGTTGAATATTTCTGTGTAAATGCCATCTGCTTATCAGAGAGCCTGGATTTGAGTAAAGTCTGCTCAGTGTGCTCTGGTGCTGATTCATATGGTTTTGCACTGTCCAATTGTATGTGTCCCTATTGGGCAGTGTGAGGAGAATCCAGCCAGTGACAGCAGGTGTATTTGGAGTTGGTTCTGACCAACTAGCAGGGGAGTGGCCCCCACTGCATCTTTGGTGAACACCTTCATATAAATGGGAGCACATGGGCTCAAGGTTAGAAGTTCCAGCCCACCAGTGTGTTTAGCTCCTGGCTGCTAGGCTTGAGGCCTATCCAGGAGGCTGTGGATGCTGGGCCTGGTCGAGGCCTAGCTGAAGTTGCTGAAGCTGCAGCCCAGAGTTCTTTAAAGCTGACAGGGGGGAATGTCCTTGGATCCTGTCTGGTATCACAGTGGCAAAGTGGCGCTTGGAAGTTGGAAGGAGGCTACTGGCTTTCCCGAGACATGGTGTGAGTACAGACCCGTGAAGGGATCCCTGAGACTGAGTTGCTAGAATTCCCCTCCTGCTCCTCATAGTAAGCTAAACTGGGTGTGCTATCTAGAAAGGGGACACTGGCGAGTGTCTTGAAGAACATAGTCCGACTTATCCTGTACTGCTTGAAAAGGGACTTGTTCCACTGGGATCAGTCTGCTATAAAGTGTAATTGGTAGTCTGCTGCATTGAGTTAGAAAGGAGACACTGGTGAGTGTCTTGAAGAAGCTAAGTCCGGCCCGTCCTTACTGCTTAAAAGGGGACTTGTTCCACTGGGATCAGTTTGGTAACGGTGTGACTGGAGTCAGCCTGCTACCTGCATCACTGAGATCAGTCCGCTATGTAGTGTCACTGACAGTCTGCTGTACAGAGATAGGGAGACGTTTTCCTCATCTGAAGTCAGTTAACTTGGAGTATCCCATACCTTTCCTTCTATCCAAGTTTTACAATAAAGTATCAAAAATACATCCCCTAGACTGGTCATTGAAAACAAGCAGGACTGCGTGTGTGCACCTGACAGTGTGAAAATCCATGGTGACTGGCTGCAGGATAATCAGAGGGAGGCCCGGGACAAATATATCTAAATCAGCAGCTCCTTCAGGGGTACCACTACACGTACTTAAGGCTGAACACATTAAGGTTATTTTTTAAAAAAAGCCAAAATTGTGGCCTTTTCCACAAGTGCCACAAATTTAGAGTGAAAAGACCCAAAAACACATTTTGCAGCTTCTGGAGGTAGCAGTGAAAGTGCTACACAAGAATCCTCCTTCAGTTACAGCTGGCCAGGAACCACATATTTGCATTGAGTTTTATTTCACTTTGCTCTCAGAAGACATCTATTAGACAGGGCTTGCCCCAATATTTTTGCAGTGTAGGCTTTCTACCACTTAGCAACTTGTCTCATTCTGTACTAAAGAAACTGGAATTAAGCAAATACCATGTGGGTTTGTTTGGCAATTTCCATTCTAATAAATCACGCAGGAACATTGTATACTGAACCTTTTCCCCAAATATTTGACCGCTCTATGCCAACTTTTAGTGATTTAACAAGTAATACTTTATTTATGCGTACATAGCCTTCAAACTGTTATTCTGAACACCACCGCATCAGCAAAACATCCCAGCTAGAACAGTTAAAGGAAATGTACATCCTTCTCAGCTGCACAAACCAAGGGCATACGTTTGGGAGAAAAAACAAAAGCCATGGGAATTCAATTCAATACTAAATTCTTGTTAGCTGTCCTGGATTCCAGTGGTGGGATTTCACCAGACAACTCTATCCAATCCAAGTCATGAGCTGGGTTTAAGGAATCAATTTTTTGCACATTTGCCCACAGCTACATATGGGCAAATGTGATAGATAAGGATGATCATATTCCAGACCAGGCAGACTTTTGAATCATGCAAGGGAAAAAGGCTGCACAGACATTAAATTAAAGTGGTTGTATGCCCTCCAGGGTCATTTTTACCTACAGGTAATCCAATAATAAGGCTTGTAGGTTCGGTGTATACCACGCTTAGCGCAGGTGGAAGAAAAGCTGCAACCTCAACCCACAATTGGGTACATCAGAAATATTTACAGATAGGCTGCGCTAAATGTGTGTGGAATGAATAGCCACACGCATGAACAGTAGGACTAGAGCTGCACCCAAAAAACATGGGCGTAATAAAGCTACATAAATGATTGAAAAATGTGCAGATGTGTTAGTTTTCTATAATCAAAAGGCACAAGCCGGTGTTTTCGGTTTAGAGAATTCTTTCAGACAAACAAAACAACCCTGCTAAATCACTAAGTATTATGCCAAATAGATTGAATCAGGAACCACATATGATATGGATGATCAATGTGTAAATATACAGAGTGAATCACTCAGTACTTATGTTTTTTTTCATCGACATGTGTCCAAAGTAGATAAAAGTTCATATATTAAAAAGTCCACAGTGAGATGGTTGGTAAAGGGACAGGGACACCCAGTGTTCGTAGATAGCCAAATAGAGTGAGTCCACCACCAGACAATATGTATGCTCACCAGATGTAAACAGAAAAGCGCATCGGCTTTTCACCCGGCCAGGGTCCCCCAAGGGATGTGGTGTAATTCTCTCTGTAGGCTGGTGTGCTGGGAACTGCTATCGCGTCCACCGAGTCCGCTCTCGCAATGGAACACCATGCACCATAAAAAGAGCTCTTTTTATCCAGTCATTATGTAAGTGCAATACTTTATTTATTAAATTGGTTTATATACAATATTACACTATCTGGAGCCTTTACTTTTATGGTGCATGGTGTTCCATCGCGAGAACAGACTCAGTGGAAGCGAGTCTCAGTGGAATCACGAATCTTGAAGGAACCCCCGAGGGCACATGTCCGCTCCCTCATCGGTGACCGGGTGGCCCTGTGGGAGCTTCGTTCTGAGGTATTTCATATTGAGCTAGTATGCATACTAGCTCATTATGTCTTTGCCTTACAGTTTTTTTTTCATACTTTGGGTGTACAAGCGCTTTAAGGGGGGACTGAAGGCAGGGGGCATTTGCCCCCTGGGCTACCAATAAGGTATGTTGGGCTAGCGGTCCTGAGTGGAGATACCACCATTTAGATGTCAATTTGAGTAGGGTCTGCAGCAGGGATGGTTCTACCTCTAGGCAAACTAGGCAGTCGCCTAGGGTGCAGCCACATCATGCCTCGACAAGACAGTTGCATGTGCAGAAACGGATCCCTTGCAGCTGCTTCTCCTCCTCTCCCTCGCACAGGCATTCAGCAGCTGCAGGAGGGAGATGAAGGGGATTGGTTTCTCTATGTGCTGCCCCTCCTATATAGGTCCTGCTGTCCCGCTGTTTCCTCTCTCCCCGCCCCATTCTTTCCTCTCTCCCAGGCCCACTGTTTCCTCTCTCCCAGCCCCACTGTTTCCTCTCTCCCAGCCCCCCCTAATCCCCGGATCTGTCAGGATAGAGAGCGGGGAAGGGGCCAGTAAATGTGTAATTTACCGGCCCCTTCTTTGTCTGAAATGACAAAGTAAGTGATCGGTGCTGTGTTTACTATGCCTCCGTTTATGAATGAACAGGAAGCCTCTGTACAGACTTATTCCTGTTCATTCATTCTGTGCTTCTGAGGCTCCAGAGATGGATATTCAGAGCTGTGTCCTCAATCTCCTTTCTCTGTCTCAAAGGTGAAAAGGAGCTTCAGCAAAGCCCCCCAACAGGGGTTTCTATAAAACAAACATTTAAATTAAAAGAAATAAATGAAATGTTAAAATATAAAAATAAAAAAAATAAAAGTAAACCACTACTGACACCAATGAAGTGAAGCAATATAAATATAACTAAAAGACATTGAGAAACCGGTAGTTGCCATTAATTGTAATTTGGTTTAAAAAAAAAAAAAAAAAAAAGGGCTGCTCAGTCTAAAATGCTTGGGCCTATTTTTTGTCCCAATCCAGGCCTATTGCTCACTGCAGGATTGGATGATGTTAGGTGGAGAAATTTAGCAAAGTTCTATTGTTGTTGGGGGGGGGCATAGCTGGTCTTGCCTAGGGCGCACAAGAGTCTAGCACCGGCCCTGGTCTTCAGTCAGTAATTCTATAGGCTTGTTCCCTGTTCAAACCCACAGAATTCTCAGATGGCGGCCAGCATGTTCCTCTCATACAAACCTGGGCCCTTCAAACTGAGCATAGGCTCAAGAAATGTTTATGCATTATTGATTTACAAGCCAGTAGGGCCAGACATACAACATCCAGCTGCCATGTATGCAACCCTGGACTTTTCCTGAATAGGAGGAACATTTGTGGGAGTGCTCTCTGCTAAAATGTACTTGGTTAGCAAATAATGTTACTTAATAAAACTTCAGTTGCCTATCTGCTTGTATCATGTAGTTTATCCTGAATATAACACCAGCCTATACATTTTCTTTCATTGTATGTCAAAGTTAAAATCCAAGTCCTGCTTGGGCAAATATTTAAAATGTGGATCCCTCAGCAACGGACAAAAAAAAAAAAAACAGCTCCAGGTGCAATACTTGCCTCTTCCATAGCACTTTCCCCACAGCCTAACCTGCACATGGATCCACTGCCAATCCTCCAGCATCATTCAATTCACTTCCTAGGAGTCCAGAATGTCAAGACTGCGGCAGACTATTCCCAATCCCAGCACATCAACAGAGACTGTGAAGGCTAAGACATTTTATTTGCCATTGAAAACAGGCCCCTCAGGTGCTCCATAACATTGCTATTTTCTGAGATTAATAAAATATCTTGACCCCAACTCTTCCTTTTGGTGTGCTGGTGAGAACACTCTGTTTGGGCAATGTACCCGATGACCCCACCCGTCATTTTACCCTCTGATGTTCTGGTCCACTGCTGTATTGAGTGTGCTGAATTACACAAACATATGCCCAGGGTTAACAGGAGAATGCTGCAAAGAATGGTGCCACGTCATTGAACAAACAAGCAAGGAGATCTGGAAGTTGGACTTTAACTTTAAAGTAGATTTAAATCCTAAGTGGATAACATTTTAGTTTGCTAAAGCACTGCAACCACCATTTTGTTTCTAATATAGGGCACAGTCATTTGAGGTCTCCACCAGGGGCTTGTGAGACAGAATGACTGTGCAGGAGCACAATTTATAGATGGTTGTCAACCTACCATAAAAGGTTTCTGAAGGTCCTTCAAGGAATCACAAGATATTATTTTTAACGAAATCTGCAGATTTGAAAAATATTGACCACCTTTGAAATGACATTGATATGTTAAAACTTTTTATTTTAGTGACTGGATTTACATCATCTTCAACAGTCCATTTGAACCGGTCTACACATAAAGTGAATGCTTGAAACTTACTCTAAGTATAACGACATAAACACACATACAATACCTCAAGCCAGCTCTGTGCATTTGAAATAGCCATCACAAACACTTCTCAACCGGATTCCCCAAACCAGCCATACCCTTTAAAATGCCTTGGAGAGCAGCAAGTCGCCTAAAACTGGAATAATAAAGAATTCTTGTACAGGAACTGAGACTTGTACGTGCCAAATGGAAACAGCCAGCTCTTATTAAATTACCTTGGGGCCTTTTTTATTGCAGGTTTTGGAATGAGGTGTTTAGGACTGTATTTTATATCACAAACTAACTAGGGCTGCTGTATTCAAAGAATCCTGAATGGCACAGGGACTTTTAAAATGATTTCACGTACAATATTTATAAAGGTGACTGTGTTAGTAACTAATCCCCACATTCCACCATACCAGGTAGCCTTACACAAAGAAAGTCCCCTTATGTCGCTGTTTAGTCCTGGGCAGATGAGGGACTGTATACTTTGGATGTGAAGATGTCGACTTGCCAGTAGAAGAGTAAACTTAACTTAGAATATTTTTTTTCATACTGGTTAAATGCCAGATTGTAAACCTGCTGGCCACAGAGTGATTTATATTCTGCTGAATCTTCAGGAATGTGGTGCTCAGCAGTGGATCTGTTTTATAAAATCTTAAATAATTCCTGGCAAATATACGAAAACACCCTTTAGTTCACTTATAATTACCATTAAAAGTCCTAATATTTTTCAATTCAGCATGTCATTAGTCAGTCTTTAAATGTGAAACTTACCAGGGATAAATGCTGATCTATGATGTTCTCCGTCAGCAAGGAATTCATAATCAGTTGCCTTGGCATCTGGTCGCATAATTGGCCACTAGTGATGGGCTTGGACGTGCTCGAATCCTAGCCCAAATCCTACCTGAGAAGTGTATTCTAGCGCTGCGTTCAGATCTTTATCTGCCAGTCTTAACGTTTGGGGGTGAATAGTTTGAAGTAATTTATGTGCATATGCTCCAAAACACGCGCACGTACATGTATATGTGCATAAATTCCTTCTAGTGGTTAGAATAAATTAATACATTTATGTGTGTAAGCTTCTAAACACTAAGTGCATGAAAGCACACATTTTACAGGCCATTACACAGCTTCTGGCAGCAAGGTCCAGCATATACAATTGTAACTTAATTAGGTCCATGTGCTCCTGCTGCTGCCATCAGTCAAATCCTGTGAGTAGGGATCAGGGAGTGGGGGTCTATGGCTTCCTAAGGTGGCACACAGGGAGGAGGAGCAGTAGAGAGCGCCGGCAGAGGACCCCAGAGGGGGTCAGGGGTCCCTATGTGCAATACCCTTTCATAGAGCAGGTAAGTATAACATGTTTAATATTTTAATGTAAAAAATTGACTTTACAACCTCTTTGATATGGGATTATTTTATCAAAATATTGTCACATACAGTATCTCACAAAAGTGAGTACACCCCTCACATTTTTGTAAATATTTTATTATATCTTTTCATGTGACAACACTGAAGAAATGACACTTTGCTATAATGTAAAGTAGTGAGTGTATGCTTTATTGAATACGAGGAGACATATACAGCTTAACTGACGCACCACTGGTCCCAGCTAACGCGTTTCATACCTTGGGCTGGTGCTTACTCATTGCCTGACCAGACATAAATGACCAAGTGTGTGTATATATATATATATATATATATATATACACACACACACACACACACATAAAAAAACACATCCATTAATTGAAAAATTGATTAAACAATTAACACATGAAAAGAAAAAAAAAAAAAACACATATGTGAACATTCTTGACAACTGAGTGCACATTTGTAATGGGCAGATAATTCACATGTGACTATTGTGTGACTCACTGCTTAAACTCACAAAAATAGTTGCGCTGGCATAAAAACGATAAAAAGAACAAATGACAAAACAACCTGAACAACCTAAAGCCCTCCAAAATGCAAAATAATAAATAGATAAGCAACATATCAATGTGTCTGCCATCCATTTAACACACTCAAAGGTTAGATGTAACTGAACATCCTCATATGTGAACACTTCTGTGTATAAACAACTACACTCAGAGGAAACCATGGATAAACGGATAAAATAAAGAAAAATAATAATAATAAAAGCCAATATGAGAAAACCCTGCTTGCCTCAATTATCTCTAAAACGATCCCCATATCGCAACATGTGTGAGGCCTGCTACCAACCCCACAACGCAGTGCGATACTCACAAAGGGGACTCTCAGGGTGGTTCGATATTGCACAAGGGAAGTCACCACTGAAATGTTACGGGTATGATCACCGATATTATAAAAGCAATAGGAGCATTCACCCAAAAACATGAATGACATAAATCCCCAGATTACTCCACCACCTCTACCCAGGAGATCGAATAAACTATGTATGCAGCAGAACCCTTAAATAACCTATACAGAGTGAAGAAAGAGAACAAGGAAAGGGACTAAAGAATCTTAGCCCAAGTCAGGGAAAGCGATTGGAGGAACAAAGATAAAAATAAAAGAAAGACAACAGTCAGCAAAAAGAGAGATGCACCTGGAGTTCAAATCAAATATCTCACTCAAAAAAATGGGACACGTCCCACTCAAAATTAAGTCAGAGGGGCGGTCTAGTATTAATTTTAAAAATACAGTGCACCTCTCTTTTGCACAACAGTCTAAATCTATCCCCCCCCCCCCCCTTTTAGGAACTACTACCCTCTCCAGTCCCTGAATACAGAGACCTGTCACGTCCTTGTTATGATGAATATTCCAATGTTTAGCAACATTGATGGACTTGTTCACTGAAATATCATATAAATGATCCTGGAGTCTGTCCCTCATTCTACGGGTTGTGCGTCCCACGTATTGGATGGAAAAAATTCACAGGTAATCATATAAATGACAAATTTGGTGTTACAATTAATAAAAGACACGCTCCTGAAATCCCTATTGGATGTAATGGAATGAAGGGTATCACCTCTTTTGACGCGGAGGCAACAAAAACAGCTGCCCCCACCGCAACGAAAGGTGCCCTTGAACTGAAGCCAGTGGGGTTGGGGATGCTTGCTATAAAACAAACTGGGGGACAATATTCCACAACTGTAGGGGCCATTCGTGAGACTGATCTCACACCCTTCGAGAGAATTTGAGAACAGACAGGGTCGCTGTACAAAACCGGCAAATATTTGTGGACTATGTTCTTAATACAACCATATTCCAAGCTGTAAGGCGTTGAAAATACCGGTATGTTGAACGAACCTGATCCCGAACTGGCAACACCCCATCTAGGTTTGTCTTGCAAAAGGTTAGCCCTGTTAGTATTATTTGCGATACGTATCGCTCTATTTATGGTGTTCTCGGGGTAGCCTCTATCCAAGAAGCGTTGCTTCATCCTAGAGGGTTCCATATGGTAATCAGACTCCTCGCTACAATTGCGTCTAAGCCTAAGGAACTGTCCAACGGGTATTCTCCTAATCAAATGCTTAGGGTGGCCAGAATCAGCTCTCAGGACGGAATTACCCGAGGACGGTTTCCTATAAAGCCTAGAGACAATCTTATTCCCAATTCTCTCCAAAGTAACATCAAGAAACTCTGTACAATGAGAACGAAGAGTGCCCATAAACCTCAAATTAAGAGAATTATCATTGAGGTATATTTAGGTATATGAGCCAATCTTCAAGGTTTCCGACATCCTTATGGCAAATAAAAATCATATCATCAATATAGCGAAGAAAAAAATGAATGTTCACTTGACTTCCAGCCCCAAAAATGTGGGACCTCTCCCACCAACCCAGGTACAGGTTGGCTAGGGAGGGGGAAAACTTGTGTAGTTGTTTATACACACAAGTATTCACATATGGGGATGTTCAGTTACATCTAACCTTTGAGCGTGTTAAATGGATGGCAGACACATTGATATGTTGCTTATCTATTTATTATTTTGCATTCTGGAGGGCTTTAGGTTGTTCAGGTTGTTTTGTCATTTGTTCTTTTTATCGTTTTTATGCCAGAGCAACTATTTTTGTGAGTTTAGGCAGTGAGTATTACATCACAATAGTCACCTGTGAATTATCTGCCCATAACAAATGTGCACTCAATTGTCATAAAATGTTCCCATGCGTTTTTTTCTTTTTTTCTTTTCATGTGTTAATTGTTTAATAAATTGTTCAATTATTCAATTAATGGATGTGTTTTTTTATGTGTGTATATATACACTTGGTCATTTATGTCTGGTCAGGCTATGAGTAAGCACCAGCACAAGGTGTGAAATGAGTTAGCTAGGACCAGTGGTTCGTCAGATGAGCTGTATATGTCTCCTCGTATTCAATAAAGCATAAGAGATTGGATTCTGGTGTGCGGCTGTCCAACCTTTGATTTTATCAGCAGTGTAGATTTGCTGTCCCCTCAAAATAACTCAACACAGCCATTAATGTCTAAACCGCCGGAAACAAAAGTGAGTACATCCCTAAGTGAAAATATCCAAATTGGGCCCAAAGTGTCAATATTTTGTGAGGCCACCATTATTTTCCAGGACTGCCTTAACCCTCTTGGGCATGGAGTTCACCAGAGCTTCACAGGTTACCACTGGAGTCCTCTTCCACTCCTCCATGACGACATCACAGAGCTGGTGGATGTTAGAGACCTTGCACTCCTCCACCTTCCATTTGAGGATGCCCCACAGATGCTCAATAGTGTTTAGGTCTGGAGTAATGCTTGGCCAGCTCATCACCTTTACCCTCAGCTTCTTTAGCAAGGCAGGGGTCATCTTGAAGGTGTGTTTGCAGTCGTTATGTTGGAATACTGCTCTACGGCTCAGTCTCTGAAGGGAGGGGATCATGCTCTGCTTCTGTATGTCACAGTATATGTTGGCATTCATGGTTCCCTCAATGAACTGTAGCTCCCAAGTGACTGCAGCACTCATGCAGCTCCAGACCATGACACTCCCTCCACCATGCTTGACAGTAGGCAAGACACACTTGTCTTTGTACTCCTCACCTGGTTGCCACCACACATGTTTCTGACTGACCAATCATCCAATTGACCTCTTATGGGCTATACGGTTTTGGTAATCTGTATCATTTCCTTTGCGTATTGTAGATGATTTGGAAATGTAAGCTGTATCAATTTTGGGTGGGTATGTAATGATCCCCCATTTTGAGATGAATTTTATGTATTACTCATTTTAATGATTTTTCAATAAAATTATAATTTTATATAAGTTTTCTCTAATCGTCTCGTGGTGTGCATGTAAAGTCCACTCTTTCTGAGTTGTATGCTATGTGTTCTTTCTGTATTAAGTATTAGGACGTTGGCACACTCTAGAAAGCCCCGTAATTTTGTCTTGGTACTCCTCACCTGGTTGCGGCCACACACGCTTGACACCATTTGAACCACATAAGTTTATCTTGGTCTCATCAGACCACAGAACATGGTTCCAGTAATTCATGTTCTGCTTGTCTCTAGAAAACTGTTTGCGGGCTTAATTGAGCATCATTTTTAGAAGAAGCTTTCTTCTGGGACGACAGCCATGCAGACCATTTGGGCCAAATGTGGACTTTTTCACTTAGGGGTGTACTCACTTTTGTTGCCAGCGGTATAGACATTAATGGCTGTGTGTTGGGTTATTTTGAGGGGACAGCAAATTTACACTGTTATACAAGCTGTACACTCACTACTTTACATTGTAGCAAAGTGTAATTTCTTCAGTGTTGTCACAGGAAAAGATATAATAAAATATTTACAAAAATGTGAGGGGTGTACATACTTTTGTGAGATACTATATATCTTCCATAGGAATAATTGGGACTGCACATAAGCATATGTGAAGAGCCAGTTGGAGAAGTTTGTACAGTTGGCTTCTCATGGCTGCATAGTGTGAACCTGGCAGAAGCAAAGAACAATAAATAAAAGATTTGGGGGGGGGGGGGGGGGGGGG
>BLSH010477607.1:1843288-1856691 GCA_018402905.1 Glandirana rugosa
ACTTGGTTCAGTCTAAGTCTAAAACTTACTTTTAACCCAGATCATCTTTTGAGGTGAATTTGTCTTTTGCTGGCCAAAATATGTATGGACCTCCAAAAGTGGAGATATCGAAATCTGAATCTGACTTGGTTCAGACGCTGCAATGCCTTCAAGATGACAACGCTAACCAAGATTCTATATCGGATTCAGACTTTTCCCGTTAGGATCCCTCCCACCTTCTTTGCTCAGTTACATAAATTGCTTCTTAAATTCCTTTGGAGGTATCATGCTTTTGCTCTTCCTAAACTGAAAGGTGGATTCTTACCCGACATGCTGTCCTACTTTAAGGCCCTTCACCTTGCCCATGTGGTCAGCTGGTGCCCATAAGCAAAGACCAATCTATGGGCCTCTGTTGAACAAGAGCACTCATCTTTGGTACTCATTGTTACGAATACCCTCCCTGCAGGCACATCTGACTATTGGGGCCACAATTAAGGCGATTTCCTCCACATTTCACCTCTCAGATATCTCACCTGACCCTTCTTCTAGGATTCCTGTTTTGAGGGATCTGGCGTTCATATCTGGTAATACCAATAGGCATCTTAACGGTCTTATGAACAAGGGCAAATTCTGTATCCTATATTTTCTCTTGATGTCCAGTTCCCCTCCACTGTCAGGCATCCAGTGTTTACTAGATCCCCCCCGGATAACTGGTTGGTCTACTAGATTTACCACTTTTTTAAATCTACTATTCCCAAATACAGAACTCTGCACAGTTCTGCTCCATTTGAAAATGTGTGCTTAGATCTGCCTTATGTACCCCATCTTATATCTCAGCTGCACAAGCTACTTGTCACCTCTCCGTCAGGCTTTGTACCGCCATATATACGTAGATGGGAAGAGGATATATAGATTACTTTTTTCCAGGCCCAAGTAAACAGGGCTATATTATTTGCACACAAGTCTCCTATCGCCAACAAATTCCAGGAGCAAGGTTTCAAGATCTTATGCCGCTGGTACGGGGTCCCAACGGCTCTACACAAAATCTATCAACATACGTCAGGTCTCTGCTGGCATTGTGGCCAGAAAGAAGGCACCTATCTGCTTATCTTCTGAAATTGTTGCCCATTCTGAATACAAATTTGCTAGTTGGTGGTCAAGCTCACGTCAGTGGAATTGGGCAGCCACCCTAAGGGCTACTTGCTTCATCTCAACAGCGTTCTGCTCTCATGGTGTAAATCTTCACTTACAGTACACTTGCTGAATGCGGCCCCAGCTTGTATCCTGGTT
This sequence comes from Glandirana rugosa, assembly GCA_018402905.1. Taxonomy (NCBI): domain Eukaryota; kingdom Metazoa; phylum Chordata; class Amphibia; order Anura; family Ranidae; genus Glandirana; species Glandirana rugosa. Next base: position 1,844,558 of record BLSH010477607.1, read on the forward strand.
CTTTGTAAGCAACCTATCACCCCCCCTGGTCTCTCTGTGGTTGTCTAAAATCAATAATATTGAACGCCATACTGCCTCCTTCTATCATAGAGAGACGGGGTTTTGTGACACATGGTATACGTGGATGATCTTTTCCTGCTCTACCGCACATCAGGAAATATTGTGTCCTTCAGAAGCAGACATCCTGTTGGCATCCCTGACATATTACTTGGCGCTGACCAACAGTATAAATGTATTAGTCCGGCCTACGACCAATAATTTGATGTACTTCAGCTGACCTCAGCTTTCCTTCCCCTGGAGTATTCTCCCCCACATTTTATTTCTCTGTCCCCACTTTGCATCATATCACTTCTCATTCCGTCCCTCAACCACCCCCCCCCCATTATTCTCGTAAAGATTTCGAAATTTAGAGCTATGTAATATTTCTATGGAGGCTCATTTTTACACCATCACATTAATCTTTCCTTTCTGCAGCCTTGCATGTGCTATCAGAGGCTATTGAGCTCCTGATAGCCTTGCTGTATGTGGTTTATCTGGTACTTCTTATGACCCCCCAGAAGATTTGGGGGAGGGGGGGTTAATATACAGGATAACTATACCAAAGGGGACTGGTCATTTTGATAGACAGAGATGAAACTTAAAGGAGTTATAAAGTCTTGAGGTTTTTCACCTTAATTAATTCTATGCATTCAAGTGAAAAACCTTCTGTGCTGCAGCAACCCCTCTTTTTCTTACCTGAACCTTCCAGCATCGAGGACGAGCCCAACAGCTCCAGCTGCTGTCTCAGGTCCTCATTGGATAGATTGATAACAGCAGGAGCCATTGGCTCCCTCTGCTGTCCATCAAATACAGTGACACCGGAGCCGGGGCAGAGTCCTGCTGTCTATGTCAATGGACACAGCAGCAGGACTAGGGAGCACGCTCCCTCGGGGGCCCCCATGGAATGCGGCTCTCTATGAAGAGAAGGAGCCAGAAGTGCCACCAGGGGACCCCAGAAAAGGAGGATCAGGGCCGCTCTGTGCAAAACTCTTGCACAGAGCAGGTAAGTAGGACATGTTTGTTATTTAAAAAATAAATAAATGAACCTTTACAATATCTTGAAGTTCTACTAGTTTATCTGCAACCCTCTCTTCCCTACAACCTCCTAAAGCACATATTTTACACCACATTTCTGAGCTCTATCAAACAGGGTACAGGGATCTGACGTCACACACTGCAGAGCATAGATTAGGCAGCTGAGTGTAATCTGCGAGCTCAGTGGAGGGAAAAGATACACCCCCTTCTCTACAAAGTCTTATAGGGAAACGTGCACAGCTGGGGCTGTCAATCACCTTCTGTATGCTGGGGGGAGGGATGTTTGTTCCCCCTGGGATTCTATGGTCTCAAAATGACTTGTCAGTCAAGTGACTCATACAGATAAGACAGCAGAGCGAAAAGAGAGCAGATAGAGACCACACTAAGTGCTTTGAATTAATTAAAAACACACTATAGAGAGATATGCTTTATTCATATTTCATTTCAGAGGTTCACAACCACTTTAATACTATGACTAAAACTCATACAAATACTATTTACTGCAAATCATTTTCCATACATGTTCATGCTTTTACTTGAATTTAGATGTGCTATTATTCTACTGTCAAAATACTGGCTAGATCATGGGAGTTTTATGGTATATTTGGTGTACTTGTTTATCATGATCTAGTCAAGTAAGAGTTGAAATGTGGTCCCAGCCATCACACACACACAAAAGCTGTATTTAATCTTTTGGAGCAATGATGGTGATTTTACAAAACATCATACTTCAATTAAACAGAGTGAGTACTTCACTTTAAAATAATCTTAATGTCAATATTGACCAGCATCCCTGTGGGATGTGGTTAGTTTATGGGCAAATGTACGAATGTTGGTCGCAAGCAATAGAGCACACTGTGTTTTCTGTATGCACGCCAATCACTCTCCATGTGTTTATCACACACGTCAGAGCAAAAAGACACGAAAAAGGAAACACATGGAGTGCGCGTGGAATAGACTTAAATTTACCCACGAGCAGCGTTCCTACAATGTAAAAGCGATTTAATGGTGCAGGGTGATGGAGCTAGTGTAGGGTAGTATGTCAGCTGAACACAACTTGATGAAGAAGCCTTGCTTGCTATAGCTTTCAATATAGTAACTGTAAGGAAAATATTTGTTTTTTTACATACATTTACTTATATATTTTCATATATTTACTTATGTTAAGAATAAAAAATTTTACATTTTTGTATTTCAATTAAAGAAGTACAATATGAGTTACGTCATATAAATATTTAATTTAAATTACAAAACATCAGCCAGCAGGTGGCAAGTATCTACTTTAAGCATCTACTTTCTCAAGTTTTCTTGAGTCTAATTTACTGCTGTGCTATGCATAGCCTGCATGTTTTACATATACAGCTGGACAGCAGCAGATCAACTATTAGAGGGACTGGTTCCGTGGATATTCACTCAGCCTTGGCATGCTTTTGGCACAGGTACACTAACTTTTAGCCAAGACTGCCAGCACATCGGAAAGACACTTGTACTGTCATATAGAGGTTAGTGTTAGGGCTTAGTTTAGAGTGTAAGGCACAGTTTAGAGATGTTGCAAAGTGCAAGGGTAGGTTTATTGTTAAAGAATTATTTAAGGGTCTTTCACAGCTCTCCGGTGGGTAATGCCTTGCATTATTACAGCCACGTTAACATTCAATATTTTAAAAATGAATGTGCGTTGGGTTGAGGCAGCTCATTCTAGGAAAAAAATATATATTTATACGCTGTGGTGTTCAACAACTTAAGTAGGTTTGGCAGCATTTGCAAGATGTGTGGGGGTTTCATTCGAATGAATGGTGCCTAAAATTGTGCAATACACAAATACGAACCTGGCCTAAGTAATGAAATGGTTAAAGTATACCTAATGTAGCCATGTGCTCCCTTGAAAGTGGCTTGTAGTAGTGGTTCACCTGATAGCTGACCTCAATCGCACCATATATCGCACATCCAGAGACACTGACCAGACCGGTTCTTGTTTTTGTTGTTTTATTTGGGGGAAATAACTCGGAGAGGGATAAGGGCTAACTGTGGGTTGCCCAAAGAATTATGGTACAAGGTTCCCATATACAAGCCTGTATATGCGTACTTCACTGCAGACTGCTCCTCTCAACTCTCCAGCACTTCACTTGCTGACGTTTTTCTTACAATTCTGTCACTACACAGAACTCACAGCTTTACACTCCTTTGCTTCTCTCCAGCTCAGAACTTAGCTTCCAGCCTGAAGTGAATTATCAGAATTCTCTGTACCTTTTCTCTTCACTGCGGTTAGCACATGGTGAGGCCTACCCTGTTTCAGCAGGACCTCAGGAACACCCATTACAGGTCAGGGATCACGGGTCCCTGAATGTGCAGCAAAATACCTCAGTGCTTACAGGGCCTTTAACGGACTACAACTCCCAGCCCATCCTCTTCCAGGTCCCAACGACCTGCTCTCTGGGAGTGACTCTCCTTTCCCTTGACTGGCTCCCAAGGCTTCCACAGACTATCCACCATTACTCTCCCAGCACGCTCCAGCACTTTCTCTTCCAGTCCCAGGGGCCATCACTCACTGCACCGGTGGATACTTTAAAGTATCTCAGTCCTCCTGTAGCACCTCTGCTGCTCTCCTGTCCCTCCTGTGTGGCTCCAGGAATCACTCTCCTTCCTGACTGCACCCAAACTCCCAGGCCCCAAGGTCACCCTCCCCAGACTGGGGCAACCTCCCGGATAGGGGCCTGCACCACAGTGCCTCTGCTACATCTCCAGACTTCCACCCAACACTACTCCTCCCAGATTGGGCGGACTCAGAGTATTTAAGGAGGCCTGCCCCTGCCAACCCTGTTTGGGGATTGGTCAGGGCTCCTTAGAACACTCCAGATGGCTCCACCCACCTCCCAGCCTTCTGACCAGAAAACCTTCTCCAGGTTTCTAGAAAGAAGTGGGAGGTTCTGGTGACTTCATTTGTTAAGTCCACCCAATCCTCCCTGAGCTTCCCCTCCCAGCCCAGATCAAAACATTCAGGCCTGCACATTACGGTCAGGCGTGACTAAATTTACCTCTCCTAGCCAAAAACCTTGCTAGAAAAACGCACCTATACTATAGGGGCACTACACTAAAGGTAAATTTTTTTTTAGTTATGGATAGAGTGGAGAGGGATTAGAACACCTGTCAGGAGCTAGTCATCCCAGCACTCCTAGTCCAACCCAGCACTGTAAGCTGAGCTGTGCATGCATAGTTTGCATTGCCAGAGAAGATAGCAGGCAGGCAGATAAGGGTATTTTATTGCAGAAGAGACAGTGCATGTCTCTTCACAAAAAAAAGCCTGTCTGCTCCCTGTTTCTTATAGGGGAACCTCAGTTCCGCTTAAACAGCCACTGTTTTACAGGGGAACTTCAGTCCCGCTTAAACAGCTCACTTTAACTGATGAGTGTTCAGGCAGGGAAAAGTTAACATGATGGGTTTATTTGGGGTAGAGAATAAAATGATGGCCAGCTATGTTCTTCTACAAAAAAACAAGGATGGATTTATCAAGCTGAGAGCAAAATGTATTAGGAAGCAGCCAAAAAGTGTCCATATAAATCTTTACAGATCATGATTATCAAACAAAGCACAGAGCGTGGTAGGATCTCTCTGGAGAAGATCACCTTTGGGATGCATTTATGAAGTTTAAATTTCAAACGGAGCTCTCCTAAAATGCTGCATATAAATATAGCAAAAATAAACTTATGGATCAGCTTCTTGCAGAAAAGGAGTGATATTAGTGGCTATGACTGAGAATCAAAGCCAATGTCAACACTGGTACTTGTTAGCTAACCCAAGTTATATTGGCTAACATCAAGGGAGGTGTCCAAAGATATTTAGAAGTAGTTCAGGTTAGCATACACAAGTATCTGTTTAACTTACAGCTCCCATGGCCATAAAATATTGCATTTTACAAGGTACACATTGAAAAGGTAGACCGGGGTTTCAAGATGTCGCTGTGTCTCTTTCCCTCTTCACGTGTATTATATTTGTCTCATGTTTTATTTGCCCATCTTTCAATACAGCCATTTATCTCTTATTGACTTATGAAGCTTTTTAGGTTTTGTGTTTTTATAGTACCAAACAATAACTCATTGGTTCCCCAAGCACTAGGGAACCACAAATCCTAGCATATCCTTCTAGCCACACAATGATTTGACGGAAATTGTAGCACACAAGATGATGGCGGACTAAAGGTAAAGCCTGCTTTACACTATCAAAAGTTATCTTGAAATACATACAGTATATCTTCCAGCCAAACATACCTGGGGAAACCACCTATTTTCTCCCCATCGTTCACAATGACCCACTGGTCAGTTCCCTAGAATAATCTCTGTAGAGCCAGTATACTGATCTTCTAAATTACCATAGACAGAAGCTTGAATAAAGTTCCAGGTAGCAGGCCAACATGATCTAACTGGAGAAAGGTGGCTAAAAGTATGAAATTGGAGAGAAGAGGCCCCCTAGTACTGGCCACAGCAGGAAGGTGGACCTAGAAACTCAGGGGCAGATGCCCTGCCACTGGAGGTCCAGAGGCGTATTCCATGCCTGTGTTTGGACAAACCAGTTAGAATGTATCCGAATCTAGTTTTGGCTGGTGATTCCTTTTAATGTTTATACACTATTATATTTCACTCATGTCAGAGATCAACTTCTGATCCAAAATAGTAAAAAATGTATGGAGCTGCTTCATTTGAAATAGTACATAAAGAATATTTATTTTTTTGAACCCAGAATCTTAGCACAAAGGACGTCATCTGAGCTGTAGTGGAATGCAGTTTACAATATGGTATTTCTATGCAAATATTTCATATTCTGCAGAAACCCCCTACACACGCAATTACAGCCTCAATTAGCACAAGGGAAAATATATTATCTAAGTGCCGCAGTTAAAAATGCATTTACATTTTAAAGAAAAAACATACAAGCTACACATCTACCGCAATCCGCATTTTCTTTGTAATTTGTCTTTTGGGTAATAGTTTGTGAGCTTTGAAACAGAGCCAGCCTTTGAAAAACACACTCCAAACTCATTTCCTGTTGCTGATGTTCTTGGCCAAGAACATCTGGTTAGCATTTCTGAGGACTAGAAGAATGGGTTACAGAGAAGAGTCACAAGTTTCCACGAGGAACAGAGACTGCTCTGAAACTGCCCCAAACATGGACTTTACAGCTTGTGTTGATGAACATATATTTGGACATCTTTCTGCGGCCTTGGGTTATGTGCTTATTGGCATGTCCCCTTTTGTCAAAGGTGGCTGTGGTAAAACGTGGGCTAAAAAAAAAGGTTTCAGATGGGGCAGTTCTTTAAATATAAAGGTAGATTGCTCAGGGTCAGTTCAATATAAAGCGGAACTCTAGGGAAACCACTAAATACACCTATGAAATAAACATAAGGCAATTGCCTTACCAGCCAAAAGATTTTGGCAGGGCAAATCTGGTGATCTGACTCATCTCTGCTGCTATTAAGTAAAACAGCTTATTTACCTTCCCTCATCACACGGATCGCTCCTCTTATTAGCAGGTTCCTTGTGAGCCCATGTGCATGCAACAACCTTGGTTGGTCTCTAGAGCTACCCCTTCCCTGTCCCAGCCTAAATTTTGCATAGAGAATTAGGCTAAAAGTGCATTCATAAAATTTTTTTTTTTATTAAGTGACTAATTTTTTTATAGTTGGCTTGTGTTAACCTTTAGGCCTCATACACACGGGCGTATTGAAAAACGAGCAGTAACGTCAAACGCGTTTTTCTGTGCTAGCTTTCTGCAGCGTTTCTCTGCCTCTATTCAAAATCAATGGTTCCCTATGGGAGCCCATTGATTTGAATACAAGTTGCACCAGAAGTCGGATCATGATGAGGATCTTGAAGGGGAACCCCTGCAAAAATTTGCGTAGGGTTCCCCCTCAAGAGGTAACAGGCCCTTCGAACTGGTATGGATTTCAAGGGGGATCCCCACGCCAAAAAAAACGCGTAGGGTCCACCCCAAAATCCATACCAGACCCTTATGCGAGCATGCAGCCTGGCAGGCCAGGAAAGGGGGCGGGGACGAGCGAGTGCCCCCCCCCCTCCTGGACCATACCAGGCCACACGTCCTCAACATGGGGAGTATGGGTGCTTTGGGGCAGGGGGGGCTCTGCGCCCCCCACCCCATAGCACCTTGTCCCCATGTTGATGGGGACAGGAGCCTCTTCCCGACAACCCCGGCCGTTGGTTGTTGGGGTCTGTGGGCGGGGGCTTATGAGAGTCTGGAAGCCCCCTTTAACAAGGGGACCCCCAGATGCCGGCCCCCCACCCTATGTGAATGAGTATGGGGTACAATGTACCCCCAACCCATTCACCTGAAAAAAAGTGTACAAAAAAACACACTACACAGCTTTTTAAAATATTTTATTAAATCAGCTCTGGCATCTTCTCCCCTCTCTTCTCCCTCTCTGTCGTCTTCTTTCTTCAGCTCTTTTGGCGGGCCTTCTGTCTTCTTGGGGTCTTCTTCGGAGTTTCTGTCTTCTGAAGGATTTTCTGTCTTCTGCTCTTTTGCTGCTGTGGATGTGACATCATAAGGGACGGGGGCTCAGGATGTCGACAGCGGGTGGCCCCGCCCCATGCCAATATAAGGCAACTGCGCAGCACGGACCCGACATTCAAGTGGGAGAGAGCGACGAGTCAACATCTCCAGAAGAGAAGAGGGAGAAGCCAGATGAGGAAACAGCAGCAAAAGAGCAGAAGACAGAAGATCCTTCAGAAGACCCCTCAGAAGACAGAAGACCCCGCAAAAGAGCTGAAGAAAGAAGACGACGGAGAGGGAGAAGAGAAGGGTAGAAGACGGCGGAGCTGATTTAATAAAATATTTTAAAAAGCTGTGTAGTGAGTTTTTTGTACACTTTTTTCAGATGAATGGGTAGGGGTACGTTGTACCCCTACTCATTCACATAGGGTGGGGGCCTGGCATCTGGGGGCCCCCTTGTTAAAGGGGGCTTCCAGATTCCGATAAGCCCCGTCCGCAGACCCCGACAAACAATAGCCAGGGTTGTCGGGAAGAGGCTCTTGTCCCCATTAACATGGGGACAAGGTGCTTTGGGGTGGGGGGCGCAGAGCCCCCCCTGCCCCAAGGCACCCATACAACCCCATGTTGAGTGCATGCGGCCTGGTATGGTCCAGGAGGGGGGGTGTTCGCTCGTCCCCACCCCCTGTCCTGGCCTGCCAGGCTGCGTGCTCGGATAAGGGTATGGATTTTGGGGGGACCCTACGCTGTTTTTTCGGCGTGGGGATCCCTCTTAAAATCCATGCCAGATCGAAGGGACGGTACTTCTTGGGGAGAACCCTACGCAAATTCTTGCAGGGGTTTCCCTTCCTGATCCTCAGCACACAAGTCGTGCCGCAAGTCGGATCATCATGATCCGACTTCTATTCAAATCAGTGGGCTCCCATAGGGAACCAATGATTTTAAATAGAACTGTGTATACAACGTTAAGCCATGTTGTTGAGCGTTTTGCCGGCTCGGCGTCAAAAGCGCCATGACGCTGCAGCTTCGCAACGCGCTGGTCCCGCGTTCTAGTTACAGCTCACTAACGCCCACGCCCTCTACAGCTAAAAACGTTGGCGTTTTTAAGGGACCATTGAATAACAGAGCTATAAAAAACGCTCAAAAACGTGGCTGTGAAAAATGCCTGTGTGTATGAGGCCTTAAACTACTACTGCAGTGACCTGTCTTGGGTTCATCAGTGGTGAGATCTTCCCAACTAAGCTCTTTACTCAGTTACCTTCTGCTGTTTTTTTTTTTAATCAGATAATTTTTATTGAAAAAGAAGAAAACATTTATTTTTACTACAAAGATAACATAGTAATGGGAAGACACAGGCTTGTTCACTGATACAACCAGTCAGTTCCATAGTGATTACGTTTTCACTGTGTACAAGACAATATTGCATATAAAATAAAGATGCGTATTATAAACGTATACCTGAGACACTTGTTTTTGTGCAACAACATAAATCGCGTGTTTTCATTAAATCCTGTTCTCCAACTCCATTCTCCAGGCCCATAAAGCACTACAGAACGGGGAAGACATTCCACTCACCCCTAAACAATGGAGTGGGTGTCCCGTATTCATAGATAAACCCATTGGGTGAAAAAAGAGAGAAAGAAAACGCATATAAACTTTAAAAATAAAAACAAAAAGCCTAAAACAGTTAATCTCTGCAAGTCAAAGTACCACCATATTAAGTGCATTGCTTCAGATTGTGCTGTAGGTTGAGCTCTAGAATCTAGAACGATGATGTTGTTCTGCCACCCAGAATTCTGTTTTAAACCAATTGTAAAGGAGCCAGCCCTGGAACCTTCAACCAAGCATCCCATATACTTTCAAATTTGTTTGGACTACCTCTATGTTTATACGTTAGCTTTTCCCTTAAGAGGGTCTTGTTTATGGCATTAACCCACTCCGCATATCTAGGAGGTATTGCAGAGAGCCACTTTCTGACTCTGAGTTTTCTAGCAACAAACAGGACTCTAAGGATAGCTGTAAAGGTATGGGGTGTATAGAACTCTTCATCTAACCAGCCAAGTATACATCATTTCGGATCTACTTCAAGCATTAGATTCTGAATTCTATTAATATAAATCACCACTATTGACCAATAAAAAAAGCCCGTAGCTTATCCAGTTCGGAGTAGTTCCTGTTATTCCATTTAGTATATCCCACATATTGGAAGTGTTGTTTGGTTTTGTTCCATATTTGTCTATGAGCACTAGTGTGGGACAACTGGACATTATTCCAAGTTCTCCTGCCTCTACACATTCCACTAAGTTTTCGTTAGAAATTTGTGTGCGAACAATATTCCTAACCGGGTCAGAGGACTTATGCCATCCCGTCAAATGCTGCAACTGAGCTTCTAAGTAGTAGTAATAAGGGTTCAGTACTGCCAGGCCATCCGAGTATTTAGCTGCCTGTAAAGTTTCCAGCTTGATACGAGGAACCTGTTTCCTCCATATCAACGTACGGAATATGATATTGCACTTCTTGATAGACGGATGGGGATCCAAACGGGTGCATTATGGAGCTCATATAAGATCTGCAGACTCCAGATCATTTTTATTAAATTGCAGCGCCCCACTACTGATAAAGACAATTTGATCCAGCTAGCAGTTTTTTCTTGAAATTTTTGGAGTAATGGATTAAAATTAAGTTTAACATACACGTTTAAATTGGGGTGAATAGCTATGCCCAGGTACTGAAATGTATCAACAACCTTAATCTGGCTTGCCATTTGTGGCAGGGGAGTATCAAGGGGATCTAATGGCAGCAATGTGGACTTGTCCCAATTTAGTTTGAAGCCAGAAAAAGCTCCAAACGTTTGTATTAACGGCATGAGATTTGCCAGAGACTCAGAGGTGCCCCCAGAAAAAGGAGGGCATCATCAGCATATAAAGCCAATTTGTCCTCCAACTTTCCAAATTTTAAATCCATAGATATCAGTGTCTCCTCTAATGGCCTCAGCCAGGGGTTCTATTGCCAAAGCAAATAATAGTGGGGAGAGTGGGCATCCCTGTCTTGTACCTGGATGCAGGGAGAAGGAGGAAGACAAAGTGTTATTGATCCTAATGCAAGCTTTCGGGGCCTTATATAACAGTTTAATCCAGGAAATGAAGGTTTTCGGCACAGACAGTGCCATTCAACACTATCAAATGCCTTACTGGCATTGAGTGAAAGAATAGCTTTATGTTCCTGGTTATCTGATGAAATCTGCATATTCAAGTACAACCGATGGTGATTATTTGCCATGGATCGGTTAGGTATGAACCCAGATTGGTCAGGGTGGACAATTTTGGCTACCACTTTTGAAAGCCTCATAGCTAAGACTTTGGTAAGCAATTTCAGGTCAGTATTCAGAAGTGAGATGGGTCTATAAGACTCAGAGTGATCTGGATCCTTCCTTGGCTTCAGTAAGACCACCACCACTGCTTTATACATGGATCCTGGCAAATTATCTTGATCATGTGCACCTATAATCATATGGAGTAACTCCGGTAAGAGTATGTCTCCAAAGTTTTTATACAACTCTATTGGTAAGCCATCATTACCCGGGGCTTTAGAATTGGGAAATGTGGCCAGTGCAGTTTGTAATTCTGCTAGAGTAATGGGCGCATTCAACATTACCTTGTCTGCTTCACCTTCTGTTTTTTAAACCACTTTATCAGAGGGAGTATTAACCTTTCCGCTGCAACTGTATCAGGAGACCTTTTTTTTTAAGTATGTTTTTATTAATTTTTGACAAAGTATAATTACAATAGTTACATTAGTCGTAAAAACACATGGCAAGGAGATATACAGATTACAACCAAACCAGGGCCGAACATGGCCAACAACATATCTCACAGTAATAGTCCGCCATCCCCTTTGTAAAAGGGGGGCGGTTAGAGGAGTTTAACCAAAACCTGCCCCTCTGACCCAGCCGGATCGGTACAGGAGGTCAAAGGAGTGTACAGAAATACAAAAACTATACTATACTATAACCCAAAAAAAACAAAAAATAAATTTCAACTAACACTCACCCACACACACACCATCCACTCTTCAGGTCCTCACCCATACACCTCACCTCACCAGCTCCTTGCCGTTATAGGAGAACTCCCCCAACAAAGGGGGAGCGGGGAAAATGACAGACGTCTTCAACCGACCCCATTACACAGTCACCCAGGCACTAGTCAGCCGTCCACTACCCCCCTACTGCTGGGACAACGGGGTGTCCTCCCAAAAGGAATCCCCAATGTCCAGCCAAGGTTGCCAGATCTTGTAAAATTTTTTAGGACACGCTCTGCCCGCATAGATAAGCTTATATATGGGTAGGGCTTTATTTACCATGCGATATAATAGTTGCACATCGGGGGCTACTGCATCTTTCCATTTCAGTAAAATCAATTTCCTAGCAAAAAATAACAATACACGCAGTAGTGTTCTAGCATGAGTTCGGTGTACCAGTTCATTTAATACGCCAAGTAGACCAACCTCCGGAGTTTGTGGAACAGGTATTTCCAGGGTATGTTCGAAAAAGGAGAAGAGCGCAGTCC
>BLSH010477607.1:1860757-1873206 GCA_018402905.1 Glandirana rugosa
CCCCCGGTTCTACCGGCGGCGAGGTGGCGGGGCGAGGGGAGGAACCGTAGGTGCGGCCTCGACAAACCTCTTCTGGGACTTGAGGGAGGAAGAGACGGAGGGAGGGGCCCTCGACCCCGAGGCGTCCTCAACGACAGTGTCTGAAGAGGGTCGCTTCTCCTGTACCTCCTTCTTGGATGGGACTACCTACATGATTTTTGATAATTCCATTTAGTGAGACTGGACTACCCCTTCCATCGCCTCGACTTTAATCTGTAATGATAATACGCGGTCCTGTACGTATTCTAAGCCCTGTCCCAGAGTCTCTGACTTTCCGAGTGATTTACCTTAATAGATTTTAGTACATCCATCAGGGTAGGTTCTTCCTCCATGTCCTCTTCGCTGGGAGAAGTCTGTGACAGCAACTCCTGCGGAGCCCCAGCTCCCGGGGAGGGAGGCAGAGAAGGAGGGAGTTCAGGGTCTTCTCCAAACAGCTCCGGCGTGGATGCCAAGGAGGGGAGCGGGGCGGTGGAGCGGCGGCCATCTTGGCCCCCAAGGCCTGAACGAGTGGTGATATTCATTGCGGCTGGAGGCTGCTTCTTTCTCCTCTTTCCCATCAACTATCGCCTCACAGAGCAGGGGGAAGCCGTACAGCAACCAGGCAGAGGTGGATTGAGGCTTCACAGGGTACAGGCACGCAGGATTGCAAAGGATTATGCAGAGGAGATCTGGAGCTGCTGAAAAACACGTCCGATCACATGCTGCTTCAGGCCACGCCCATTGTATCAGGAGACCTTAGGTGACTGGCACTACTCGGTATGTTGGAAAAACTTTTGTTAGACTTCCTATTCATCCGTGCCATTAAAAAAAGCTAATTAGAGAGGCCTACTGTTGTGGGATGTTTCCTCTGATAGAGAGCCACCACACATGCACTAACCAGTGGACATGCTCATCACTGACTTCTGTTCAACTACCCTCTTGGTATTTTGTCACTCAATCAATAGGCTATAATAGCCTGCAGTGTATTCTAGTGTATTCTATTCAACACTACCATCTCACCAGAATAACAATGTTGCTTTTCAGTAGAATGAGACAGATCACTAGGTGAAAAAAAAGAGGGGAAAAAAGCAGAAAAAAAAAAAAAAACACAGCCACCAAATTTAAGGATTGGTAAGCAGCAATACATGAAATGTTTGTTTTTTTTCCAGTTTAATACCGCTTAAAGTATTCAGTTGTTCAGTTCGGAATGATCAGGTCCCACAATGTATGTCCAGCTTGCCCTCAATGGACAATGTGACAGTTTCTCTTGTCAGCACAACTCCCCCACTCTTCAATACTCCCAGAGTTCCCCTGCCATTCAAGTAAGCTCTTTGTCGATGGTTAGCTTTTTCCTCCCCCTCCTCTTGTGGCAATGTTAGGGTATAGATACGTCAAGAGCTCCAATGACATTAAGAAGCAGCGTGGGAGCCATGGGCATCCGCAGGTAGGGGCAAGGGGGGGCAATTGCCCCCCCCCTGGAATCAGGGATTGGTTCGGGGGTTCCCCACTAGGTCCTTATCCTCTAGAGTCGTGTATGTAGTTTCTGATTGTCTCTTGTGCCATGTCCACAGTCTCTGACCGTCTGCTGTACTATGTCTGCAGTCTCTGACCATCTCCTGTACCATGTCCGCAGCCTATGACCGTCTCCTGTACCATGTCCGCAGTCTCTGACCGTCTCCTGTACTATGTCTGTAGTCTCTGACCATCTCCTGTACTATGTCCGCAGTCTCTGACCATCTCCTGTACTATGTCTGCAGTCTCTGACCATCTCTCGTACTATGTCTGCAGTCTCTGACCGCGATAAAGTGATAATGACATTGTTGAAAAGGGGCAGAGCATGGGTGACCTTAAAATGATGCCCCCCCCTGAAAAATGTTCTGCGGACGCCCATGGTGGGAGCGAGATTAATAATAAATAATAATAATAAAGTATTAAAGGGTGGACAAAATGTGACAGGTTATCTTTAAAGTAAACCTATGCCCAGACTATACACACTAAAGCAGTAGACGTCCTTTAACACAAGGCATCATTGCCCTCTGTAGCTCCAGTATATGCATGGTAGAGAAATTAATCTTCATATTTTAAAACAAAGGCACTGAAATCAGCTTCTCTCCCTTTGTCTTTTCTGGATGCAGGGACATGGCAGCCTACCAGTCTTATAATGTAAAGAAACAACAGATGCTGTAAGCTGTTAGAAACTGCCTTTGTTCTGATCATTGCAGATGAATTGCTTAACAATACATGCTGCTCTAGAGGTCAGTGAGGTCTTGTTTGAAAGCTCCTTTACGGCTTGTTAATAGCTTGTAACAAATGTAACGTCTATAGTCTGGGCACAGGCAAACTTTAAACTTCAATTGTCATTAGAGAAGTACAGTATGTGGGTTAACCTCCTCCTGAAAACCAGGTGCCTGGACCAGGGTGCTCTGAAAAGGAAAGTATAAACATCTTCCCTTCATAGTTAGTATAGCATTTAAAAGGGGGTGGAATTAGGTTTAAGGTTAGGTAGTAATAGTATGGAATTCCACATTAAGACTGTTACTGAGAACTGGGAATGTCTGCTGAATCTGCTGTTTAGTGCCTCCTCCCACACCCCCTCAATACATCATCTTCATCACATAAAGGAGAATATACAAATCATCCACTCCATTATGAGAGTCGATTGTTTTCTTTGCGTACCTTGGACATAGTCAGCGTTTTCTGTCTAAAGAGAAAGTGGCCACACACTGACACTAAAATTCAAACCCATGCATGTGTCTAAGATGTACAGGAGCATTATACAATGGTCCATTTTCAAAGTTTAGATATCCATTTTAGATGTTAACTGAACTTAAAGAAGTTCTTTATAGCAGAACTTTAAGCAAAAATAGGGATATCAGTTATACTCCTCACTTACTGTATAGATCGTATTTTAATCATAAGTAAAACGCCTCCTCCATGTGCACAGTTCAAGCCTAATAAAAATCACCAATGGATGCCTACAGATACAAATGGCTGAGGACGTTCTGCCTCTCTTAGCTTGCTGACTGAATAACAGAAGAGCAGAACACTGATGGGGTCAACCCATATAAGCATATTAATGATAGCAGACTCTGCAAAGTAACAGAGCCCCCACCTTTACATTTAATGGTTTTAAATTAATACATACCTGGATCCGAGTTTTGTTTTTTAAATATATATGCCTGGAGCTCTACTTTTACTCATTCACTCAAAATTACTTCAATGTGTAGTTAGCAGATTTTGCAAGAGTTTAGTAAAATAAAAAGCCCTGGAAAATGTTAAACTTGTCGAGACACTAAATATTTATTGTAAAGTGGACTCTTGACCTCCCTGTCAATGGGTAATTGGTAAAATGCATCAGCAGTTGTCTACGGATAGGAAACCATGTTACCAAATAAATGTTTCCAGAGAAATCTTTATGCTCTAAAATTTAGACTAAAAAGTCCTTCAGATTTAACCACATTTTCCAGCATCTCTCCTCTCCTTTATTTCCAACATGAGTTTACTTTATGCTCCAGCACTTCTTCTATGACCTCATTTATAAAGCAATTACAAGAACAGTCTGGGTTTCCTATTAAGCTACCAATTAGCTTTCTTCTATACTGTCCAAGCAACATGAAATCCACAAGCTGGAATTACATTGGTGAATGAGTTCAGATATTACAAACACAAATGTCATGTTGATACACAATGACAGGACACAAAGATGAAAACCTGTGCGATATCCTACCCCATAACCAGGCCACTCAGTGGAGGATCTGAATGTCTGAGTTCTGAAGGGTGACTTTATAACCAGTCCTGAAAGTATAAACTTCTCTTCATCCCTGGTTCTACCAGGTGCTACAAATTTAAATTACTTCTGGGATTTGTCGGAAAGCGTTATAAGCACCACACCTTCCCATTCTTGCAATGTACACAATTCCCTTCTCTACTGCTTCTTCTTAGCTCTTCCCTAGGCTTCCATTTCTTAGTGCCCTTATATTCTTCTCATTCATTTTTAATTTTTATTCGCAACTTTTATTGCTTCCAAGGTGACTTCCTCCTTTCTACAGCTTTCAATTTGATTCCATTCTAAGGAAAATTTGATAAGTATTTAATTAAGCCAACAAAAATATACAAATACAATTTTCAATTTCAAATCAAAACTTTTCTCTCCAATTCTCTTCAACACAGATATCAAGTGCATTGAACTGTACCTCCCTGTCTTATGCAATGTCCAGTTTTGGATGCTTAGGTCCATGTTTATAGAATGTATACCACATAGCTAAGTCTTCTTCTAGAGGTTATAATAAACAACTAATAACTTTTCTAAATCACAATCAGATACTTCTATGTTGTCCTTTGGTTATGTCAAGAGCCGATGCTATGTATCCTGCTACTAGGCTGATGGATATAACATATATGCAATTACTTCTCTCTCTTTCTTCAAAAAGAAAATTTCTGAAATAACTGAAAAATTCTGTGTGTGATAGTGAGGGCTTCTGAAAGATTCGAAGTGATCATTTTTTACCTCCTAGGTTAGGCCAAAAGTCTCCTTGGGCTCCTAAATGGGGGACAGGATTGAGACATTTATGGCTCCTTTTATCTGCCATTTTTATGACCTTCCGCATTTCCCTTTCCCAATAATTAGAGTTGTACATGCATATAGGCTACCCATGTGTATTCATGTTTAAGTCAATTGCTATGTAGAGCTCATAATTGTCATATATATATATAAATAAAACAGTCATATTTGCTCTAGGCCTGTTCTCTGTAGTGCTATCACAATGGTTTGCTTTACTGCCCCTTCTCACAATGCAAGTATACACAGTAGGTCTGTTGATCCACTAAAAAACATTGCACTGGTAAACCACATCCTTTGTTCATTCATATGTCCCAGGTGACTGTAGAAAAAAAAAGGAGATATGTTTCCACCCAGGTTAATATCCTACACTATTTTTTACATACCTGCAGGTGCTGTTAGAGAGCATACACTGGATATATAAAATTTGCTTTATTTATTATTCTTTATCCATCAATCCCCCATGACTATACTGTACAGCCAACATTCATATGGGCTATTTTACATGTACCATGATATTTGATAATCAATGAGAAGTTGAGGTAGTGTCCAATTACTTCGGTAGAGTAATCTCTAAGACCCATTTCACACTGAGGTGACGGCAAAACATTGCCAAAGCGCCGTTTTACCGGCGCTTTAGTGGCATTTTACTGGCGCTTTAGTTCCCCTTTTAGGGAGTTAGCGGCACGGTTCTTAAAGGTCACATGACAACGGGACCTTTAAAATAAAACACAATTCCGAATCGCTTTTCAGGCGCTTTGGAAGCGCTGCCCATTCATTGCAATGGTCAGGGGCGTTTTGGGATCGCTGTATACAGCGCTCCCGACCCGCCCAAAGATGCTGCTAGCAGGACTTTTCCTAACATCCCGCAAGCTCACTACCCGCCGGGTGTGAAAGCACCCATTGCAATGAATGAGAGGCAGTTTTCAGGTGCCATTTTTAGAGCTAAAACACCTGAAAACTGCCTCAGTGTGAAAGGGGTCCAAGAGAAACAGTACTGTCATGGAGGATTCCTGCAGAAGTTTTTACCAAGAAGTCTAATTACACATTTTCCAAGCGTATGAATTGGATCTTCTGAAAGTTGACTGTCACATTTGCATGTGGGTATAAGAGTGGAGAAAAATACAAATTAGAGAAGCTATCATTTTCTATTTCTCCATTCATGTCTGAACCATAATAAAAATGATAACTGCAATCTTTATAACCTTTAAAACTCACACAGGAAGAGAGGAGTGTCCACTTCAATAATGGATACAAGTCTAAGAGCTTCTAAGAGATCTAAACTAAAGCGCTGTTCTCACGGGTCAAATAGAAATACATTTATTCCACTCGCTGTTGTCAATAGTAAATATGACTTACCCCATTCTTAAAGAAGGTGTACAAAAGCTTGAGGCCATGGTCTTTGCGCTTCTCATCTGGGGCAACTTCATACTCCGTCTGCAAAATTGGAAACAAATTTATCACTCTGACCTACTGCCTGCCGTAACAAGAAATTAAATTGATTCGTTCACTTTACAGAAAAAACACAATGTAAAAGTATAAAATTGTGAAGAAATGCATTCATCGCTTTTACTGCTAATTTTTTGAAGGATGTGCGAACCTCGACAAGGGGACCTGGAGTGACTCAAACATCAGTCATGTAATAAACCATTGGTGATAGGAGAGCTGTAACATAAGTAATGCAAAAGTGAGCATAACTTTTTTTTTATTAACTAACATACACAGGTCATTTAAATTTCACATGGTGGTAGAGTTACTTTCTTCCACAGTAACTCTTCTTCATTGCAGGTGAAATAACGGATTCTAAGCAGAAGCCACCACTGAGCCCTTGGGGATGGAGGGGTACAGGCTGTCTGACACCCACAGAAGGCTCACAGAATGTTTATGGGAGATGACACCATGGACAAGAGTAATGTGCACATATGGAGGAAGAAGTTTAACCAATTAAGCTCTAGGCGGTTTTACCCCCTACATCAGTGGTTCTCAACTCCGGTCCTCGGGACCCACTAACAGGCCAGGTTTGCAGGATAACTGAAATACATCACAGGTGATATAATTTGCTGCTCAGTGATTGCAGTATTCTAGTCTGCATCTCCCCAAGGTAATACTAAAAATCTGGCCTGTTGGTGGGTCCTGAGGACAGGAGTTGAGAACCACTGACCTACATGAACAGGTCATTTTTTGCTATTCTGCACTGTGCTGCTTTAACGGGCAATTGTGTAACACACCACACATGTGAGGTATCGCCGCGATCGTTAGAGCAAGAGCAACAATTCTATCACCAGACCTCCTCTGTAGCTCAAAAGTGCTAACCTGTAGAATTTTTTAAACGTCGCCAATGGAGATTTTTAAGCTGCAAAGTTTGTCGCCGTTCTGCGAGCGGACGCAATTTTGAAGCATGACATGTTGGGTATCATTTTACTTGGCGTAACATTATCTTTCACAATATGGAAAAAATTGGCCTAACTTTACTGTTTTCTTATTTTTTAACTAAAAAAACTGAATTTATTAAAAAAGAAAACACGCTTGGAAGACCGCTGCGCAAATACGGTGTGACAAAGTTTTGCAATGACTGCCATTTTATTCTCTAGGGTGTTAGAAAAAAAATGTATAATGTTTGTGGGTTCTAAGTAATTTTATAGCAAAAAAAATTATTTTAACTTGTAAACACCGAACCCAAAAAACAGGCTCGGTACTGAGTTGGTTAAATGGTCTCTCAGTCTAGTTCTGTAGGCTACACAATCATGGGGAAGACTGCTGACTTGACAGTTGTTCAAAAGACGACCATTGACACCTTGCACGAGGAGGGCAAGACACAAAAGGTCATTGCAAAAGAGGCTGGCTGTTCACAGAGCTCTGTGTCCAAGCACATTAACAGAGAGGCGAAGGGAAGGAAAAGATATGGTAGAAAAAAGTGTACAAGCAATAGGGATAACAGCACCCTGGAGAGGATTGTGATACAAAACCCATTCAAAAATGTGGGGGAGATTCACAAAGAGTGGACTGCAGCTGGAGTCGGTGCTTCAAGAACCACTACACACAGACGTATGCAAGACATGGGTTTCAGCTGTCGCATTCCTTGTGTCAAACCACTCTTGAACAACAGACAGCGTCAGAAGCATCTCGCCTGGGCTAAAGACAAAAAGGACTGGACTGCTGCTGAGTGGTCCAAAATTATGTTCTCTGATGAAAGTAAATTTTGCATTTCCTTTGGAAATCAGGGTCCCAGAGTCTGGAGGAAGAGAGGAGAGGCACACAATCCATGTTGCTTGAGGTCCAGTGTAAAGTTTCCACAGTCAGTGATGGTTTGGGGTGCCATGTCATCTGCTGGTGTTGGCCCACTGTATTTTCTGAGGTCCAAGGTCAACGCACCCGTATACCAGGACGTTTTAGAGCACTTCATGCTTCCTGCTGCTGAGATGCAGATTTCATTTTCCAACAGGACTTGGCACCTGCACACAGTGTCAAAGCTACCAGCACCTGGTTTAACCGCTTCCCCACCGCGCGCCGTCTTTTCACGGCGGAAGTGGGGGAGCGCTGCGCGAATCGCCGTAAATAAGCGGCGATTCGCAATTGGCCACCAGGGGGCGCGCGCGCCGCACTCCTGGGGAGTGTGCCCGCAGCTCGGGCGGACCCAATGTCCGCCGGCGAGCCGCGATGAGCGGCAAAAGAGAAAGAACGGGGAACCGCCGATGTAAACACGGGGGTTCCCCGCCCTGTCAGTGGGGCATGAGAGATCTACTGATCCCTGTCACTGGGATCAGTTAGATCTCTCATGCCCATGTTAGCCCAACCCCCCCACAGTAAGAACACACCCAGGGAACACTATTAACCCCTAGCTCTCCCCCTGCAGGTTAACCCCTTCACTGCCAATGACATTTATACAGTAATCAGTGGACATTTAAATTTCTGATCGCTGAATAAATGTCATTGGTCCCAAAAAAGTGTCAAAATGTTCCGACATGTCCGCCCCGATATCGCAGTACCGCTAAAAATCGCAGATCGCCGCCATTACTAGTAAAAAATAAAAAAAAATAAAAACCCCAGAAATGAATTCTCACCATCCATAAACGCGGCCACTTTTGCGCAAACCAATCAATATTTTATTTGAATTTTAGCAAAAAGTAAGAAATTTGGGGTTTTTTTTGCAAAATGGTCGCTCTTCTTTTGTTTATAGCGGCGATTAGAAATGACGCAGAGGCGATCAAATACCACCAAAAGAAAGCTCTATTTGTGGGAAAAAAAGGACGCAAATTTTGTTTGGGTACAACGTCGCACGACCGCGCAATTGTCAGTTAAAGCGACGCAGTGCCGAATCGCAAAAAGTGCTCTGGTCCTAAAGCTGCAAAACCTTCCGGGGCTGAAGTGGTTAAGGACCATGGTATCCCTGTTCTTAATTGGCCAGCAAACTCGCCTGACCTTAACCATAAAAAATCTATGGGGTATTGTGAAGAGGAAGATGCGATATGTCAGACCTAACAATGCAGAAGAGCTGCAGGCCACTATCAGTGCAACCTGGGCTCTCAGAACACCTGAGCAGTGCCACAGACTGATCGACTCCATGCCATGCCACTTTTCTGCAGTAATTCAGGCAAAAGGAGCCCCAACTAAGTATTGAGTGCTGTACATGCTAATACTTTTCATGTTCATACTTTTCAGTTGGCCAAGATTTCTAAAAATCCTTTCTTTGTATTGGTCTAAAGTAATATTCAAATTTTCTGAGATACTTAATTTGGGATTTTCTTTAGTTGTCAGTTATAATCATCAAAATGAAAATAAATAAATCAACTTTTTGATGGTATTCTAATTATATGACCAGCACCTGTATATATTGTAAAAAAAAAAAAATGATATACTATTAATGGCGGTGATCAGCGACATATAATGGGACTGTGTGGCAGGCAATCTGACACTGGGTGGAAACTGACGGACACTGACATCACCAGTGAGAATAATATAGTGATTATTTATAATTCCATACAAAGTCACTGTACTAAGCACACTGGCAGGGAAGGGGTTAACATCTAGGGGCAATTATTGTGTTAGCTATGTGCCTAAATACAGTCAGGTCCATAAATATTGGGATATCGACACAATTATAATCTTTTTGGCTCTATACACCACCACAATGGATTTGAAATGAAATGAACAAGATGTGCTTTAACTGCAGACTTCAGCTTTAATTTGAGGGTATTTACATCCAAATCAGGTGAACGGTGTAGGAATTACAACAGTTTGTATATGTGCCTCCCCACTTTTTAAGGGACCAAAAGTAATGGGACAGATTAACAATCATAAATCAAACTTTCACTTTTTAATACTTGGTTACAAATCCTTTGCAGTCAATTACAGCCTGAAGTCTGGAACGCATAGACATCACCAGACGCTGGGTTTCATCCCTGGTGATGCTCTGCCAGGCCTCTACTGCAACTGTCTTCAGTTCCTGCTTGTTCTTGGGGCATTTTCCCTTCGGTTTTGTCTTCAGCAAGTGAAATGCATGTTCAATCGGATTCAGGTCAGGTGATTGACTTGGCCATTGCATAACATTTTACTTCTTTCCCTTAAAAAACTCTTTGGTTGCTTTCGCAGTATGATTCGGGTCATTGCCCATCTGCACTGTGAAGCGCCGTCCAATGAGTTCTTAAGCATTTGGCTGAATATGAGCCGATAATATTGCCCGAAACACTTCAGAATTCATCTTGCTGTTGTTGTCAGCAGTCATCAATAAATACAAGAGAACTAGTTCCATTGGCAGCCATACATGCCCATGCCATGACACTACCACCACCATGCTTCACTGATGAGGTGGTATGCTTTGGATCATGAGCAGTTTCTTTCCTTCTCCATACTCTTCTCTTCCCATCACTCTTGTACAAGTTGATCTTGGTCTCATCTGTCCATAGGATGTTGTTCCAGAACTGTGAAGGCTTTTATAGATGTTGTTTGGCAAACTCTAATCTGGCCTTCCTGTTTTTGAGGCTCACCAATGGTTTACATCTTGTGGTGAACCCTCTGTATTCACTCTGGTGAAGTCTTCTCTTGATTGTTGACTTTGACACGCATACACCTACCTCCTGGAGAGTGTTCTTCATCTGGCCAACTGTTGTGAAGGATGTTTCTTCACCAGGGAAAGAATTCTTCGGTCATCCACCACAGTTGTTTTCCGTGGTCTTCCGGGTCTCTTGGTGTTGCTGAGCTCACCGGTGTGTTCTTTCTTTTTAAGGATGTTCCAAACAGTTGATTTGGCCACACCTAATGTTTTTGCTATCTCTCTGATGGGTTTGATTTGTCTTTTTCAGCCTAATGATGGCTTGCTTCACTGATAAAATAGTGACAGCTCTTTGGATCTCATATTGAGAGTTGACAGCAACAGATTCCAAAAGCAAATAGCACACTTGAAATTAACTCTGGACCTTTTATCTGCTCCTTGTAAATGGAATAATGAAGGAATAACACACACCTGGCCATGGAACAGCTGAGAAGCCAATTGTCCCATTACTTTTGGTCCCTTAAAAAGTGGGAGGCACATATACAATCTCTTGTAATTCCTACACCGTTCACCTGATTTGGATGTAAATACCCTTAAATTAAAGCGGAAAGTCTGCAGTTAAAGCACATCTTGTTCATTTCATTTCAAATCCATTGTGGTGGTGTATAGAGCCAAAAAGATTAGAATTGTGTTGGTGTCCCAATATTTATGGACCTGACTATATGTGTAATGTGTGCAGCTTTTACTAATCAATGTGGTTGGTTTTCCTCTTTCAGGGAGAAAAAACATCCACATCGGTGCTCCATGTACAGAGCCCTGTGTTGTTAGTAAACACAGGGCTCTGTACTGTTATTTGCTAAGCTGATCAGCAGGTCCTAGTAATAAATCATTGGCTGGGACCTGCTGACTAACTTGTGCTGTACCGAATCACAGCACAGATAGGGCGGATGCCATGCTGCAGTATATTTACATGGGTCGGTCAGCAAGTGGTTAAAGAAGGGGGAACCAACGCTTTAGACAAACCACATCCATAAACATTCTGCAGCCTTCTGTGGATGTCGGACACGCTGCATCCCATCTGAAGAACAACATGACAGCTTGTTGCTTCTGCTTGGAAACCATTATTTACCCGCAATAAAAAAAGAAGAGGAAGAATTACTGTAGAGGGAGAGCTACTCTAACAACATGTGACATTCAAACAACCTACATCAATTAATAAAAATGTTACGCCAGGGCTTGACAAATTTGCTTTGAATCTAGGAGCCAGCTAAAAAAGTTAGGAGCCAGTTTTTTTTATAGCGTAGTGTTGGGTTGTCAGCGCTCAGGATAAGGCGAGTAATTTGCGCCCCACTCCCACCTTACTCACAGCAGAGCAGCCAGTCAATAACTCCACCATCGTTACATCAGGGTTCTAGGCTGGCCAGAAAGAGTGACACTAAACACCTGTTATAGGGGGAAACTCCTTATTATGCTGAATGTATCGTGACTGACATGTAAAACACCCTCATCTGCTGCCTAATGGAGCTTGGCAAAAACATGTCTCTACTGCACATCTAAATAAACTCTTAATGACACTTTAAATTAAAATACAAAAAAAGATGAAAGAAGTATTCAAACACTGCTGATCTTCTGCTGCCTCTTTGCAGCCACTTCCTGCCTGCATGCGTTTCCCCCACGGTGAATATTCATTGCTCTGGTGAGTTTCCGGTCACCGTGAAATACTGCAGCTCAGCTACATAAAGAGTGGCAATTGTTGATGGTACACAGGGCTTTATCACAATTTTGATGCTTAGAATAAAGGTCACGTTTCTCGCGGTGTAACATCTTTCACATTATACAAAAAATTAGGCGAACTTTATGGTGGTTTTTTTTTTTTTTTTTTTA
>BLSH010477607.1:1873216-1891039 GCA_018402905.1 Glandirana rugosa
AACATTAGACTCCCGACATGACTTTTATTACGTCGTCACCCGCATTGTGTCTCGAGCTGTTTGGGGCCACCGGTCCAGCGGTACCGCTGATCTTTAGCGCAGGACCGCTCACCGAAGGCTATGAAGTCAGGGAAGAGACACATTGGCGTAGATGTTCGTCAAGGAACGGATTCGACTGTCGACATTTCTTTTTTTTTTTTTGTGTCGACACTTGGCCCGTCAGTCGGTTGAGCGATTGATATTTGTGGCGTATGTTACATAGAATCACCGACGGTTGAGCGTCTATTTGTAAGCAACAAATGTTAAAAAGAGTTTAGTCGTTAAGTGGTTAAAATTTCCTTATCTAGAGGCCGGGAGTAAATTCCTTTGAACTCCACTAAGATACATTGTATCCTTGTGTTTATAGTTAGCGAGTTGGCAGCCACTAAGATACATTGTATGCGGTGTTTATAGTTAGCGAGTTGGCTGACTGCCCGGTTCACAGCTGTGTTTTTTTTTTTTTCTTTACAGCTGTCAGCTTAGGCAAGGAACTGCTTGTAGATGCGGTTACACAGAGAAGGGACTGAAGTATCGGAAGCCACTCGCCAGGACGCGATTTCTAGTCGCCATGGCGACCTGGCCACCGGGGTTTGTCGAGCTCTGTGTTACGCCCACTGCTGCATTATTTTCAGTACAGCCCTCAGATTACAATAAAGTTTTTGGAACAATGCGCGGGTGACAGTCAGGAAATATACACAACCAAAGTATCACGCAAACATACTAAAATCAATTGATCAGGTAACAATTTTACTTCTGGTTTTGGTGCTTTAAATGTAATTATGTTTTGAGCAGATCGGTTTTAACTACTTCACGCCCAATCTGACGGGACACCATATGAGGTCCTGTCAAGCGCTGATCACAGGGCTGCACAGCAGCGCTATCTGTCACTGGCCGTGTCCATGGAACTGATCAGTGTACCAGCTCGCTGCTGTTACCATGCGACCGCCATGATCAATCGCAGCAGGTCACATGACAGTAGTACACAATGGATGGCTTCCTGTTTCCTGATGTCTGTGTTGTTAGCTGTGATTGGTCAATTTGATAACATGGTACAGATAGGGCCAATCACAGCCCATCTGTACAATGTGATCAAATTGACCAATCACAGCTAATCAAAACAAAACAGACTGAAGGATTCTGTTTCATTCAATAAAATGCTTGTTTATAGCAATGCAATTCATTGCTATAAGCAAACCTAATGTGTAAAAAAGAAAAAAAAATCCTGATCACTTCCCCAGAGTAGTACAATTATTACATTATATTGCTATGGTCACAGTGTGTTAAAAATAAAATTGTACAAATACGTAAAAACGTTAATAAAAAAACAAAAACAATATATATATATATATATATATATATATATATATATATATATATATATACACACACACACACACAGTATGACAGTATGTAAAAGAAAAAAAATGTGAAAATGTTTTTTTTTTATTTCTTCATTTTCCAAAAAGTGACAAAAAAATTACAACTTCAAAAAAACCCACCATGCCTCTTACTAAATACCTTGGACTGTCTACTTTCCAAAAATGGGTCATTTGGGGGATATCTGTACTGTCCTGACATTTTAGGGCCTCGAGAAATAAGATACATTTTCAGATATATACCATAGTTTATGTACTGATTTTGGTTATTTTCACCAAAAAATGTAGCAGAATACATGTTGGGCTAAATTTATGAAGAACAATTAATTATTTACAAAATTTTATAATAGAAACAAAGAAATACTTTTTTTTTTTTACCAAAATTTTCAGTCTTTTTTTCATTTATTTAGCAAAAAATAAAAAACCCAGTGGTGATTAAATACCACCAAATGAAAGCTCTATTTGTGTGAGCAAAATTATAAAAAATGTAGTTTGGGTACAGTGTCGCATGACTGTGCAATTGTCATTCAAAACGCTGAAAGTTGAAAATTGGCCTGGGCAGGAAGGGGTAAAAGTAGTGAAGTGGTTAACAATTTAAAAACTCTAATGATACTTTTTGTTTTACCTTAGGATGTAAAATCAGAAAATGCTAGTAATTAGAGAACTAATCCTCTTTTGATATGGATAAGGGGTTACCAAATTGTCTATTTTTGTTTTAGCCTAGGTTCACATGTAGCGATGCAGGAAGCAGCACGATTCCAGCGCCGGATCTCGCATTGCATCTCTCCCGCAGACGGGTCACACTGCCTTCTGTGAACCACTGCGGGTGTCAATACAAAGTTAATGACACCCCCAGATAGGTTCACAGATCGCAGTGCGAACTGTGGATTCGGACAGAAATTGGATTTCATGGGTGAGAACACCCATGCAATCTGATTCTAGTGTGGGGGAAAAAAAAAAAAAGTCCCTGCACCTTTTTCTGTGCAAATCCAATGCGAGTTCAGCCAGGAACCCGGACTGCACAGACATCACATGTGATCGGCACCGCAGTGCGGGTGCGAATCACATGCGATGTCTGATCATCACACAAGTGTGAACCTGGGCTTAAAGCGGAGTTCCACCCTTTTAAAAGTCAGCAGCTACAAAAAGTGTAGCTGCTGACTTTTAATAATCACTCACCTGTCCCTCGCTCCAGCGATGCGGCCGCCCGCTGCCTCGCTCCTCTCCCCTCCTCCGTGCGGCGGCGGCATAGCTTTGGTTTTCAAAGCCGGCCGCACACTGTACATGTGCAAGCCGCGCGCTGTGAATGGTCAGTGTATCTTCTGGGATCTGTGACGTGTCTCAGAAAATTGCCAGGAGGGAGGGGGGAGAGGTGAACCTCCTTCCTCCGGCTCCGCGGCGCCAGGAACAGAAGTGGGGCAGGTATCCACCCCCCCTCAAAAAAAAAAATGACATGTCAATTGGGATATGTCAGGGGGTCACCATCACTTAAAGCGGAATTTTCACTTTTGGGTGGAACTCCGCTTTAAGGTTTGAAAAATAAGCTTCTATGGACTTTCTTGATCAAAGTTATAAGAGGAGTCTTCTCACCTCCCACATTAGACAGCCTTCATCTGTCTAACACCTGCAAAGATTAAGGTGTCTGCAACATATTCCAGGCCTACACAGCTCAGACAAGCAAGTTTAGCTTAGGAAGGTTAAATACCGCCCAGCAGAAATGTATACAAGATCTGAAGTGAAGAGAACAGCACCCTGTGATGTAGACAGCTTGAGGCCTTGTTGTAATTAAAGGGCCACTAAAACTAGAACCAAAATTTTTTACTCTATGTGAAAGAGCTACCAATAGCATTAAATACCTTGCAAGAGTCATGATTGCATACAAAACCATTGAGATGTTTGCCATTTATGTACGCTTGTGGTGCTGCCTATTACGCTGTCTCGGTTTTCACGTTAATGAGAAGCCAGCAGTAGGATTAAAAAAAAATGTATTTATATAAAACCAATTTGTTATACAGTATGGGGCTTAAAAAACAGTATATTCATTTTTCTTCCATTTAAAATGGAAGAAAAATGAATATACTTTTTTTTTTAAGCCCCATACTGTATATACACACACACAACAAAATGTAAAATGTACATAGCCCTGAGATACTTTTCAACATGTAGACATCTGATAAAATATAACCGTAAAGTGTTACTAAACCCACAACAGTCTGTATATGCAGAAAAGCATGCTGGTTATACTCACTGTGGAAGCTAAGGGGTTAATCCTCTGCATTGTGTAAAAAAGCTGTTTGATCCTGTCTTCTCTGATCCTCCCCTTCTTCCACAATCCCCAATACATCTCCTGATAGTACAGGGGGCACTCTGCACATGCGCAGTTTGGTGTGTATTGCTAGAGAGTTTTTTTTTCCTTGGGATGTAATCAGCACAGGGCCGACCAGCACTTTCCAGACAGAGGGTCAGAGTATTTATTTAGCAGTTTATATTTACTAAAATAATTACATTTCCATGTTCTGTGTACTGCGGGAGAGTAGATATAGTGAATGCAAGTTCTGGGTTTAGTAACACGTTAAAGCAATTTTTAGGCCTCATACACATGGGCATATGTTAAAAAATAAGCAAAATGTCGGGTCCGACGTCAGGGAATAAAATCAGCATTTTTTTCGGCTTTTGCATTGGCGTTAACCACTTCCACACAGTGCACAGTATATTTACTGTGGCAGTGTGGACATGTACCGCGAATCGCCGTAAATAAATGGAGACTTGCGGAGTGCCCTCTAGGGGCGCGCGCTCGTGCCCGCCGCACTCTGGAGGAGTGTCCCTGCGGCTCGGGCGGACCCGATGTCCGCCGGCGAGCCGCGATGAGCTGCCAGAGCCAAAGAACGGGGAACTGCCGATGTAAACACGGTGGTTCCCCATTCTGACAGTGGGAACATAAGAGATCTACTAATCCCTGTCACTGGGATCAGTTAGATATCTTATGCCCATAGCAGCCCAGCCCCCATACAGTTAGAACACGCCCAGGGAACACAGTTAACCCTTAGATCTCCCCCTGCAGGTTAACCCCCTTCACTGCCAATGGCATTTACACAGTAATCAGTGCATTTTTATAGCACTGATCGCTGTATAAATGCCAATGGTCCCAGAAAAGTGTCAAAATGGTCCGACATGTCCACCCCAATATCGCAGTACCGCTAAAAATCGCAGATCGCCGCCATTACTAGTAAAAAATAAAAAAAATAAATAAAAACCCCAAAAATTAATTCTCATCATCCGTAAACGCGGCAACTTTTGCGCAAACCAATCTATAAACGCTGATAGCAATTTTTTTTACCAAAAATATGAGGAAGAATATAAAATTGGCCAAAATATATATATTTTTTGTGGATTTGTAGCTTAGCAAAAAGTAAGAAATTTTTTTTTTGCAAAATTGTTGCTCTTTTTTTGTTTATAGCGGTGATCAGAAATGACGCAGAGGTGATCAAATACCACCAAAAGAAAGCTCTTTTTGTGGGAAAAAAAGGACGCAAATTTCATTTGGGTACAATGTCGCATGACCACGCAATTGTCAGTTAAAGTGACGCAGTGTTGAAATCGCAAAAAGTTCTCTGGTCCTAGCGTGGGAAATCCTTCCGGGGCTGAAATGGTTAATGAGTGTTATTGAGCGTCGGCGTCAATAGCCGGTTTTTTTTTTTTTTTTTTTAAATCCTCCGCTATTTTTCAACCTAAAAATGCCAGTTAACGCCGTTACGGCGTTAGTGAGCGTTTTGCGGTGTTGCCGTCAAAAACACCAAAACGTTACAGCTTCAGAACGCGCTGAACGTGGGTTCTAGTTTCAGCTCACCAACACCCTCTACAGCTCAAAAACGTCAGGGTTTTTATGGGGCCATTGACTAACATGGAGAGCCGCAAAAAACACAAAACAAACATCCTTGTGTATGAGGCCTAAATGATCACCTTGGAAAACAACCCATTCAGTTTAAAATAGAAATGAAAGGCAAAACATTTTTTAAAGATATAAAAAAAATGATAAATACTTTTTTTCTTAATTTTTTGGAAGTAATCACATATCCTCTGTTCTCAAATGTATAAGAGCTGGGGAGGGAAGGAAGAAGCACACTGAGCTTCCCAGTGAATGGCTGGGCAGCAGGGGGCGTGTCAGGACAAGTCTGATCATTGGAGGAGAGCACACCGAGTTCCCAACATAGCTAGAGAACTGACGACGGTGCGCTCCCCTGCTTAGTGTTAAGCTACTTTTAAATTGGGGCTGCCCGAGCGTTAGCTTTAGTTTTAGTTTTAGCTGCTAATTACCGTCATTTTTAGCTGCACTTTTTGCTGCTAGCAGGGCGCTTTTAACCCCCAAGAAGGGGTTAAAAATGCCCATGTTGCAGCACTTCGGAAGCGTTGCCCAATTATATGGTTTAGGTATGCTGTATACAGCGCTCCCCACCCGCCCAAAGATGCTGCTTGCAGAACTTTTTTTTCCTGTCCCGCAAGCGCACCGCCCCAGTGTGAAAGCACTTGGGCTGTCAAACTGGAGTGGCAGGAGAGGCAGTTTTCAGGCGCTTTACAGGCGCTTTACAGGCACTATTTTTAGCGCTAAAACGCCTGAAAACTGCCTCAGTGTGTTATCCTGCCTAGCGTGGTCAGTTTTTATTAGGAAAGCAGAGGGACTGGCAGGAACACCATGGATTTCACATAAAGGTAGCAATACAAAGAGAACAGGATACTTTTTCATACAAGTACATGGTATAGCCAGCACATATCAGGAATATGATGTGTTGGAGTAACAAACACGTTAAGTGATACATTTAGTACATTGCACTTAACACATCAAAGAGTACAACTTTCTCATGTCTCACCCTTTAGTGATCTTGGAACAAAATTTTGCATTAACACAATTTATGGGTTGTAGTAAAATGATAGTAGGTACGTCATGCTTTTTACTTGAAGTGTTAGTTCTAGATACAGTGGTGAAGAGAGTTAAACCTCTGTCAGGTTTTTATTTCCACTTTAGGTCTTTATTTAAGATTTTATTAAGGCTCGATTCACACCTAGGCGATCCGACTTTGCTAGGCAATTTGAAAACAACTTCAGAGCTACTTTGGGCATTACAACCTGACCTGAAGCGGCCTCCATACCAGGCGACTCTGCCTGTGGCCAATCAGAGAAGGGAGGGAGGGGGAGTTGCCTTAAAAAAAATATTTTCTTTTTCCTGTAAAAGTCGCTTCTTCATAGACGGTGATCTGACTTGGAAGCGACTTCCATTGACTTCTATGGGCTCAAATCACCTAGAAGTCGCTTTGAAATAGCACAGGAACCTTTTTTGAAATTGCCTTGGGGTCAGAGCGACTATATTAAGCGCATATTAAGACGACTCTATTCATTCCAATAGGATTTCTGATGTCAGGCGACTTGAGGCAAATAGGGGTGGCACAAGTCGGATCACAAATCGCCTAGGATTGCCTAGGTGTGAACCGGCCCTTAGAGCAAGAAGAGAGGGGGAATTTTCCACTAAGAACCCTTGTTTTGAAGTGATTTCATTCTAGTTCCTGTTGCATCTACAAGACAGAAAGTGAAGGGAATCTACCTATCTACCCTATGGCATAGAGAAAAAAAAATAAAGGACATAATGTAGGTTATAAACCCTCCTAGCCTAAAAATGTAATTGAAGTAGATGTGTCTGTCTTGTATGCGTTTGCCTTCATGCAATAGCCGGTGCTCTATCAGAAGACTGCTACCCATCAGAAAATGCAACGGAAGTGACATTGCGAAAAAAATTGCTTATTGCGCATGCGTTGTGTTCCAGCAGGGCCACTATAGGTTTCCTAATGTGCCAGAACACGAAGGCAGAAGCGGACATCTTCTTACACCCAGGCAAGTCTTCAATTTCACACTTATTTAGCAGTTTACTCACCTTATATACTGAAATAGACTATTTCACCGCGACAGAGTGAAATAGTCTATTTCAGTACATAATCAGTTTGCCACTGATCAGTGCAGAGTGTACCAAGATGGTCATTGCTACCTTCTGCTTGCTTGCCTGGGTGTAAGAAGATGTCCGCAGCTGGTTTTTGTGTTCTATCAGATTGCATAGCGGCCATGTTGGAACACATGGAGCATGCGCAGTAAGCATTTTTTGCTCAGAAAGTCACTTCTGTTACATTTTCTGGTGGGTAGCGGTATTCTGACAGGACATAGGCAGTGGAGATTCCACCATTTATGCTGTAAGCTGAATTTTCTTGTGATGTATTTGTGTCTTAAGCTTGATCTTTTAGTTACTTGCTCATACAACAAAGCATACTTTAGAAATTGATTGCGCAAAATGGGCAACCCTACAAAGGAACTTGTTACCCTTGTCAAACAGGAACCATGAGTCCTGGAGGAAAATTCAGATGAACTCAAGCAAACTATTTTTCTTTGCTGCGTCAAATGGTCATTTTGAGCAAAAGATCACCTGAAACCACCAAATCCAAGATTGAGTGTTCATTTTTGTTACATATATGATCAGAATTACCCTTGCACTTTAAAATCTGCATAAAGACAACAGAAACAAATTAGGCCTTTTCGCACAGACGTTCTGACTGTCAGTTTTTTAGGCAGACCCGATCGGAAACTCCATTCTCTATAGAACAGCGGGTATAAAAACGGACATGTTTACACAGCCAACAACCAATCCGCAAAAAACAGATGGATGGGGATCCATTCTCCTTCTGTCTACTGGATCAGATGGCAATCGGGTGTAAATGGATAGGCGGTCTATTTATATCCAGCTGCCCATAGAGGAGAGCGGTCTGTGTCAGTTCTGCATAAGTGGAGCGGACATGGACTTGTCATCCACATGCTCAGCAGGGATCAGCTGAGAGATCCCCTGCTGAGCAAGCAGATTGCAGCCGCAGTCCACCCCATGTGAAAAGAGCCTTAATACATTGGATCAGTAAATTGGTTGAGCTATGTTCATAGTTTGTGACAGTTCGTTAAAGTGGAGCATAAGGGCGTATGCTGCAAGTGAAAAAGTTTGCTATCTTATTTTTTTTTCACATTGTCCCCTCAGGATCCAGTAAGCTTCCATCCTTAGTGCAGACATCTGAAGCCCTCTCGGAGTTTCTTCTGGGTACCCAGCATGCACCTCCCGAACTCGCCACTGCACATTGTGAATAAAACACGGCGCATTCAGTGTATTGCAGATTACCATAGCAATGGTGGCATCGGAGGAAGTTCCCGCCCCATTGTTATGACAACCTGTCAATCAAGGATGCCCATTGACTCCTGGGATTGACACGAATAACCCAAGAGTCAACAGGCGGCAGGGAATCACGTACCTTGCCACGGCGAGGTACAGAGGAGATGGACATATTTATGGTTCTTAAAAGGTAATCTACGTAAAAGAGAAAAAAATTGCGAACATTCATGGCATTGGAATCAGTAACGCCAGGGGCTGAAATTCTAAAATAGGCTGGAGCTCCGCTTTAAAATTTAGGGACTCTTTAATATAGACAAAATAACATACTAGAACCCTGATCCCAAAACCTGCAGCCCGTTGGCCCTTTTTGTGCAGTTCTTGCAGAGTCTAATTTACGTTTCCCTGTTGCCCTGTTGTTGATTTCTAGCAGCCTCATGAAATATGTCTCAAGTATGACATTTTCCTGAAGCATTTTCCCAGTCTCCAACAATTCCATAAGCATGTTCACAGTGTCCTGGCTGTCTCCTGCAACATGTCCACAGTCTCTGCCAATTTCTTGCATCAGGTCTGAGGAAGGAGCTACTGCACGTGCTCCGAAATGCGTTACCACCTCACCTGACATCACTTCCGATACATGCGTTCCACATGGCAAATGTGCATTCCGCAGTGGTTCCAGAAGTGCAGCGGCCATCTTGCCCCCTCGCTCTCCCCTTCTTCTGCAGCTGCTGGTCAGCATAGCATTGTGGAGTGAAGTTACAGGAGCCAAGATTATTGTATTGATGCGCCTGCCTAAATGTTGGATCTTGTATGTGTTTTTAAATTTATGCTTATTAAATTGTTAGAATATTGCACTTAGAGGTGCCTTCTTGCTGTTTGCTAATCTCTTGTATCATGCCTTTAATCTTTGACTATATCCTGTTGTGTTTCAGCTGCCACTGATAATGAATATTTACTGAATTTTATGTGTGCCCCTTTGGTGATGTTGGGGGTTGCACTTGAGCACCCCATATCAAAAAAGTTGACCACCACTGTACTAGACCCCTGAGATCATGCATTTTTCACACAACACAGTATTTGAGTGAAATATTTGAACTTGGGCTGTTAAGAATCACCTTATAGAATAAACAGATGAAGTATTCAATGGTTGCAGCTATAAGAACGTTGACAGGCTCAGGCCAAGTGATGACAAATGCATCGTAATATATACTGTATATGCCACAGTGCAAAGAACAAAATCAGACAATTTACAGTACAGTTATCTGTAAAATAACAAAACAAAAAAAAAAAAATTCTGTAAAGAAGCCACACTGCTGGAGAACATCCAGTCCTAAATGGCTAAGAACAGCTAAGACTAGCGCAATTACAATTTCTTTACTAAATCTACAAAGCTAATAAACATATGCTGAATCATTAAATAACCATTCATGAAATGTTTATGTAGCTCAGCGTCTTAACAGAGGGAAATAATAAGTTGGAGGGCCCCAGGGCAAATATTTTTGTGGGTGATCTCACTACCATGTAATTCCTTGTATCATTAAGAAAAAAAAAAATGTAAGGCAATATGACTATTTGTATGTGTTTAAGCCCTCCCGTTGGTTCTCAGGCTTTACAGGAGCACACAGAGTGAACTTATCTCTTCCATCCCTATATTTGCTGTTGTCCTTCCCTAAACCTAGGCCTGGTGAAATGCAGGACAAGGGTTCCACCAATTGCCTTGTTTTCATGAGCTCCTTGGTCACACTTATTTGAGTATAACAATTTCCTACATCATGAAAACAGATAAGGGACAACAGTTTGGCCTGAAACAGCACAGACTGCTGAATTTGCTGTAAGAGTTATAATAGAATGGAATTTAAAAGGGAGATTGAGTGGATTTTCTGACTAGCCCTATTTTACCAAACCTCTCCGCACCCTATTTTCATTCACTGACCCCCCTACCATTTTTCATGACATCTTCATGATATGACATCACAGGTTGTCTTCCTTCTCCAGCAGTGACATGAGTGCCATTCTTTGCAGCATTCTCCCATCCAGGGTGGCTTACTAATGAAATACCCAGGGCACAGGGTCTCAACTCCCTGTGCTCATAGGAAGTGGGAAAAAAAGCGCTAAAAGCTGTTCAACCTGGATGAGGAAGGGCCCTTGGATCACAGAGCATTGAATTTGCTGAGTTTAGCATTGGGGAAAAGCTAAATATTGCACCAATAGCTGCCTTTTAAAATTGAAAATGCTGGGCAATTATTTTAATTACTGAATAGCATGAGAAGTTAAAACGGAGTTCCACCCAAAAGTGGAAGCTCTGCTTATCCGCCTCCTCCCATCCTCTGGTGCCACATTTGACACCTTTCAGGAAGAGCGGGTACCTTTTTTTGACAGGTACCTGTCCCCACTTCCGAGAGATCTCGCCATGGCTGGGGGGGGTGATGCCACTTTGATTGAATGGTTTTGATTGAAGTACAAAGAGTAAAGAAATGGTGTTGTACTCGACCTGCTGTTAAAGTAAAACTATGCTTTTGGCTCAAAAAAAAAAAAAAATGTAGCATATGCAATTTCTACAGAATCCATATTGTAATTTATTATTAAAATTGACCTTTCTTTTTCAATCTGCAGCAGCTTCAATTTTCTGTATGGCAATATGGCAGCTTGAAGGCCTTCTGTACACAGTTGTACAGAACTTCCCCAGGAATGTAATTTCCTGCTTGTGTGATTTTTCCAGAAGTCTGCACTAAGATACAAGTCAGATTTTAAGCATCCTCTACAACAGGGGTCTCCAAACTTTCTAATCAAAGGGCCAGTTTAATGTCATTCAGGATTTAGAGGGCCATCACTGGTGTCTGTGGGAGGAATAGTGCCCCATCATTGGTGTCAGTACGAGGAATAGTGCCCCATCATCGGTATCAGTATGAGGAATAGTGCCCCATCATCGGTATCAGTGGGAGGAGTAGTGCCCCATAATTGGTATCAGTGGGAGGACTAGTGCCCCATCACTGGTGTCAGTTGGAGGAATAGTTCCCCATTGTAGGTGTAAATGGGAGGAATAGTGCCCCATTGTAGATGCAGATGGGAGAAATAGTGCCCCATCACTGGTGTCAGTGGGAGGAATATTGCCCCATCACAGGTATCAGTGGGAGGAATATTGCCCCATCACTGGTGTCAGTGGGAGGAATATTGCCCCATCACTGGTGTCAGTGGGAGGAATAGTGCCCCATCACTGGTGTCAGAGGAAGAATTTATGCTCCAACATAGGTGTCAATTGGAGGAACAATACCCAATTGTTGATGTCAAAGGGAGGAATAGTGCCTCATATCTGTGGGAGGAATAGCGTCCCAAGGACCAGATAACGGTAAACAAAGGGCCACATCCAGCACTCAGGCTGCAGTTTGGAGACCCCTGCTGTACAACAAACATTTAATTTTTGCTGAGATACTCCCAAAGGGATTAATTACTTCTAAAGGGATGCAGACTCTGCAACTCTCCACATTAGAACCCTGCAAGTACACCAGCTGATTTAATAATCAAAAAAGTCACTCCCATGCAGATTCACTCTGCACAAACAACTTTTTGTTCAGAGCAGAAACAGGTAGGAGAAAATCCCTGCAATGTACAATGATCACCCAGAGGCAATTGTTTTTAACTCAACAATAGTGTAGTTAATCTTTAAATGAATGTTAATATACCGTACATTTTATAATATATATATATATAAATATATATATCTGAAGTGCAGAACCAGAACTGGTCTGGCTGTTTAGTCCCAGGTTCCGTTCCATGATAGGCACACACCAGCTAGGCACACAGTAGTTCACAGTCAGAAAACAGGCTGTACATGTCTTTTGTAGTTTTATTTTGCTAAAAGAACTAGGATAGGGTGAGGGTGAGCATTGGGATACTCCAAGAAAACTTCAAACAATAGTTGAGGGCTCTAAAGTTGATCTGCTCCTTCAGGATGAAAACTACCCTATTCAAACCCTTGGTGCAGGCTCCCATCAGCCCTTTAAGGGGTCTGGCATTCCGGGAGGCGGGGCTTGTGAACATGAGACCACCATGATTGGCTGTCACGGCGGTCATATGATCGGAAAACTCCCGACCGCAAGAAGCGATAGGGAGCTCTTTCGTGAGCCGCCGGTCACTGTGCCGGGAGCACGCTCTCGGCACAGCTCTATCGGTGCTACTGCATGCAAATATGCGGTCCCTCTGCGCCAAGGCTCGGCCGCCAAGGGGATGAAGTGATTCCAAACTGGGACTCCTCAGCAATAGTAAAGTCCTGGATGTACTGTGAAAAGCTCTCTTGAGTAAAACAATGGAAAGTCTCTAAAGTCCAAAGAGGCTTTGCCCTGAATACTGTGCCGCCACCTGTAGTAACATTCAGCTTCTGTACCTAATTACCTGTGTCCTGGATCCTCAGATGAGCTTTCTGTATATGTTCAGGAGGCTAGGCCAGAGGTCCCCCAGCCCAAGCAGAAGCTGGCACCCGAAAAAGGATTTTTGCATGTTGCAGTTGAGCTCCCAGGGATGCCTCAGCCCCCAGGAACTGTGCCACACCCCAGCCTTTTTATACAACTCTCAGCCCCCTGCTGGTCACTCACTCTCCTAACCAGGGATTGGCTGAAGAGGCATGAATATGCAGGCCAGGGTCAAACCTCTCCTACCCAATATATCAAAGGGCTCAGTGAGATGCAGGGGAAAGAAGCTGAGCCTGAACCAGCAGGACCTAGGACAGACAAACAACAATTGCTGCTCTCCCTGGTTACGAGGCCATTAATAAAATGTACTTAACACCAGAAGCCTACTGGGGCGCTACTTATTCTTTATTATATTTTTCTTTATTTTATATGTAAACATTTAATACAGGCTGCGCCCAATTGGTTTTTCAGAACACAGCAATAGCATCTCTCTAGATGAAACTTCGTATGGCGCTGTAATGATGGGGAGAGTATGATGCATCTGTCTGACTTATGCATCTGTCTGTGCAATTTTAGCTTTAATACGTTTTTCAGCAAAGCAGTCAAGGTAAGCCTAGTAAATGATTCAAAACGATAGTAGAGCTCTGTCACTAGATTAGAATAATGCATATGAAATGAATATGAAACATTAATACATATTAAAAAATTTAATGATTTTTAAAATGTTATGTTTTAGTCCTTAATATAATAAAGTAATGTCCTTCCTTATCTTACTTCAGCTAGATCTTGCTTCTTCCACAGGAATAAACAATGTACAAGGGCAGCAAACAATGGATCAAGACGATTTAGATTGAGAGTGATATTTTTTGCAGTGCAAAGGCCTCCATAAAGGGTCTTCAAGAAGATGAGGAGTTATTGAATCAGCATCCAATTAAAACTAAGCTCATTTGGTGGATATTCCTGAGATGGGTAAGGTTGGGGCATGGTTTGGCTGACATATTAATATGTTATGGCTTGTGTCAGCCCATATTAAACAGGTTTGAGTAGAGAAAGAGTAGGAAATGGCTTACCACTGCATCCAGGAACTCAATGCACCTTTTCAACTCTCGCCGGGTGTCGCAATACTGTCTGAAGAGCAGTCTTCCTATTGGCTGCTTTTCACAGACACTGCCGTAATCTCTTTCTGGAGAACAGAAAACATAAGAGCAACACTTAGAACATTCAGACTTTGGAACACAGCATGACCAATTTACAAAAAAAGAAGCATTTGATAACAATTAGGAACCGTGATTCACATGTAGCCAAGAATCTAATTGGTTCCCAGTTTTGTATCAATTTTTGTTCCCCTAGAGGAGCGAATTTATAAAAACTGGTACAAATATGGAGATGCTGCCCACATTAACTAATCAGAAATTGTCAATTGGCCACAATGCATACACAGATTACAGGTTATTAGTAGAGTCAGGGTTTATTCATGCCATCCAGCTGGGATATCACAACTCATTAGGAGGTGACATTTCACTTATGTTTAATTCACTGCATGTCATTCATCACTGCCATACTTAGAAATATGTCTAATGACCTGCATATTGAGCTCAGAGAATTTATTTTCAGCATTTATGGGCAATTTGCATTCTTAAATACATAAATTCTAGGAAACTAGTCCCAAAGAAAAATACACATATGCATATAGGTTTGCATTTTATCACTTTTAAAAAAGTATGTCCATGATAAAATGTAATTTTATCATGGACATACTTTTTAAATTAAAATCACATTTACATGCAGACCAAGCTGTCCATTTAATGTGACAGTGGTATTAACACTTACAATGCTCATACTCTATTCTCATGGTTTTAATCTTAAGAAACAATGCAACCACTCCAGCAACTAGCAGTGTTAAAGCTTTATCCCAAAGAAAGCAGGGAAAAACACAGCAGCGCTATCTGAGTGTAGTAGATTAATAGTAAAACATCATTTAGTAAAAGACAAAATAGCAGCTCACAAAAGTGTGGTTAAGGTAGGCATATCACATATGGGGTCTCTATTGGGTCCCAGGGCGCCAAGTGGGTGTAGCAGTTCCTTCTCTGTCAATGGTGATGTCAGCGGATGTGGGGAAGGAAGACCAACAGGCGCGTGTTCAGAGCATGCATGCTCCAAGCATGCCTGTTGGTCTTCCTTCCCCACGTCTGGTGGCATCGCCATTGACAGAGGAGGAACCGCTACATTGACTTGGAGCCCTGGGACCCACCAGAGTGGCTGAGCGCCCGGCGGCACCCACACCAGACAGGGATCCAGTTCAGAATGATACAGCGAGACCCCATATGTGATATGCCTACGTTTACCACACTTTTGTGGACTGCTATTTTGTCTTTTACTAAATTATGATTTACTACTAATCTACTACACTAAGATAGCGCTGCTGTGTTTTTCCCTGCTTTGTCTCACAGATCGCTTCAACTCTGACAGCTGGCTGTGGATTCTGAGTTTGTAGTCAGTATGGAATTATTATACATTTTTTAATTCATCAACTAATCTGTTTTAATATTACTTACAACTATTTCATTTTTTACAACCATTCTCTTCAGATATTGATTCATCAACTAGTATGTTTTAATTCTTCTTATAAATAATTTTTTACAATCATTATCTTCTGGGTACTGACTTCGGACCCATTGTATATTTACAACTTTTTTTGTATAGCCAGTCCTCCTTGCCACCTCCCCAAGCACCGCTAAACATTCAACTTTTTATTATCCCAACCCTGTTACTCTCACTTTGCCTGATAGTTTGGTCTGCATTTCAAAAAGGAAAAATATAAACAAAGGCAATTAGATCAAAATTAGAACAAAATCATAAATGGCATACCATTATTGCCTGAACTAACCCCACAGAAGTAGTAGAATTTATTTTTATTTTTTTTGCAACAATGGTCCTTTGAGCAAAAATTTAAAGATTTGGAGACTGTGATTTCAGACAGAGGAGGTGGTACTAAGGACTCAGTAGTAACTTTTTTGGTCCAACAGATACATTCTGAAAATTAAAATTAACTGTGCATTATTATTTATTTATTTAAGATCTTATGTGTGCTCCATCCTGGGATTGCGTTATGTTTTGGATCGAGTAGGAAAGGGCAAACAGCTCTCTCAGGTGATTACTGCTGCCTGCATCCCCATTGGGAAGATTTACTTGCTGTAACTGCCTCGATCACCAATGTCATCATAAGGCCTCATACACACGGACGTTTTTCGGCGTTATACATCGGCGTTAGTGAGCGTCAATAGCCATATTTTTTAAAAAAATCATCCCTCTGCTATTTTTCAACTTCAAACCGTCGGCGTCAAAAAACGCAGGTTAACGCCGGTACGGCGTTAGTTGGCGTTAGTGAGCGTTCGTCGGCGTCAAAAAACGCCAAAACGTTTCAGCCTCAGAACACACTGGCCGTGGGTCCTAGTTTCCACTCACTAACGCCGACGCCATCTACAGCTGAAAAACGTCGGCGTTTTTATGGGGCCATTGACTAACATTGAGAGCTGCAAAAAACGCCAGCTGCAAAAAACGTCCGTGTGTATGAGGCCTAAAGGAAAGTGAAGATAAACCCAAAATATTGAGTCGCCACCAGAATGGGGATAGATGGCCAATCTTCCAATAGAAACATTTAGTCTTGTGATAGCGGTCTTAGAGGGGATATCCTTTACATTCTAAAGAGATCCTCTTACTTTCTGGTTGAATCTACAATAAATGAAAAAAGGGAAAATCTCCCTAATGAGACACAGATGGGAGGGAGTCAGAACACCTATCAAGTTTTCATTGCTTGAAAGAAAATGAGTGCACACTGATGGCTGCAGTGATAATTCAGAAACATTAAAAAAAAGAAAGGAGAGGTCAGGAGAGCAGAGGGATTTTTAAAACATTGCACCAACTCCCTTATATATAGTCAAAACATTTTAAGGAAAGGAATGGGATTTCAAGGTGCCAAATTTGACAAAATTCAATAAAAAAATAATTTTTATTTAGACAAATATAAAATATATAAAAAAGGACCATCAGACATGAATCATACAGTGTAAGTACATAGGTGTGCGCTCTACATATTTTGCCTTGATGTCAGCTTCTTCAGGAGTCTTATTAATACCTTATGCTATCAATTCACTAGAACAAAAGAACATCTTTAAATGTTACACATGGATACACTCAGATACATATACACTGCAACGATTTCTATATTCACAGTGGAAGAAAGATGTCTTAATGTATTTAAGAAGGTGAGCAACTCTTGTAGAGTTTACTCTTGATAGTTGCTCTTTCCAATTGCAGCAGGACAGAAGTGCAGTAGGACAAAAGTGCATAGTTTTAAAAAAACAGTAGCTGGATACAGTAGTTGGATACAGTAAGTTTAAACTATTTCTAGTTTCCTTAAAGTATTTCAAATTGCTTTTCTTAAATTGTTTGCTTGTTAACATTGGTATTTTGGCTGTGTTGTTATTAGTGGTTGTTTGCTAAGTGCTGTTGAGGTGTTGAATACTGGGTGTTGTCAATTAGCATATGTAATAGAGGTGGGCTGTTGACCAAATTGGTGCTTAATTAGTGTTGTATTTAAGAAGGTGAGCAACTCTTGGAGAGTTTACTCTTGATAATTGCTCTTTCCAATTGCAGTAGGACAAAAGTGCATAGTTTTAAAAAAACAGTAGTTTGAAAACAGCAGGAGTTTGGAGACAGCCAACTCTATTTGATTAGTGCCTGTGTTTGAATTTAAGTAAATCTCTCTTTAAAGATGTTTGGTTTAGTTCAGTGCAATACTTGTTTGGCATTTATTTTT
>BLSH010477607.1:1905054-1915347 GCA_018402905.1 Glandirana rugosa
TATATATATATATATATATATATATATATATATATATATATATATATATATATATATATATATATATATATATATATATATATATATATATATATATACACAGTATCTCACAAAAGTGAGTACACCCCTCACATTTTTGTAAATATTTTATTCTATCTTTTCATGTGACAACACTGAAGAAATGACACTTTGCTACAATGTAAAGTAGTGAGTGTACAGCTTGTATAACAGTGTAAATGTGCTGTCCCCTCAAAATAACAGTCAGCCATTAATGTGTAAACCGCTGGCAACAAAAGTGAGTACACCCCTAAGTGAAAATGTCAAAAAATTTTGTGGCTACCATTATTTTCCAGAACTGCCTTAACCCTCTTGGGCGTGGAGTTCACCAGAACTTCACAGGTTGCCACTGGAGTCCTCCTCCACTCCTCCATGACGACATCAAGGAGCTGGTGAATGTTAGAGACCTTGCGCTCCTCCACCTTCCGTTTGAGGATGCCCCACAGATGCTCAATAGGGTTTAGGTCTGGAGACATGCTTGGCCAGTCCATCACCTTTACCCTCACTTCTTTAGCAAGGCAGCTGGTGTGTTTGGGATCGTTATGTTGGAATACTGCCCTGTGGTCCAGTCTCCGAAAGGAGGGGATCATTCTCTGCTCCAGTATGCCACAGCACATGTTGGCATTCATGGTTCCCTCAATGAACTGTAGCTCCCCAGTGTCAGCAGCACTCATGCAGCCCCAGACCATGACACTCCCACCACCATGTTTGACTGTAGACACTGTCTTTGTACTCCGTCCTCACCTGATTGCCACCACACGCTTGACACCCTCTGAACCAAATAAGTTTATCTTGGTCTCATCAGACCACAGGACATGATTCCATTAATCCATGTCCTTAGTCTGCTTGTCTTCAGCAAACTGCGGACTTTCTTGTGCATCATCTTTAGAAGAGGATTCCTTCTGCGACAACAGCCATGCAGACCAATTTGATTCAGTGTGCGGAGTATGGTCTGAGCACTGACAGGCTGACCCCCCACCCCTTCAACCTCTGCAATAATGATGGCAGGACTCATATGTCTATTTCGCAAAGACAGTCTCGATATGACGCTGAGCACGTGCACTCAACTGCTTTGGTCGACCATGGCGAGGCCTGTTGAACCTGAGTGGAACCTGTCCTGTTAAACCACTGTATGGTCTTGGGCACTGTGTTGCAGCTCAGTTTCAGGGTCTTGGCAATCTTCTTATAGTCTAGGCCATCTTTATGTAGAGCAACAATTCTTTTTTCAGATCCTCAGAGAGTTCTTTGCCATGAGGTGATATGTTGAACTTCCAGTGACCAGCAGTATGAGAGAGTGATAGCAATAACACCAAATTTAACACATCTGCTCCCCATTCGCCTGAGACCTTGTAACACTAACAAGTTACATGACACCGGTGAGGAAAAATGGCTAATTGGGCCTAATTTGGACATTTTCACTTAGGGGTGTACTCACTTTTGTTGCCAGCGGTTTAGACATTAATGGCTGTGTGTTGAGTTATTTTGAGGGGACAGTAAATTTACACTGTTATACAAGCTGTACACTCACTACTTTACATTGTAGCAAAGTG
This sequence comes from Glandirana rugosa, assembly GCA_018402905.1. Lineage (NCBI taxonomy): Eukaryota > Metazoa > Chordata > Amphibia > Anura > Ranidae > Glandirana > Glandirana rugosa. Next base: position 1,906,662 of record BLSH010477607.1, read on the forward strand.
TCATTTCTTCAGTGTTGTCACATGAAAAGAATAAAATATTTACAAAAATGTGAGGGGTGTACTCACTTTTGTGAGATACTCTATATATACACACACACGGTATATTTATTTTATCCAAAATTGTGTGAAATGTTCCTAAACAATACAATACATTTTTTTCTCATTGGCATTGCTCCATTCAGATGATTTGTATATTTACATCTTTGTTATGCACAGTGGGTATAGAAAATAATCACATTTTGTTGCTTTGCAGCCTATATTAAGACAGACACAGTTTTTTTTTTTATCCAGCTGTATTTACTAGTGCAACTTATAACATCAAAGTGAAAAATACAACACCAACATTAAAAAAAAATGAAAAAAATAAAAAACAGAATCACTGAATTGGAAAAAAGGATCACCCTCCTTATGTCAGTATTTTGTTGGACCACATTTTGTTTTAATTCCAGCCTTTAGTATGTTGGGATATGTCTAACTTTGCACATCTAGACTTTGCAATATTTGACCACTCTTCTTTGCAGAACTGCTCAAGTTCAGTTAATGCAAGGACATTCACCTTTTTCTCCTTCAACCACTGTGTGGTCATTTGTGATGTGTGCTTTGGGTCATTGTCATGTTGGAAGGTAAACCTTCCCATTGACCACCTTAAACATATCTTGATGATTCTTTTTTAATACATATTTTTTTTATGTATATATTTTTTAATATCATTGTATGTTTCCATCCTGTACTCCTGCTTCATGCTTTGAGTTGAAACCAGTTGTATGTGAAGAACTGCCCCGCAATAGTGTGGCTGGCACCTGTAGTCCCATGCCCGCCAGTGATCCTTATATAGCCTTTGAGGATCATTATTCCCTCAGGACTGTAGAAGGAGCTGGAGCCCCAAGTGCGCAGCCTAGTGTTCGCCTGCCTAGCCCTGCTGTCACCTGTTCCGGTGACGTCATTAACGGCCGCGTTCAACACTGGTTCTGGCTTCTGCTTCCTGGTGGCCACAGGACGTACTGAGGATCTTCCATCCATCTAGAAAAAGAGCAGAGAATGACAGGGAACCCCGTAAGGATGTTGATGCATGGCACTCCCTTCCCCTTTGGTTTTCATGAGCCTGTAACATTTCGTAATCCTGTAAGTGATTTTTTATCCTTGCGCTAATAAAGCATGTTTTAACTTCTACACTTAGGTGGCTCTTCCCCTTTCAAGATTATGAGGCCACATGGAAAAAAGTGTTCTGGTCAGATGAGACTAAAATTGAATTATTTGGCCTCAACACCAAACGATATGTCTGGTGGAAATCCAATACAGTTCACCAAACAGATAACGCCATTCCTACAGTAAAGCATGGAGGTGGTAATATCGTGTTATGGGGGTGTTTCTCTGCAACAGGGACTGGAGCACTTATCAGGATAGAAGAAAAACGGATGGGACTAAATACCATCGAATTCTGCCCTCTGCCAGAAAGTTGTCAATAAGAAGAAGGTTTTCCTTCCAACATGAAAATGGCCCAAAGCACACAGCAAATACAACCCCACAGTGGTTGAAGGAGAAAAGGGTGAATGTCCTTGGCATGGCCTAGTCAGAGTCCAGACTTTAACCCTATTGAAAATCTGTGGAATGACTTGAAGACTGCAGTCCACAAACAGTCACCATGAAATCTAACTGAACTTGATAATTACCTTTAACAGTTTGATTGTGTTCCCTTAATCCTTATAATTGCGCCCTTATTGATATTACCCTTCTAGGGAAAATGATCCTCCACAAGAAATGTTCCAGTGCACTGAATTTACTACTTTGATAAGTGTTTCCATGTATATTTTACTTTATACACCTGGATTGTCTTTGTAATCCTTTGAAATGCGTTAATAAAAATATATTCAACCAAAAAAAAAAAAATAATTAACTGAACTTGAGCATTTCTGCAAAGAAGAGTGGGCAAATATTGCAAAGTCAAGATGTGTAAAGTTAGTAGAGACATCCCAAAGATTAAAGCCTGTAATTAAAGAAAAAGGTGTTTCAACAAAATACTGACATAAGGGGGTGATCCTTTTTCCAACTCAGCAATTCTGTTTTTTATTTTTTATTTTTTCTGACATGTCGGTGTTCTATCTTTCACTTGAATGTTATAAGTGGCATTGAGTAAATACAGCTGGATAAAACAAAAACAGTGTGTCTTCATTTCAGGCTGCAAAGCAACAAAATGTGATTATTTTAGAGGGGCGATTCTTTTCTATACCCACTGTATGTCACCTAGCAATGCAACAGGGGCTTGTTTGATTCTACTTGGAAAAAAAAAATACACATTTTTTTATACCCATAGCCTTTGCACAATATGATTTGCTGAAAAATGACAGTTGCATTTTATTTATTCATTATACAACCTTGTAAGAACTTTCAGTAAAAAGTATTTGCAGTAGCTACTCCTTCAAGATCGGTGATATTCAGGAGACACGTGGCCCTAGGACCCCATACGTAAAGTGGACATAAACCTGTTCTTTCACAGTTATTTGAAATGTGAAGTGTACTTGGATTTTACATTACTAAAGCCTGTGTTAGTCTGCTAATCTCTATCCCGACTCTTAAAATATTTAAGTGAACCCTGCGTGGCTATACTCTGCATGGACTCAGGGGGGTCTCAGCAGCCACCACTGTGTGCTGTTCACACGTCAATGGAAGAAGAGACACGGCTTTTAAATCAAACACAGCAAGAGAGCTTATTAATATTCATGTCTGCTAGGAGATTCTCAGGTATGTGGAAACCATTTATTACACCAGAAGCCACTTTCTTGCCACAGCCTACAAGTAAAAGACCAGTTTACAGGATCTCCAAACCAGCAAGCCTCCTGCTTAGACGGACAATGACTGGACCACATTGAGAACTTAAACAGAAACCAAGTCAGGACATAAACTGTCAGCACAATTAAATTGACATTTCCGTGTTTGTTTTTACTGTGATGTTAATAATCACTTTACGGAAGACAACCTAGAAAAGGGGTTTGTTCCACATCAGGAATCCAAACTTTTCATTACAAGGGCCACCTCATATATTTTACAAATATTTGCAGGCCAAAAAAAGTTTTATAAATCAAATAATAATAAATGAACGAATACATTTTACTTTAATCTTTTTTTTGAAAACAGCAGGATATGATGCAGAACTAAAGTGAAAAAACTTTAGGAAAACAAAACAAAGTTACACTTTCACATCACAGTCTCATTTACATCAGGGTCTCCATCTGAGCCTTCTTAAATCAAGGGCCCCATTACAGTCCCCCTTACATAATGGTCCCCATCTGAGCCTTCTTACATCAAGGGCCCCATTAGAGTCAGCCCTTACATCAGGGTCCCCATCTGAGCCTTCTTACATCAAGGGCCCCATTAGAGTCAGCCCTTACATCAGGGTCCCCATCTGAGCCTTCTTACATCAAGGGCCCCATTAGAGTCAGCCCTTACATCAGGGTCCCCATCTGAGCCTTCTTACATCAAGGGCTCCATTAGAGTCAGCCCTTATATCAGGGTCCCCATCGAGCCTTCTTACATCAAGGGCCCCATTAGAGTCAGCCCTTACATCAGGGTCCCCATCTGAGCCTTCTTACATCAAGGGCCCCATTAGAGTCAGCCCTTACATCAGGGTCCCCATCTGAGCCTTCTTACATCAAGGGCCCCATTAGAGTCCCCCTTACATCAGGGTCCCCATCTGAGCCTTCTTACATCAAGGGCCCCATTAGAGTCCCCCTTACATCAGGGTCCCCATCTGAGCCTTCCTACATCAAGGGCCCCATTAGAGTCCCCCTTACATCATGGCTCCTAGACTTGTGCATTGCTGAAAAAAAATTTTTTAGGTTTTTTTATTTTTTCGGAAATTTCAAAATTCAGAAATCCGAAATTCGGAATTGCGGTAATTAGGAAATTTGCGGTAATTCACAAATGTGCGGTAATTTGGAAATTCAGCAATCGTTACAGCCCAAAACTTGAAAATAACAAAGAACATTTGAAATAACCAACTAATAAATAACTATTACATCATAGGTATTGGAATTTCCTTGAAAATATGGCTGTTAGTGATTTTTTATTATTATTATTTATAATAGTTTATTATTATTTCAACTGTTCTTTCTTATTTCCAAATTTCAGAAATTCAGAAATAAGAACAAACATTTGAAATAATAATAAATAACTATTAAATTACAGGTATTGGAATTTCCTTGAAAATTTGTCTGTTATAACTTAAATATGAAATTTATCACAAACAGCCATATTTTCAAGGAAATTCCAATACCTATGATGTAATAGTTATTTATTAGTTAGTTATTATTTCAAATGTTCTTTGTAATTTTCAAATTTCCGAATTTCGGATTTTCGGCTGTTCCGATTGCCGAATTTCCAAATTACCGCAATTGCCTTATTACCGCACATTTTTGAATTACCACAATTGCCGAATTACTGTGAATTTCCGAATTACCGCATTACCGTGATTCGGAAAACAAATAATTCGGAAATTCAAATTTCGTCCGAATTGCCAAATTTCGCAAAATTCGGTAAAAACTAAATTCGGAACTAAACGAATTGCACAAGCCTAATGGCTCCCATCAGAGCCTCCCTCACATCAAAGTCCTCCTTAGGAGTATCCCCCTTACATCAGAGTCCCCATCAACAACCAACCCTTACATCAGAGTGCCCATCAGAGCATCATTTACATCAGTGGTCTCCAAAATCTCTCTCTACTCCCAGTCAGTCCACCCCGCCCCACCCCCCACAGTTAGAAAACACCTCCCTAGGACACGCTTAATCCTTTGATCGCCCCTGGTGTTAACCCCATCCCAGGCAGTGTCATTTATACAGTAATCATTTGTATAGCACTGATCGCTGTATAAATGTCACTGGTTCCAAAAAAGTGTCAAAAGTGCCAGATTTGTCTGCCGCAATGTCGCAGTCTGCCTAAAAATCGCTGATCACCGCCATTACTACTAAAAAATAATAATAAAAATGCCATAAATCTATCCCCTATTTTGTAGACGCTGTAACTTTTGCGCAAACCAATCAATATACGCTTATTGCAATTTTTTTTTTTACCAAAAATATGTAGAATACATATTGGCCTAAACTGATAAATTTGATATTTTCCTTTTTTTTTTTTTGATATTTATTATAGTAAAAAATAAAAAATATTGTTTGTTTTTCAAAATTGTCGGTCTTTATTTGTTTATAGTGCAAAAAACTAAAAAAATGCAGAGGGGATCAAATACAATCAAATGAAAGCTGTGTTTGTGGGGGAAAAAAGGACATTGATTTTGTTTAGGTACAGCGTTGCATGACCGTGGAATTGTCGGTTAACCACTTAACACAAATCGCCGTTTATAAACAGTGGCTGCTTTAAGTGGATGTATCAGGGTATAGCCTGAAGCTACAGGCTAAACCCCAGTACTGTTATTTAGAGCAGGCTGCTGGCTATCCGGTGATAATGGCCGATCCGGCTTAGGAGCCGATCGGTCGTTATCCCAAGCAACGCCACCGTCCTCTGCTCTTCTCCGGCCCACCGGGAGACCGGAGCTCCGATCCGACATGTCCAGCCACTGTGTGGACTCCCCATAGAAGCCGGAATCGGCTTCAATCGGGACTCCTTCGTACATTTCCAGAAATGATGTCACAACGTCATTTCCGTTTTTTAAAAAGTGTCAGTATTCAGAATTACCATTTTTGGTGATCTGAATACTGTGAAGTGCAAAGGAGGGATGGGGGGGGGGGGTCTTTTGGACCCCCCATCCTTCCATAAAGAGTACCTGTCACCATATATTACTATTACAAGGGATGTTTACATTCCTTGTGATAGCAATAAAAGTGATCGGATTTTTTTTTTAAAGGAAGTGTTAAAAAAATAAATAAAATTTAAAAAATTTTTTTTAAATGTCACCATCCCCACAAGCTCACACAGCAAAGAAAACGTATATATAAGTCGTGCCTGCATATGAGAACGGTGTTCAAACCACACATGTGAGGTATCTCCGCAATCGTCAGAGTGTGAGAAATAATTCTAGCTACAGACCTCCTCTGCACCTCTAACCTGGTAACCATTAAAAATTTTAAAGCGTCGCCTATGGAGATTTTTAAGTACCGGAGTTTGTTGCCATTCCGCGAGTGTGCGCAATTTTGAACTGAACATGTATGGTATCTATTAACTCAGCGAAACATCCTCTTTCACAATATACAAAAAATAGGCTAACCTTACTGTTGTCTTATTTTTTAACTCAAGAAAGTGAATTTTTTCCAAAAATTACCGTGCGCATATATGTGCAAATACCGTGTGACAAAGTATTGCAAGGATCGCCATTTTATTCCCTGGGGTGTTTGAGTAAAAAAAATATAATGTTTGGGGGTTCTAAGTAATTTTAGAGCAAAAAAAAAAAGATTTTAATTTGTAAACAAGTGTAAAAAAGGACTCCGGGGCTAAAGTGGTTAAAGTAACGCAGTGCTGTAGCGCAAAAAATGGCCTGGTCAGGAGGGGCATAAATCCTTCCGGGGCTGAAGTGGTTAATGCATAGAATGCATTAAGATAAAAAAACCTTCTGCCTTTACAACCACTTTAACTTACAGGAGTCAGTTTGGAAAAATATTTATTGTGACCATAGGTCTAAGCTGGCCGGCTTATGCAGGACAAAGATGATGCCACCATATTAAAGTGATTGTAAAGGATTGTTTTTTGTTTTTTTTTAATAACAAACATGTTATACCTACCCTCCTCTGTGCAGTTGGATTTGCACAGAGCAGCCTGGATCCTCCTCTTCTCGGGTCCCTCTTCTGCTCATCTCATGCAATCATCAACCACCCTTTGAGCCGGTTCACAAAGAGGCGATCCGACTTCAGGGACGACTCTGAGCCGCCCTGCACAGCGTGACTTCAGCACGGCTTGCAAATGACTTAATATCAGTCAATGCAAGTCGCCTTCAGTCGCCCCCAAAGTTGTACAGGAACCTCCTATTACATGAAGCTCTTATTACAACGGTTCCATTGCAATGCATGGAGCGCAACTTGCCAGGCAACTCAAGTCGCCCCTGTGTGAAACCAGCTTTCAGTAAAATAATACTTTCTAAGAGTAGTTTTGAACTTTCCTCCAGTTAGTTTGAGGTCATGTTCCTGTGTTCTTGATTTTGATTTCATATTGAAAAGACCACCTTCCTGAATCTTATTCACTCCCTTCTTGTATTTTAAAGGTTTCAATCATGTCTCCCCTTTCCCTTCTTTCCTCCAGATTGTACATATTAAAGTAGAACGATGGTCAAAATGAAGTAATCAATATGTTATGCACCTATATAGTCTGTTAAAAAGTCACTGATTGTTTTGCAAAAAGCAGTAAGGATGTTGAGATCTCTACCTTGTCCCCTGCTATCATGTGCACTTCCTTTAATGAGGTGACAACTTTACTTTCTGGTTTTTGAATTGCCTGTGTTGAACACCTGTTGTCCCCATTTGCATCTATCTCTCTGCAGAAACATCCTGACATCACTGGGGGAGGTGCTCTTGTAGCACAGGGAAATTGCAGGCATTTTATTATACACACAAGCCACGATCAGCCAGTGAAGCCCCACCCACTCCCACCTATGTCCACTGCTCTATCTATACAGCCAGCTCCTAAGTTGGATTTTGATCTGTTAGTTTACAATTTATCAAAGACGAGCAGGCAGAGAGAAGCACACAGAGTAATAGACAGATCTGTGTACAAAGTAACCTGTACTGACTTGTGCCTGTTTTACATAGCGCACACCCAGCTACTGATTGGCAGATGGGTGTGTGTTTTGTAAAATAGACTGAGCATGATAGAAAGCAGGAGCACTGGAAGATAGAGAAGATACTTCACTGAAGGGAAATGACATCTGAGCTCTGCTCAACTCCTCCCGTCATCACTAGCAGTGTATAGCAAAGGAGGAATGAATGAGAGATTACATAATACAGTTGCAGCTATATGGTAGAAAAATAATCATTTCAGTTATTATGTTTATTACCATGTGTAACTTTCAGGTATTTATATGAGGATTTACTAAAATATGTATGTGCCTTTAGTTGTACTTTAAGTTCCTGAAGTCACTCTCGCTATGTTTTATCCCCCAGACATTTCACCATTTTTGTTACCCGTCTCTGAACTCGTTCTATCTTATCAATATCTTTTTGTAAGTGTGGTCTCCAGAACTGGACACAGTATTCTAAGTGAGGTGTCACTAAAGATCTATATAGAGCAGGGGTCTCAAACTCGCGGCCCGCGGGCCATTTGCGGCCCTCAATGCAATATTTTGTGGCCCGCGCCGACCGCTGTACACTGACAGAATCAGCTGAGCTGTGATCTGTCAGCTCTGAGCCGTTCCTTCGGATCGGCTCAAGCTGACTTCCTGTTATGAGAAGCGGCTCCTCCTCCAGCTGGAGGAGGAGCGCTCTCATTGGCAGTGGACAGCGGGGAGTGACAGAATTAGATTCAATCATACCCCCATCATGACTTCATCAAAGCCTGCAGTGAAGAGAAAGATTGATGACGAGCACAGACAATTTCAGGAAAGGTGGGAGACACAGTATTTCTTTGTTGAGCACAGGGGCATCACCACATGTCTTGTTTGCACAGAGAAAGTTGCAGTGCACAAGGAATACAACTTGAAACGCCATTATTCAACTAAACATGCTGAGGAATGTGCAAAATATCAGGGGGATGAGA
>BLSH010477607.1:1920301-1935912 GCA_018402905.1 Glandirana rugosa
AAAAGTGTACTGAGGGTCTCGGGGTCTTGTTAACACGTACGACTTTCACTGGTTGTCGTTACCTTAAGGAATTTCGACCGTCCTTTTGCCGATTTATATGTCTACTTTATGTATAAACTCTCGAACAAACGGACGGTGTCTTAAACATAAAAACAGTCTGGTAAGGAATCTTTATGTCTAGGGGAACGTCTTATGTTAGTTCGCCTACTGTAACAAAAGAGGATGCAAGTGACTGTCTGCGTCGAGAAGAACTGAAACACCCCAAAATACAAGCAGAATGGTCCTCAATTGATCCGTCCCTTTCTCAAGTCGACCGGGGAGGGGCCAGCTGAACTCTTTCCCTGCCTAGTTAACTCCTGGTAAGACGAACATAAAACCCCACAAAGTCAAGAAGAGCTGCGTCTGTCAGTGAACGTAGGAGAAAACAATGTCATCCGCTTGATTGTATTCTGCAAGGGGATCTGTATTTCTAAGGAATGGTCTGACAAAAATACAAATTCTGTGGCAGGCAAACAAGCTCTCAAATATGTATTTCATCTGTATATTTAGCCGTTTTCCTGCCAGCTTTAAGGAATTCCATTGCTGTTGGTCACTTTCAGCATGCACAATTGTTCTGGGGCTCTGGGAGTCATGTGAAAACAGTTTTCATAGTTTAAAACTGGAATATAAAATATTGTTCTGAGATTCAAAGCCAGGCAATTTTCTAGGGGTTTCAAGAGTTGTGGACCCGATCACCTACAGCCATTGGATAGTTTTTTTTGGACTTAAAACATGAGACCCACTGCCCTGGGCTTTACCTATTTATAGATCCAAACTTTTTTCTTTGTTTTGGACAGAGCATGAATGAATATGAACCTTTGTCAGGCGCAGTGTTAATTTTGTCAACTAAAACACTTTAGTCGACTAACTTAATACAATTTTATTCCACTAAAATACGACTAAAACTAAAACAATTGAGATAACTAAAATATGGCAAGCTAAAATGCCATTTTAGTCAAAAGACTAAAATGGGGCTAAAACTAAAATGCCATTTTAGTCAAAAGTCTAAGACAAACTAAATTGAAATTTGACATCAAAATGAACACTGGTCTGTAGTGCATGTTCATACCTCAATACCATAAATAATAATATATTCAATTTTTCACTCCAGCAGCATATAAGGAGCTTGGAAATTGTAGAGAAATGCTTAAATAATGCATTAGAGTTTAACTAAACCCATTAGATTTTAGATGACTAAAATTAAGTTTAGTCTACTAAATTGATTTTAGTCAACTAAAATTTAGAACATTTTAGCTGACTAATATGTCCTGGAGATTTAGTCGATTAAATACGACTAAAACAATTGCAGAAGACTAAAATGGGACTAGGCCATTTTAGTCCTAAGATTAAAACTAAATCAAAATTTGCTGCCAAAATTAACACAGATGTTTATTATCATTTGGCTCCTATAAAAGGAGATGTATTTGCCTTGATGACACTAAAGGTAAGAGAAGATCCAAATTTTGAGCTGTCACCCAACAGGATTAGGGGAGAAATACTATCTGGGTTATTTGCTCCTGTGACAACTGTCTGAGAGGGGATTGCCCTAACTTTAGGGAAGCTTTTCTAAAATCAGGTTTTGTGGAACCCTAGGGTTCTTCCAGAGGGTGCTAGTGGTTCCTTGAGCAGTGAGCTGTAGCAGCTTGTGCCTGCAAAGTTCTGGCACCAAAGCCAACAGCATGGGGCTGATAGAGCTTCTCTTGTCTCTTGTTTCCTGTACCCAACCACTGACACCAATGATTATGTTAATTCTCTGTAAGGGTGACATTCTTACTCCTGACCAGCATTGTAAGGAGCATTCTTCCAATTGACCATCATTTTTAGAAGCTTTCTTCCCACTGACCACCAATGTAAGGAACATTTTTCACTGACAGTCAATTTAAGAAGCATTCTACCCACTGATCACCAATGTAAGGAGTATTTTTCCCACTGGCCATCAATGTATAGAGAATTCTTCCCACTGATCAGCAATGTAAGGAGCATTCTTCCCACTTACCATGAATGTATATAGCATTCTTTCAACTGACCATCAATGTATAGAGCATTCTTCCCACTGACCAGCAATGTAAGGGCATTATTTCCACTGACAGCTAATGTATGGAGCATTCTTTCCACTGACCATTAATATAAGTAACATGCTTCAGTGAGAAAGGTTGAGAAAGGCTGTTTTAGACAGTTTTACTTGCCATTTCTGCACAAACCAAAATGAAAAAAAAAAAATTGCTTTTAGACACACTATACTTGAAGGTCAACATTTGCTGTTTAATTCTCTACTTCATAGGGAACTACTGAGGGAAATATTAAGTGAGTCAGCAGGCCACACTTTTAGATCTCAAAGCTTATGCTCTCCATACAATTTATAAGGAAACGCAGAACTTCATACACAATCTACATGTCCACCTCTGAAAGAGAAGTCTTTTTTCAAGTTTGATAAGGAAAGTTTCCTATCGCCTCTTGGATTCCATTTTTACCTCTTCCACAACTTCTGTAGATAAACTCAGACTGCCACATAGTTATATTTTCTTTCAAAACGTTCATACAGAAATCCTGAAAAATTGTCAGAACATCAGTATTGTAGAGACCTGCTATTTGAATGGAATCCCAGACATATTAAACAGGTTTTGCTTGTTCAAGAAAAAAATGTCCATTCTTTTCTGATCAATATGATCGAAAATGAACATCAATTTGAGCATACCAGCCATTAGAAAATATATACAATGTTCTGAATATGAAGGTTTTCAATTTAAATACTGTTGGTGAATAGCCAGCTGTAGCCTTCACTTTCCATCCATTTGGTTTGTCTCACCGATTACAAGTTATGTTAAAGGAGTTCTATGGTAACTGCATACACTTCATTTTATAACAGCAGCATTGTAATAGCAATATATGCAATACTTATTTTCGACAATCCAATATATGCTTAGTATCAGCCAAGCCCCACTGTTGGAGATGGCTTAGATGAGATCTCCTTTCCACCATTTACTGTATGGCACTATTCTGCCAGTAACATGCCATGAATACCCAGTTACCCCGTAGAAAAAAAGTGGGAGACAAATCTAGTAATCTAGTAGCATTTACAGTTGTCTCTTATTTTAGAACAATTACCAGATGTATTTATATCCGCATCCCAAAAACAGATCCAACTTTTCATACTACATAGGTTGTATGGTTGTAGGCAGAATCCTGGCAGGTATGGGCAATCTCCAGGTGCCTTGATGCACATGTACTAGAGGTGCCCCACGTTATTTTGATAATGGTCTGCTGTTGTGAACACCATTAAAGTGGTTCTAAAGGGAGAAGGTTTTTACCTTAATGCATTCTATGCATTAAAGGGGTTGTAAAGCTTTGTTTTTTTTATTAACAAAAACGTTATACTTCCCTTCTCTGTGAAAGGGTTATGCACAGAGGGGCCCCGATTCTCTTCTTCTGGGTCCCCCAGCGACACTCCTGGCTCCTTCCCGCATAGAGTGCCCCAAGGAGAAGCGCTTTCCCTGGGGGCACTCGTGCGAGCGTGCCCCCTAGCCCTGCTGCTGCGTCCATTGATACAGACAGCAGGACTCGGCCCGCCCCCAGCTCTCGCGCCATTGGATTTGATTGACAGCAGCAGGAACCAGCTGGAGATGGTGTGCTTGTCCCCGTTGCTGGAACAATCGGGCTCAGATAAGTAAAAGGGGGGGCAGCCGCACAACAAAAGTTTTTTCACCTTAATGCATCGAATGCATTAAGGTGAAAACCCATGAGGGTTTACAACCCCTTTAAGATAAAAAACCTTCTGGATGCAGCTCCCCTCCAGCACCCCCCCTACCCTTATACTTACCTGAGCCCCATCTTGATCCAACAATGAGCATGAGAGCAACGGCTCTCCCAAGTCTCTCGTTCTCCTCATTGGATCACATAGCAGTGGGAGACATTGGCTTCTGCTGCTGTCAATTACAGCCAGTGAGCCAATGAGGAGAGAATGGGGGACGAGGCCGATCCACACTCTGTGCTTGAATGGACAATGTCCATTCACAGGAGAATAACTCAGGAGAAAGAGGCTTGCTATTGGGGGCACTTGGCATGGGGAGGAGCCTGTACCACTAACGGGGAACCTAAAAAGAGGATCAAAGCTGATCTGTGCAAAACCATTGCACACAGCAGGCAAGTATAACATGTTTGTTTTTTTTTTTTTTTTTTTTTTAATTACAACCTTTTAGAATCACTTTAACTCTGTTTTCCAGAGCCAAAATTGTGTTTACCAGGATTTTTAAGAGGACAAGGGGCTACCCCCTGAGATTCAGAAACCTATTCTTAGAGTGATGTTCCTGGCACGAAAATTAATAGCACAAAGATGGATGAAGTTCTACATCGGGAACCTCGATCTATAAAAGTCAAAGGTGCCTGGCCAATTTTTATAAAACTATGGGACAACTGGCTGGGTACCCTAGGCCGGGGCTCCAGGTCTCTAATCTAACATGGACTTATCCTAGTAACATGACAACTGGGATTATATGACCCCCAACCTTTATTTTTTTTTTTTTTAAGTTAAACATACTCCTCATCTATGCCCTTTATCTAGCTTCCTTTAGCCAGTGTGTGAATAGTGCTGGGGCAAGGAGCTGGATTATTACATTGAGAAAGGCACCCCCCCTCGCTCCTCATTATTACAGTATTGCACTTCAATTTGACTATATTACTAATGTGCCCGATTGGATTTCCATTCTCATCTCTGTATATGGGGAGATAGATTCTTATTCTGATTGTAACCAATATGGATCTGTTTGAGATCCTTCTTGCATTCAAAATCGATCCATCGCACTCAAGTTTTACTCATGGGAGCACTAAACATATTGGGCAAAAACAGGGGAAACTGTTGATTGTTATAATGGGCTTTACAGTTTAAAAAGGGATACAGGAGGGGGAAGGGTGGGATATGGGGAAAGGGTTTACAGAGTTTGTATTGTTTCCATACTAAATAAAAGAAAAAAAAGAACGTGTCACAGAATTCAAGAAAGTAAATGTGTAGGATTCATCACAAAGTATGTTTACAAACTTTAAGATCATTCATTGTAACAGGAGTAGGCTAGAAATAATCGAAATTCAATATGAAATGTTATGATTTTTACATTTTGTCTATAGCAGCCGTTCTTAACCTTTTCAACATTGAGGAACCCTTAAAATAACTTTCTGACCTCCAGGAACCCCTACTAATAATTACTAAATCTACAGCTCATGGTACCTTAGTTTGATGGTCACTGGTAAGGACGCTCTTTACATTGATGGTCATTAAGCAGCATCCCCCAACCCTTTACAGATAGCCAAAAGGATCACTGTGGTCAGGGGCTACTTCATGTTGCTCAATGAACCCCTAGCAACCTCTAGTGGAACCTTAAAGTGGAGGTCCACCGCCGTTCCTTTAAAAATTAAAAGTCAGCAGCTACACATACAGTAGCTGCTGACTTTTTACTTGATCACACTTACCTGTCCTGGAGTCCAGCGATGTCGGCACCGCCCACGGATCTTCGGATCGGCAGGTCGAGTGCTGCCGCCGCCATTGAGGCCAAGCATTCCGGACGTGATGCCGTTCAGCTTCACGGCCGGGTCCCTACTGCGCATTCACGAGCCGCCGCTGCACTTTCCCATTGGCGGCGGTGGAGGAGGGAGGAGCCCGGGTGCGGACGGCCGCGGCCCTGGGCTCCCGGATATGTGGAAAAGGACAACTGTCAAAACGTGTGTCCTCTTCCCCTCCCCCCCTCCCCAAAAGGTGCCAAATGTGACACCTGAGGGGGGGGATCCTACCACCGGAAGTTCCACTTTTGGGTGGAACTCCGCTTAAAGACCCCTTTCACATGGGTGGTAGGATATCAGCTTTTAGCTGTGGATACTTATTTATCGCAGCTAAATGCAGACCTATAACATACGTTTTTTTGCATTTAGTTAAAATAAAGTTGACAGCGTCCAGGAGCAATGTAACACAGCTATCTGTACATAAATGCAATTAATCGCAGTACAAAGAAGAAATAAGTAAACCGTTACAGTCGCTATACAAAAGGCAAGAATTTACTACCGCAGCTGCATGTGAACGCCAGTAATCGCATATAAACGCAATGTACAAATGTGAGTGATCTCTGTGCCAGGAGTGTTAGAATTTCAAAACCTGCTTTTACCAGCGACAGAACAGTCGCCCATGTGAAAGGGGCCTAAAGTTTCACAGAACCCTGGTTGAGAAAGGCTGGTTTATAGATATACTATATGTCATTGTGATCCCCTACTTCTGTTTTTATTGCGATTTTGCTATGAATACTCAACTATTATCCATGACATATTATATGAAACCAAAATGCTGATCAGGTGCTATTACATTTTTACTGTTAAAGTTTACAGTATTTCCTACCAAAACAAACTAATAGACCCCTTTCACACTGAGGTAGTTTTCAGGCGTTTTAGTGTGAGAAATAGTGCCTATAAAGCGCCTGAAAACTGCCTCTCCTGCCATCCCAGTGTGAAAGGCCGAGTGCTTTAACACTGGGGCAGTACGTTTACGAGACGGGAAAAAAAGCCCTACAAGCAGCATCTTTGGGGCAGTTTGGAAGCGCTGTATATAGCGATCCCAAACCGCCCTCCCCATTGAATGAATGGCCAGGGCTTCCGAAGCACCTGAAAAGCACTTCCGAAGCGCCGCAACACAGTCACTTTTAACCCCTTCTTGGGGGTTAAAAACACTCCGCTAGCGGCCGAAAAGCGCGGCTCAAAGAGCGGTAAAGCTAAAACTAGCGAAGCTTTACCGCTAACGGACCCGCCGCCCCAGTATGGAAGCAGCCTTACTGGTAACACACAGTCCTGATTCACACATTCACTGACAATTCTCCTGCCTGAAGCTTCATTTTTCTCAAAGCCAAAGATTAAGTACGGAACCTTTCACATCCAGCTTAGACCAGTATAAGTATGTACGCGGCACACCGGTGGGATCCAGTGGCGGCTGGTGGGTTCTTCTTTTGGGGGGGCAGCAAACAACCACCACCACCCCCCCGCAGCACTGAGAAAGCACGACCCCCCCCCATGCTGGGTGGGACGCGGCACTGACAGCAGCCTCCCCCTGCGGAGTTTCTGGCACTTACCCACTCGTGTGGCATGGCTGTGGTGTCCTCTCCTCCTCTCCTGGAGTGCTGGCAGCAGTGGTTCCGGTGTCCGCTCCTCAAGCTTCCTCCACCACGTGTCTCCTCTTCTGCCAAAGCGCTGACGCTGGCTGCCTTGCTGCATTGTGTACACAGGAGATCACTTGTTTGGCATGGGGGCCAAGGTTTTTTGGAAAGGGTGCAAAGCTTTCTCTGAATGGCTCCCACGCTGAGCAAGCGACCTTTCCTGTTCACAATGCAGCAAGGCAGTCGCTTGGTATGGGACACAGAAGCTAGTGGAGATTACTGTAGTATCAGTGCCTTCTACAGTGATTGTGAGCTTCCACAGAGATCCCACATGTATAGGTGTTTGGTTTCTCTCACCTGCTTCTGGAAGAAGCTTCCAGAATATAGAGCAGGGAGAGGCAAATAGCCAGCATATTTATCATGCTCCAGCCAGTCCCTGGAGGTAGGCTAGAAGGTGGTTTGGGAAGTGATAAATGTTTGCTAGGGCTATGCAGAGTGTACTTTCTCCTTCAGGTAGGACTCCGGTCCTCCTGGGGCTGCTCACCCTGGGAGATAGCTGCTAAGACAAGAAATTGGGCCTCAGCAGGAGCTGGACTTGGGGCCTGGAGAAGATTGCTAATGGATTTTTTTTTAAGGGTACTGTTCTGAAGTCCAGGTCTGGAGAAGGATCTTTTATCTTCCTCACTGAGGGTCTACCTGTGGATGCTGGGTGGCAGACAGTTCCTGGGACACCGATTTGGGACTGTATTGTATGTGCCTGCTCTTAAAGGGATCTTTGCTTGTCCTCTCATAGATTGGAGTATCCTGTGGCCCTAAACCCCTCTCCTGTGTCAAGTTCTATAGCAATAAATTCCAAAAAGACACCCTCCAGACAGAGCCTGTATTGTTGGTGTACATGGATCTGTGCTTCTGATTGGCAACCTCTGTATCATTGTGGGAGATCGGGGTATATCCTCAGCGCCAATGGCGGTTGGTGAAGTTTTAGGATGGGGGGCGCCAGGCCCCAGCCCTCCTTTTTGACGCTTCCCTCTTTTCATAAGCCCTATCCCTTAACAATGCACCCACTCCGTCCTCTGTATTCCACTAAATTCCACCCATAGTGTCAGGAGTATACAGCTCAGTATCACAGGACAGAGTATACAGCCCCAGCATTACAGGACAGAGTATACAGCCCCAAAATCACAGGACAGCGTATACAGCCCCAGAATCACAGGGCAGGTGTAGACAACCCCAGCATCACATGACAGAGAATACAGCTCCAGCATCATAGGGCAGAGTATACAGCCCCAACCTCACAGGACAGATTATAAAGCTCAGCATCACAGGACAGGAGTATACAGCCACAGCACAGTGTATACAGCTCAAGCACCACAGACCAGAGTATACAGCCCCAACACCACAGCACAGAGTATACAGACCCAGCACCACAGCACAGAGTACACAGCTCCAGCACCACAGGACAGAGTCTGGACAGAGGCTGTTGCGTACAATTCAGGAATTGAGGAAGGAGGAAATTTATTATGCTGGAGGTGGTTTTGCTTAGGAGGCACCCTGTGCAATTATTACTCTTGACTTCTGCATGTGATTGTGTATGTGCAAGAAAAAAATGTTTCTTTTCCCTTGAACGAGAGAGAGAAAGAGCACACAGTGCAGGTACACTCTTCAGCTGTTGCAGAGAGATCACCTCCAATCCCCGCACTCACCAGTGCACTGCGCTCGGGCTCAGCACTGCCAGCTCGATGTCCATCCACTGCATCAGTGACCCACCCCCCGCCTCACATCCTGGTCCCAGGTCTTGGTCGCAGTCCGTCACTCTCTGCAACACAGTGAGCCAACCGGGAAACTGGAAGTGATTCAACGGTGCCAAAAAAGCACCGCCCAATCGTCCTCCGGTCCCAGCCAATAAAAAAAATTACAGGAGCCAGATATATGACTGTAGAGTGGGAGTGTTTTCGGGAGCATCACTTATTCCCTGAACGCTCCCTAAACACGGGCAAATAAGCTTCCCAGCTTGCAATCAGCTGATTGCAAGCTGGGAAGTTGCCATTGACTGTGGTGTTTCCAGCACCAAGACACTCTCAAAGTGACTTTTTTTTTAAAAAGCTTTGGGGGGGGGGGGGTCGGCGCCCGTGCGCCACCTATTGGTGGGCCGCCACTGCTCAGCGCCCCTCCAGGGTAAGTGCTACATTGTCTTTCGGTCTGCAGCTGCAAAAATGTACCTGTGTTCTGCAAACTCCTTTTGGTGCCCCAAAATACTTACTTTTAGTCAAAGTAATAAAGACTCACCAGCTACTATCTTCACTGCCACTTCTGCTCCTTGGGACAACTCTGTGTTAAACTGGCCATACACTAGTAGATTTTCAAACAAACATCATACGAAGATTCTCATGCAGAAATTTCCCATCCTGCTCCATGAAATTTTCTCATCACTGCGGTCAAAAACAAGCATTCATTACTCTCCACTGATGAAAAATCGAGCGAACATTCCTAACACCAACATTTTAAAATGAACCACTATGGCCACATAGAAGAAGTTTGCTTCAGGACCATCCATTAAATTTTCAATCAGTTAGTGGGGTCAAATCAACTCGTTGACTGCAATGATGAAAAAATTTGAGGGAACAAGAAGGAAATGTTTATTTTTTTTTAACAAACAGGCAATGTCGTTACAGGCGGTCCCCGGGTTACAAACAAGATAGGGACCATAGGTTTGTTCTTAAGTTGAATTTGTTTGTAAGTCGGAACAGGTACATTGTTTAAGTGTAGCTTCAGCCAATCTAACAATTTTTAAGCTTTTTAGATAGCATAGGGAAGGGGTAACACCCCTGTAATGTTTGTTTTGCTGTCCATGTTTCTGTTCAGAAGATTTCACCTCATTTCCTGTCCCAATGATAATTGGATTTTGAAAATGTTGGGTTGTTGTGGAAACAAGGATTGGTGATAAAGCATCAGTGGAGACATCTTTTTCCCATAATAACTCTTACAGGAGTGAATTTCCCTTCCTAGGGGGAGATTTCCTCTCACTTCCTGTTGTCTCCCTCCGTTTGTAAGTAGGAGTCGTTTGTAAGTCGGATGTTTGTAAGTAGGGGACCGCCTGTATTCTTCAATAAATTATATACATTCTAAAATTGAATGTTAAAAGCAAATTACATTTTGAAATACTTAGCTTTTATTTTACTTATTTTTTTACAAAACAAGAGTGCTTTATTGGAAAAGGACAAAACAGTACAATGAAATAAAATAAAGAGCATTGACACGGTTAGCATAACATAAAAAATAGGACAAAAAAATTCCAGAGGAGAACAAAAAAAATAAAAAGGAAAAAAATAATACAGCAGCTAAACAAAGTATCCAAGTAAACAATTCAAATCACTCAATAATCAGTACTTTGAAGTACTTTCTAATGACATTTGTCAAGTCATCAAATGTACTGATGAGAATCTTTCTATGAACGTTTGTTGGAAACTCTATTAGTGTATAGCCAGCTTAAGGCTGTGGTACTAACTGGAAGTGAAGGCAGCTGGTGGAGGGACCTGGAAGCAGACCACATCATATGACAGGTGCGAGTTTCAAAGCTTTTGTAGTGCAGACAGAAGCTTGGGGAGTGTAACAAAAGCCAATATTTGATTAACAAGCAACTATAAAGTGATATTAAAGGTTTGGTTTTAAAAATAAACATGTTCTACTTTCCTGTTGTGTAATGTTTTTGCATTGAGCAGCCCTGATCCTTCTTCTCAGGTCCCCCGCCAGCGATGCTGGCTCCTCCCCCTTGACCAGGAGTGAAGAAGTCCTTCCCTTTGGACGTAACGCGTATAGGAGCCTTGGGTGTCATGTCATCTGACGCCCATCTTACCACTGAGCGGAGAGTCAGCATATGTGCTTGATATGTGCATTTGAGCGAGCACTGGCGACAGTGCTCTATTTAATAAGTACAATATTCTTCTTTTATTTATTAAACCTTTTAAACAGTAAGCATTAGATCTTGTGCGCTTCCCTTATCTTCCCATACATATTGGGTGTTCCTGAGTGATTGAGGACCTGTGTACCCTTCCTATGGGAAAAGAGGAGTGAGGATCTGCAAGAGTCTCTCAGAGCTATTAAACAAAAAAGAAATATACCGCGCTGATACCCTCAATATGATAAAAGCAGCCAGCATAGCAAACTACAAGGCTGTATAGTAAATAGGAAAAAATGTGCAGTGCTAATGTGAAGGAAAAAAATACATATAAATATCTGTATGACTAACAGATAATTATGTGTGTAAAGCAACCCATAAACATTAATATACCTTAGCAGGTCATATAAAATGCAAAAAAACAAATATAGAATATGTATCACAGTGACAGTGAATGTCCAGTAAGTGAAAATTATTGTGATACCCAAAGATATTAACCGCGTGAAAGGAAAAGGAATGGAAAAAATTAAAAAAAAAATTTGGATAAAAATTTCTTGTCCAATTAACTCCACATAAGTGAAATAACAAATAAAGGGCCTTTCACAGGGATTTCCGTTCAGGTCCACCTGTCTGTTTTTCAGGCAGACCTGAACGGACGCTCCATGCAGCCCCATGAAGCGGCAAATATCAGCGGAGACATGTCTGCTGACATCCGCCGCTCTCCTATCTGATCCTGTCCGTGAAATACAGATGGGTGGTAACCCTATTTTCCGTCCGTCTGAAGAATCGGATCGGAGCAGATTAAAATGGAAAGGCGGTCCGTTTTCATCCGATCTCCATAGAGGAGAGCGGTGCTCTGACAGTTCCATCTCGGCTCAGTGAGCGGTGACAGATCTGTCATCCGTCGGCTCAGCGGGGAGCCGCGGAGCGATCCCCGCTCAGCAAAAACGGACCCCATACATGGAAAGCCCTTGTGAAAGGGGCCATTCTCCTGAAGTTCAAAAAAAAAGAGGATGATAAGTCCTAAAGTCTTCAATAGAATTCTGCAGAGGACTACAGGCCACCAACTGTAAGAAGGCTTACTAGAACATGTGGACAGTATCTTACCCCAGACATTCAAACGGTATAACCAAAAACGAGACAAGTGCTCCACATAGTGTAAAGCCGCTGGTTTAAAAAAGATTTATTTACTAAATCAGAAACACTCACATTTTCTTTAATAAAATGTGCTTTAAGGAATATTACAATATTGATCAAAGTACCGCAATGGCATCCACAGGGCTCCTCCCAACGCGTTTAGTCTAAACAGACATCATCAACAGAGCTATTATCCCTGAGGGTAACACTGCTTTCTTTACCTTCTGGTAATGCAGGGGTCTTGGCTTTGAGGTGAGCGGCCAGTTTGTATGGTGGTGGAACACGGAGCACTTCTATTATTTGGATCACAGTGGCGATTGCATATACTAATTGGATTTAAATTTACACTATTTGTATACTATAATATTTGTTGCACATTAGAATTTTATTAGATGTGTATAGCAGTTTTTTGATATTTTGGTGTTGATATTTAGTACAAGTGACTTATTTCTGTTGCACTGCATGGTTTTCTATTTATTTATGGTATTGATGGTTTTGGGATTTCACTTAAAAAGAGAATTATGGGGTTTGGTTCTTTTCCTGAATCCTACCTACCTAGGTGGATACAATTTTCGGTCTGATGCTGCATCTGTACTCCGCTGGCTCTAACACTGAGAACCGAGGGATTTAACATAGCCGATCGCTCGGTTCTCAGAGCTTCCTGAGCAAAGAGCCAGTGACTTTCAGTCACCGGCTCTCTGCTCTGCCCCTGCTCACTAGAGTGCAGGGCTGTGGAGGAGGTGGGAGCGGCTTGCTGTCCATTAAGTACTTGTCCATCATTTTCTTGGTCACCCCTGTGCCCCTAATAGACACAGGGTGACTTACACATAAGAGGGGCATGGGGAGCTGAAGCAAGGGTTTCCCAACCTCTCCAAGGGAACCTGGGTTCCACAGGCCCCCCACCTGAACTCACTTCCATCACAACACCTATAGCAGCATTTTGCAAAGGTGTTTAGGTGCATTAAGCGTTCGGGTGTTCGTTCATTCCATTGGCCAGAATAATGATTTATTCTGGCTACTAAAATAAGCAAACTTTGAGTGTTTTTTTCTGAGCTGAAATGCATCTCTTCTGAACATGTCTTAAATGGCTATGTGTGCATGGACAAGTAGACCAGAGGGGCATTTATAGGAAGGAAAATAAAAACATCAAATGCCCTTAAAAGCAGCGAGTTTGACACCCACTGGGAATGATGCCCAATAAGGGCCTTGTCATAAGAAGAACATTCCTGCATGTGTGCTGTAAACAAACGAGTTTCCTTTCCTAGTTGATGCCTCCTACAGGGAAACGCGTCGGTGGAGCCGGTTTGTGTGACGTCACTACGCTTCCAGCTAGCAGGCGAAGCCGCAGCTGTTGAATTCTTACTTCGCGCTTTAACATTCTGAGTTTGTGTAAGTGCGTTTTTTTTATCTGAATAAATCTTTTAAAATTTGCTGCGCCATGAAGCCCCTTTCTTTTGCCATCTTCCTCATGTGAGCACTCCCCTGCTGGATATCCTTTTTTCCTGGCGATTGCTGGAAGCTGTGGCTCGCTCACACACAGGACAGAGCAGTGGATTGTCTGCAGACAGGAGAAAGCAGTGCCAGTGAGGAGGCTCCTTCAAACGGTGATATCCCATATATATCACAGGCCCTAATGGTCTCTATAACCTGAGATCCAACGGTTCTGGTAAGAAAGAAATATTGATTAGGGTAACATGTACTGAAGTTCCTTTTTTTTCTTTGCCTTATACTTACATCTATAAGTCCATCAGTGAACACACTGCTGTGGTATTGTGAAGTGAATCATCTGGGATCCTGACTGATAATTTTTTTAGCACACAATGTTTTTTTTTTCACTTTATTTTTTTCTCTCTCCTAATAAGAGGAGTTCACTTGGGACATTGTTTCATTTATTTATCTGTTATTTTAGGAGAAAAATTTCAATATGCATGCACTGTTTTTTTATCACGATCATTATGTTTTATGGACTGAATTGTATATTTTTTTTCGCAACTATGATCAACACGTTAGATTTAATTTTTTATTTTGGTTGCGCTCTTATTTTTGTTTTAAATAATAGCCATTACCAAAATATCAAAAGCTAGCCATACATGGCTTGGTCGTCTTTTGTCCAGCCCAAAGGCTGAACAACAGGAAATGGCTTCTCCCATCCACGCTGAGCAGCGTGGATGGCGGAATTGCCACTGTTGTGGAGATAAAGTGATGCTGCTAAAGGATGATTGAATCAGATTGGATTGATTGATGTCACTGTTTGGCCAATAATTTTACACCCAGCTCAGTTGATTTTTTTTTATTGAACTAGGTGGGGCTTGCAGGGTCATGCACATCTCAATTTGTATTCGTTTAAAAAATGATTGGCACTAATCTGGTCCATCTATAACCAGCCTAAAGCTGAACACGAAGATTTCTCTTGTTCAGCCCCACATCGATTTTCCCGTCTATGCTAAACAGCTGGCTTCTCACAGTATGCATTAGCAACTGCACAACATCTGATACAGTCTCCCTCATTTCCTGGCCAGAGGACATCCAGCATCGATTGACTCCCTCATTTGCTGGCCAGAGGACATCTAGCATTGATAGGCTCCCTCATTTCCCGGACAGAGGACATCCAGCATCAATAGTCTCCCTCATTTCCTGGTCAGAGGACATCTAGCATCGAGAGTCTCCCTCATTTCTTGGGTAGAGGACATCTAGCATTGATAGGCTCCCTCATTTCCCGGACAGAGGACATCCAGCATCGATAGTCTCCCTCATTTTCTGGTCAGAGGACATCTAGCATCGAGAGTCTCCCTCATTTTCTGGGTAGAGGACATCTACCATCGATACAGTCTCCCTTATTTCCTGGCTAGAGGACATCCAGCATTGATACAGTTTCCCTCATTTCCTGGCCAGAGGACATCCAGCTTCGATAGTCTCCCCCATTTTCTGGCCAAAGGACATCCAGCATCGATAGTCTCCCTCATTTCCTGGCCAGAGGACATCCAGCATCGATACAGTCTTCCTTATTTCCTGGCCAGGGGACATCCAGCTTCGATAGTCTCCCCCATTTTCTGGCCAAAGGACATCCAGCATCGATAGTCTCCCCCATTTCCTGGCCAGAGGACATCCAGCATTGATACAGTCTTCCTTATTTCCTGGCCAGAGGACATCCAGCATCGATACAGTCTTCCTTATTTCCTGGCCAGAGGACATCCAGCTTCGATAGTCTCCCCCATTTTCTGGCCAAAGGACATCCAGCATCGATAGTCTCCCTCATTTCCTGGCCAGAGGACATCCAGCATTGATACAGTCTTCCTTATTTCCTGGCCAGAGGACATCCAGCATCGATACAGTCTTCCTTATTTCCTGGCCAGAGGACATCCAGCTTCGATAGTCTCCCCCATTTTCTGGCCAAAGGACATCCAGCATCGATAGTCTCC
>BLSH010477607.1:1948691-1983563 GCA_018402905.1 Glandirana rugosa
TAATTTTAGTTATTTTTCAGGAGTGTGATTAGGTAAGTGTTGTATTATTCCGGTGGCATTTTAGCTTCCGTAAGTGTATAGAGTAAGGTAGTGTATAGGTATTTTTTCTCCTAACAAGGAGTAAAGTCCTGTCACCCACCTCGGTACGTTCAGTAACAAAATTGTTTATTCTTATCGTTCTCTTTGTATAGACTATCATGCAAAGGGGACTCTGATCTAAAGGGGGCTTTAACATAAGTGGCCATTTTGATGGGGACCCAGATGTAAGGGGGGACTCTGATGGGCTTAAGTTTATTTGTAATTTGCTTTGTTTTACTCTTTTAATCTGTACCCACGTTAGCTTATTTCTTAAAAATCCTCTGAGCTACAACCAGTATACACAGTGCTCTGAGCTTTTTTTTCCTTGATATGTTTCTCTTGCTATTCTTATTTGTTAAAACAATGACTTGCATGGCTCCACCCACTGTCCTGAAATGAGGAACAATCCTCTTTTTTATGGATATGTGATGGAATGAGATATGTGAATGCCTTCGATTTTACGGTGGCCTTATTATGTTGTGAATGGATTAGTGTGAGGACTTTTTATTGATTTTAATCCCTTTTCACCATAATTTGTAGTTATACAGCGCCTTGACAAAGTATTCATACCCCTTGAAATTTTCCACATTTTGTCATGTTACAACCAAAAACATAAATGTATTTTATTGGGATTTTATGTGATAGACCAACACAAAGTGGCTCATAATTGTGAAGTGGAAGGAAAATGATAAATGGTTTTCAAAATGTTTTACAAATAAATATGTAAAAAGTATGGTGTGCATTTGTATTCAGCACCCTGAGTCAATACTTTTTGGGGATGTCTCTACCAGCTTTGCACATCTAGAGAGGACATTTTCGCCCATTCTTCTTTGCAAAATAGCTCAAGCTCTGTCAGATTGGATGGAGAGCGTCTGTGAACAGCAATTTTCAAGTCTTGTCACAGATTCTCAATTGGATTTAGGTCTCGACTTTGACTAGGCAATTCTAACACATGGCTATGCTTTCATTTAAACCATTCCCTTGTAGCTCAGGCTGTATGTTTAGGGTCGTTGTCCTGTTGGAAGGCGAGCTTCCGACCCAGTCTCAAGTCTTTTGCAGACTTTTAACAGGTTTTCTTCTAAGATTGCCTGTATTTGACTCCATCCATCTCCCCATTAACTCTGAGTAGCTTCCCTGTCCCTGCTGAAGAAAAGCATCCCCACAACATGATGCTGCCACCTCCATGTTTCACAGTGGGAATGGTGTGTTCAGGGTGATGAGCAGTGTTAGTTTTCCACCACACATAGCGTTTTGCTTTTAGGCCAAAAAGTTCAATTTTGGGCACATCTTACCAAAGCACCTTCTGCCACGTGTTTGCTGCATCCCCTACATGGCTTCACGCAAACTGCAAATGGGGCTTCTTATGGCTTTCTTTCAACAATGGCTTTCTTCGTGCCACTCTTCCATAAAAGGCCAGATTTGTGGACTGCACAACTAATCGCCCTGTGGACAGATTCTCCCACCTGAGCTGTGGATCTCTGCAGCTCCCCCAGAGTTACCATGGGCCTCTTGGCTGCTTCTCTGACTAATGCTCTCCTTCCCCGACCTGTCAGTTTAGGTGGACGGTCATGTCTTGGTAGGTTTACAGTTGTGCCATACTCTTTCCATTTTCGGATGATGGATTGAACAGTGCTCTGTGAGATGTTCAAAGCTTGGGATATTTTTTTTATAACCAACCCTCTTTAAACTTCTCCACAAATTTTTCCCTGACCTGTCTGGTGTGTTCATTGGCCTTCATGATGCGGTTTGTTCACCAAGGTTCTCTGAGGGCTTCACAAAACAGCTGAATTCTTACTGAGATTAAATTACACACAGATGGACTCTATTTACTAATTAGGAGATTTCTGAAGGCAATTGGTTCCACTAAATTTTAGTTAGGGGTATCAGAGTAAAGGGGGCTGAATACAAATGCACCCCATACTTTTTAGATATTTAATTTGTAAAAAAAAATTAAAACCATTTATTATTTTCCTTCCACTTCACAATTACATGCCACTTTGTGTTGGTCTATCATATAAAATCCCAATAAAATACATTTATGTTTTTGGTTGTAACATGGCAAAATTTGGAAAATTTCAAGGGCTTTTATCCTTATGGCAGCAGTCTGGGTAAGGTCCTTTTCTTTTTCAACATGACTGTGCCCCCTGTGCCCAATGCTAGCTCCATAAAGAAGATGGCTTGATTAAATTGGTGTGGAGAAACTGCAGCCCTGACCTCAACCCTACTGAACACTTTTGGGATGAATTGGAAAACAGAGCCAGGATCTCTCATCCAAAATCAGTACTGATCTCACAAATTCTACTTTTGTTGAACGGGCACAAATTACTACAGACGCACACACTGTTAAAGTCAGCAAGTTGTTGCCAAGTTCATATTAATGGCCATGGTTTTAGGATGAGATGTCCAACGAGCACTTATAGCTGTGATGGCGAACATACCTTTGGACATAGTGCATGTTATTAAGATTATTAATATAGTGAAAATACTGTATACTGTAGTGACAAAAATCTGTCATATGGTTGTGGAAATGTCTTACCAACTGGCAGAAAAATTTGTTGCTGGAGGTCTACTTGGCCTGGTTCTTCCCACTCAGACATGGAGTGTCACTGACTGATTCAGCCTGTGGTCTTTTCTCGGGCTCAGTCAGCTATACAATGGTCTATTGACTCAGCCACCACCAGTTGTCCATCTATGCCAACTGTCAATTTATGAGTCTGAAGGGACTTCAACTCTAGCATCTGACATAGACCAGGAGCTACGCATGATATAGAGCAGTGGTCTCCAAACTGTGATCCTGTGACCCATTTCTACCAACAATTGGGCATATGTCCTCCCAATTACACAAATGAAGGGGCACAATTCCTCCCAATGCCACCAACAGGGCACAATTCCCCCCCAATCCCGCCAACAACGGGGCACAGTTTCTCCCAATGCCAATGGGACACCATATTTCCCAATGCCACCAACGGGGCACAATTTCTCCCAATGCCATCAGCTGGTCTCTGCATCGATGCTGAATCGCGATGCATCGATGGGCCGATTATTTCCCCTCCCGCCCCAGTCTGAAGGAGAGTATACTGGCCCTTTGTTTAGAAAGTCTAGAGACCCCTGATATAGAGTAGATGTAATGACACAAGACTGTCAATAGTCTAATAATGATCTGAGACTGTAGACATGCTGCAGGTGGAAACTGGAAATATGCTGCAAGAGACAGTCAGAGACCAGGAATACATTCTAGGAGACTGAAAAGGCTCACTGCCATTACAACCCCTTTAAAAAAAACAAAAAACAATGCTCCCATTTTTACTACTGGCTGGTGGGGTCTGAGAGTCACACAACCGAGAGGGTGCAGGTTGGGCACATGCGGTCTACGACCTTGGCCATTCCATTAGTACTGTGGCTGCCTGTTGCAGCCCAGCCTCCGCTCAGTCCTTAATACTATTCAGTGCTCTGCTGCCCATTCTAAAAGTGCTCAGTAAGTTGCCAATTTACATTTTTCCTTGTATATCCTTATGCAGTGTGCTGATTTTCCAACAACAACATTGGCTTACAAGATTTAAAGTCAGTGTGGGAATACTAGGAAATATAGGTTACCTGCTGGACTGGTGAAGTCCATTGTAATTCGTATCCATTTTGTAGGACAGTATAGCTAAAGCACAACCCTTTGTTTTTTGCTTTCTTTTGTAGTGTTGGCTAGTACATATAGGGAAGAGTTCGGACTTCTGTCAGTATTTATTGTCTGCATCCTTGCTGGGGAAATCACCCCTTCTATCTGTACAAGTGATCAATGTCCCAGGAACGGAAAGTGATTCTGACAACTGTTCAGATCTCTCTGCACTATAATTTTCACTTTGATACAAGTGACCGGTACTCCAGAGCATACAGGACTGGTTATAATCTCAAACTGACGTTGGCAATAAAGTAAGAAATGAAGGCTCAAAAGTAAACAGACTTTACATGTGTATTTGTATTACAGCTGACACAGTTTGCATTTTATGATATTTGTTCAGCAAAAATAAATGTGAGATTGGTAAATATAAGCCTGTGCGGCCATTTATATTAATGCAAAGTATATATGATTCCTTTAGAGCGGGTTCACACAGGGGCGACTCCATGCAGTACAAAGGAAACTTTCTAATAGGAGCGACTCAAGTCCCTCCGACTCAGAAAAAGGTTCCTGTACTACTTTGGGGAGACTTCAAGCGACTTGCATTGACTTCTATTACAGGAGTCGTTTGCAAGCCGCTCTGAAGTCACACTGTGTGGGGCGGCTTCGAGTTGCCCCTGAAGTCGGATCGCCCCTGTGTGAATCGGCTCTTAGGCAGGGCCGGATTAAGAGCATCATGGACCTGGTGCTGAGGATTTTGGTGGGCCTTTTCCTGGAAATAAATAAAATGAAAATGCAAACAATTTTTTGTTAAAACAAATTAAATATACTGCCGCAATTTACATATCAATTATGTGTACACTGTATACAGAGCAGGACTGGGCAGTATTAGTGACTCACTCACACCATTGAGCTGGGCCTATCTTAAGGAAGGGGCCTGGAGCTGCAGCTCCAATAGCCCCTATGTTAATCCGGCCCTGCTCTTAGGGTTTGTTTACATTTTACGGTTGATTTGCTAAAACTGGAGAGTGCAAAATCTGGTGCATCTCTGCATAGAAAACAATCATCTTCTAGTTCTTTGTCAAAACGTAACCACTTAAGGACCGCTCCATGTATATATACTGCGGCAGGGTGGCCCTTAAAGCGGAGTTCCACCCAAAAGTGGAACTTTCGCTTTAAGGGAAGGTGACCCCCTGACATTCCACAATTGGGGGGGGGGGCCCTGTTTTCACAGAGTCCCAGGTCCACGTCCTCTCCTGGTGCCGCAGAATCAGAAGGAAGTTCACCTCCCCACCCCCCCCCCTCTCGGCGATCTTCTGGGACACGTCACAGCGTGCAGTGCGCGCCCGGCTTTGAAGCCAAAGCCGGGTGCCCACACTTGTGATGCCGGCGCCACGGAAGGGAGTGGGAGAAGAGAGAAGCTGCGGGCGGCTGCATCGCTGGATTGTGGGACAGGTGAGTGTCCGATTATTAAAAGTCAGCAGCTACACTTTTTGTAGCTGCTGACTTTTAATTGGGTGGTAATCTTTTCCCCAGTATGGGGCGCACATGCCCCCTGACGGAGGCCTGCTCCCGCTGTGATTAGACACAGCAGGAGCCAATCAGTGGGTCCAGTGGATCCGGCGATCATTTAGGCAGAGGCAGAACGGCGGTGTGCCTACGTAAACAAGGCAGACTGCCGCTCTGCCAGAGGGGAAAATGGAGATCTTGTGTTTCTGCTAAGCAGAAACATGAATCTTTATTTTCATTTAGTCAAAGCACATCCCACATAGTTCGAAAGCACTCCCTAGTGACACATTTAACCCTTTGATTGCCCCTGTTAACCCCTTCCCTGCCAGTATCATTTATACAGTGACAGTGCATATTTTTTTTAGCACTGATCACTGTATTGGTGTCACCGGTCCCCAAAAAGTGTTAGTGTCAGATTTGTCCGCCGCAATGTCGCAGTCGCGCTAAAAATCGCTGATTGCCGCCATTACTAGTAAAAAATAAAAAGTCCCTAAATCTATCCCATAGTATGTAAACGCTATAACTTTTGCGCAAACCAATCAATATACGCTTATTGGGAATTTTTTTTTACCAAAAACGTAGCGGAATAATACATATTGGCCTAAATTGCTGAAGAAATTAGATTTTTTACATTTATTTATTGGATAGGTTTTAGAGCAGAAAGTAAAAAATATGTTTAGGTTTATAGCATTTATATTGGCAACACTGGTGCTCAGCTTCCACGTTGCCTTCTCCACAATCCACACCCTTGGTTGGGGAGAAGCTGTGCTGTGAGCCATGTGTGCGTTTCCTGAATGGAGTGGGGGACGGGGTGAGGGAGGGAAGTGTCTGTGGCACTGTGCTGCTGTCTGCTTGCAACCGGGGATGGTGAGTTGTCACACAGAGCTGAGCGAGGCAGGAGGAAGAAAGCGCCGACAGATAGCCAGCATGGGGCCGCAGTCACTAAGGTAAGACACTGTTCAAGTCACTCAGTGTCCCCTATTGGGGATTTCCTGTACCCATCACCCTGGGATGTCCGTTCACCCCACAAAACTGACAGCTGGGAACAGACACACTGCCTCCCAAAACACCAGGCAACACTGACAGGAAAATTACCAATAAATCCCCCAAAACCTCAAGTTCCCAAGGGGCTGCAACACTGGCGTAGCTTTAGGGCAAATCCTACCCGGCCCCATGCTCCAGGGAGCCCTGTGGCTCCCTTGTTGCATTTCATTCTACACCTGGATAGGCGGGTGGCATAAAGAGGAACCAATGCCCTCCAATTTCTTCCTGAAGCAGCTGAAATCTAGCTTCTCCTCCTCTCCCTCCCTTCGGCATTCCACGGCTGCAGGAGGAAAATGGAGGGCATTGGTTCCTCTACATGTTGCCCCCTGCCGTTCCTCCTACCCAGGCTACTGATTTCATGCTGACCGGGGGCCCCCATATGCTCAGCTGATCCCCCCTTCCCCAAACAGCGCTGCGTGCCTCCCCCCCTCTTTCCTCTCTCATCAGCTGCTGCGGGGGATGTATCGGGATGGAGAGCAGGGGAAGGAGCCAGTAAATATGTTTTTACAGGCCCCTTCCTTTTCTGAATTAACACAGTGAGTAATCAGTACCAATCGCTCACTGTGTTCGTTCATAACTGAAGTCTAGTAAATCGTTTTTACCATGCTTCAGTTTGAGAATCAACCGCCAGCTCCGTACAGAGCTATTCATTCATTCTGTGCAGCTGAAGCTGCAGAGAAGTAGATTGAGGGCCTCAATCTCCTTTCTCTTTCTCAAAGGTGAAACATCAGAGGTCTGTTTAAAATCCTGGTCTCTTATCAAAGCTCCTAAAAAAATTGTAAAAAAAAATTGAATAAAAAAATAAAGTTGTTAAAAAAATGGTAAAGAATAAAAAAAATAACAAAAACAAAAATTAAAAACTACTGACACTGTCAACTGCCCTACTGACCACATCCACTGCTCTACTGACTGACACCATTCACTATCCTACTGACACCCACCTCTGCCTCACTGACCGTCCACTGTCCTACTGAGTGACACTATCCACTGCCTTACCGACAGACACCATCCACTTCCCTAGCGACAGTGTCCTTACTAGTTTCCCCACTATTTAGTTATGCCTTCATTTCTTAAAAAAAAAAAAAAAGGGTAACGAACCCCGTTGATCTTTGATTTCTTTCATGTTGTTTGGGTAGATCGCTACCTCTCAAAGGTTGCCTACCCCAGCTTCCGGGTATTCAAAAAAATTGGAGAGGTATGTCAAAATGTGGACAGTTCCTCCAAAATCATTTGAATTAGCCTCTCAATATGTAAATAAAGATCTGAAATATCGAATTAAACTAGTGGAGTATCTTAGCGCACGGTGGGAGTATATTGATGCACGGTGGGAGTATATTGGTGCACGGTGGGAGTACATTGGTGCACGGTGGGAGTATATTGGTGCACGGTGGGAGTATATTGGTGCATGGTGGGAGTATATTGGTGCATGGTGGGAGTATATTGGTGCATGGTGGGAGTATATTGGTGCACGGTGGGAGTATATTGGTGCATGGTGGGAGTATATTGGGGCATGGTGGGAGTATATTGGGGGCACGGTGGGAGTATATTGGTGCACGGTTGGAGTATATTGGTGCATGGTGGGAGTATATTGGTGCATGGTGGGAGTATATTGGCGCACGGTGGGAGTATCTTAGCGCACGGTGGGAGTATATTGGTGCACGGTAGAAACGGTGGTGGGGAGGTCCCAGGTCAACTTTTGCACCGTGGCCCACAAATTTCAAGCTACGCCTCTGGGTTTGTTTATTGATCTTTAACATGCTAAGAATTGATTAAAAGAAAAAAACTGTCATAAGGGAGAAACCTACAGCAGACAAAAAGATTAAAACTGTCAGACAAATGACAGTTGAAAAATGAAAAAAGTTTCAATGTGATTGGCTGGTTGAGATAAGACGACAGAACTTCCATCAGATAATTCTATATATTTTATGTTGAATGTCTCAAACTAAGCAGAGATACCGAGCTCCGGCTCACCATCTATCGGCTATTGCACCTTACTATTCATTTTTTTTTAGTGAAGGATGGACCGCCACCACAGAAACCATTACACTGGCCTTTTGCACTGGGGGTGGTACTCTAGGAATTAGGGTCATGGTAAGAGGCCAATTTACAGAACCCAGTGTCCACTTGACTAATGACAAAGTAGGCCCATTTTTTTTTTCTTAAAGAAAAGCTTTGAAGCAGACCAAAAATTGAAAAAAAAAAAAAACACATTCTAGGGGCACAGTTTGGTAGTAGGGACTTTGCATTTCGATAAGGTCTTCATTTGTGAAAAGTTTTCCACCCTGCTACTTTTTTCTCGTCAACACGACCCAAAACGAGGTTTAATTTTACTAAGAATTAGTAAATTGAACTCCTTACAACTGAAAAATGTCTAACAAAATTCCAGTACGCATGTCTGAGATGATCAGTGGCAACCCAATAGCTGAAGAAAGAAGAAGTCACAAAGTCCAGAAGAAGACTCAGACCATGGCAGTTTTGGTGAAAGAGCGGCAACAGAGC
The DNA here is from genome assembly GCA_018402905.1 of Glandirana rugosa. NCBI lineage: Eukaryota > Metazoa > Chordata > Amphibia > Anura > Ranidae > Glandirana > Glandirana rugosa. The sequence goes on from BLSH010477607.1 coordinate 1,957,429, forward strand.
GCGAGGACCATTCATCGCTGGATGTGGGTAAACTAAAGGGCAAGGCAGGCTATATACATTGATAACAAACTAGTTGGTTTAACAGGGAAAAAAATGACCCGATTCCCCCATCCACACACACGATGTGGATGGAGGAATCTTTCCCGCTGAGCTATTGTATTCTGACAGTGGGAAGTCTTCCCTGTTGTCGGAATACACTGATCAGTGCAGCCCGCTATAGCAGGTGGCACTAATTTTTCGGAGAAAAACCCAACAGGCTAATTGCAGAAAAGTTTATTGGTAGATCCTTGCTGAAATGGCCAAATTTCGATCCATGTATGGTCACTTTAAGTCTGCAAAAGCATGCAAGTATTCTGTGCACAGCTCCTCATTATGGAAAAGTCCTCCCCCCCACATGAACTCATACAGGCTGATGTGAGATTACCCTACAGTCATTCAGGTCCTACACATCACAGAAAAAAAAAATCTATGTAAAACAGACACTTGGAATAAATAGATGTACAACTTTCCATGTTGCAAGATGCTAAATTTCACAATCAGCTCACTAAAATTAAATAAAAAAAAAAATCGGATATTCATTCCAGTTAAGTACGAACGGCTTAACTTTGTTTAGAACTGGATCCTGTCTCACGGGAATGAATGTTCTCCTTGTATTGTAGCTATAAGCTGCCAGTTCACATGTCAGTCATAGCACAGGAGACAGTGAGTAGACAGCGCACAGTCTGAACATACGCACCAGGGCTCAGATCCCGTTTCCATGTTTATTTAGCGATTATTATAGTAGCATTATCTAGAATCTCTGCTTGCTGCGCTTCACTGTCAATTCCTAAATAAGGGAAGACTTACTGAGAAAAAAAATATAGTTAAGGTGCAAGGAACATCCACATGCTATTGGTGGTCACTGTAAAAAAAAAATTGCTTTAACTAGTCTATAGATTTTATTTTAAGAATAATTAAATTAAAAGCACTGATTTCTCACATGAAACTGTGGCCAAGTGAGGGGTACTTCTCGTGGTGCCCACTAAGTTGTCTGATGATGTTGACAATACTCACTGGCTTTCAAAAGAATTCAACAAAAGGCCCTCTAGTTTTACAGGGACATTACAAGGTAAACACAATGAGATTATCGGACCAACGATCATCCTAGGCTCTGTATCGAAAATGAAGAGTTTACTAAAGTACGAATATTCTCGTACGACAGATTAAATATTCGGAAGTGATGTACCTGTAATGTACTGTGTTGTATTTTCAGATGAACGCTGTACCAATTAAACGATAATGGTACGATCTGGTATTGCACGAGAAAAATTTTGCGTTTGTCCCTTTGAAAAATTTCAGACGAAAGTTATTTACGAACGATCAGATTATCATATGATCGATTCCAAAGCGATATTTTTTGTACGATTTTCTTAACGTGGGAGCGGCCTTAAGGGTGACAACGAGACCAATGGCACTGAGTAATGCCCCCAGTATTACTGGTCTTAGTAGAAAATTTTTCTACTACTGTTACTCATTACTTCACACAGTAGGGAAGTCCACAGTGGTGCTTCACCCTCTTCTGGCAAGATCCTGGAGAACTCTGAATATTCCAAATCTCACGTTTCCTTGTATTCTCTGGGATCTTATCTGCAGGATATTAGCTAACTTTTTTCTCCCCCTATTTTATTTAGAGTTTTAGAAAGGGGGAAGGAGGGACACATTTAACAAGCTGACCTTGTATGGAAGGTCAGCTTTAAAGTAGAAGCAAACCCTCTTACTGTTTTCAGCCAAGGAAGCTGCCATCTTGGCCTCTGTTTAATCTTCAAATGCCATGATGCTGCACATGTGATCAGCTATGACACCAGCCATTGAATGGTTTAACAGTTTGGTTGAGAGTCCAACCCATGTGACAGTTACATTCCCGGCATCGGCCGGGAATGTAACTTTTTTTTAAACTGTTAAATTAATGAGTTTACTTCCACTTTAAGGTTATATTAGAGTCAAGATTAGGGTACAGTTAGATTCCAGTTAGACCCCATTCACACTGAGGCACTTTACAGCTTCAAAAATCCCCCCCCCCCCCCAATGTGAAAGCCCTGAGTGCTTTCACACTGGGGCGGTGCGCTTGCAGGATGTTACAATAAGTCCTGCAAGCAGCATCTTTGGAGCTGAGCGTTGATACACCATTCCTCCACCGCCCCTGCCCATTGCAAACAATGGGGCAGCGCTTCCAAAGCCTTTGGGGGGGGTTAAAAGCACCGCGCTTCTGCTGTCATAGCACGGCTATAACAGCAGTAAATCCTCGCTGAAACTAGCAGGGATTTACCGCTACCGTCCCACCGCCCCCAGTGTGAAAGTGGCCTTAGGGTTAGACGATCTTCAGATGAGGTATTTCCGAAAGCCCCTACAATGAAAGGGAATATATAGCAGATTTGAAGGTACACTTTCTAGTGGCTCTGTTCATCAGACAGCGCAACCAGCAAACTTGAACAATCCAGTGACGACCACCCCCTTTTGAATAAATAGGTAAAGTATAAGTAAACCCGAACATCAGGGATGATTTACCAAAGCTGGAGTGTGCAAAATCTGGTGCAGTTCTGCATAGAAACCCCAGGTTTAATTCTCAAAGTTTAATTGAACAAGCTCAAGTTAGAAGCTGATTGGTTGCCATGGATAGCTGCATCAGATTCTTTGTGCAAGAGTTTTAGTAAAACTTCCCTATAAAATACCGTATATTATGAAAAAAAAATATTGGCCTATCTTTTACAATAAAATAATGGTTTTCGTTTTTTTCATCCCTAGGAGGTGGCTTCAGGAGATCAGCAGCACTGAAACGGTCTACATGCATGCACTCCAGCGACAGCTGCATGGCTTTTCTCAGCTCTTGTTTCTGGAGGATGACAATGCCTGTGTAATGTTTATTGAATATTACATTGTTAGTCTCCATCAGAAGCCATGTCAAAAGGTGACAATGCAGGAGCAGAACTGGTACCCGAGGACATAGCGTTGTCACACAAGAAGTGCCTGAACTAGGTAGGACCTTCATGGCTGGGTCACCAGATATTGCAGATTTCAAAATATTAAAAATTACTTTTAAAATTGCATTGATGTGACAAAAATGTTTTAATAGATTTGTGAACTGTAAACTCGCACAGGAATCAGATTGCATAGGTGAACACCCATGCGATCCGATTCCAGTGCGGGAGAAAAAAAAAAAAAAAAAAAAAAAGGAAAGACTCCTGCACCTTTTTTGGTGCGAATCTAATGCGATTTAAGCCATACAACTGTATGGCTGAATTCACATTTCTCAGAGATAGCATGTGATCGGCACGAATCACATGCGATCTCTGAGATCGCAGTAATGTGAGCCCAGGCTGAGGGGTTGATTTACCAAAACTGGAGTGCGAAATCTGGTGCAGCTGTGCATGGTAGCCAATCAGCTTCTAACTTCAGCTTGTTCAAATAAAAGTGGAAGTAAATGTTGTTTTTTTTTTCTTTTTTTAAAACAACGCCTATACTTACCAGCTCTGCGCAATGTGTTTTCACAAAGCAGCCCGATCCTCTACTTGTAAGGTCCCCCTGTCGGCGCCTCCAGGCCCCTCCTCTTCATTGGGTGCCCCCCACGGAAACCTGCTTTCCATGGGAGCACCCGTACGGGCTCGCTCCTGAGTCCTGCTGCTGCATCCATTGACATAGACAGCAGGACTCAGACCTGCCCCCCCCACTCCCATTTTGACTGACAGCAGTGGGAGCTAATGGCTCCTGCTGCTATCAATTTGTCCAATGAGGAGACAGCGGCCGGAGCTGCTACACGCATGTACATCACTGGATAAGATCAGGGTCAGGTAACGAAAAAGGGGGGGTCTGGGGGGAGCTTCAGCGTGCAGGTTTTTCACCTTCATGCATTGAATGCAAAGCCTTAAGGCTTTACAACCACTTTAACCACTTCCACACCACACGCAGTATATTTACTGCGGCACTGTGGACGTGTCCCGCGAATCATTGTAAATAAACGGCGATTTGCGGAGTGGCCGCTAGGGGGCCCGAGCGTGTCCGCCGCACTCCGGAGTGTGCCTGCGTCTCGGGCCGGCCCGATGTCCGCCAGCGAGCCGCTATGAGCAGCCAGAGCAAAAGAACGGGGAACCGCCGATGTAAACACGGCGGTTCCCCGCTCTGTCAGTGGGGACATAAGAGATCTACTGATCCCTGTCACTGGGATCAGTTAGATCTCTTATGCCCATAACAGCCCAGCCCCCTTCCAGTTAGAACACACCCAGGGAACACAGTTAACCCCCTTCACTACCCTCTGCAGGTTAACCCCTTCACTGCCAATGACATTTATACAGTAATCAGTGGACATTTAAATTTCTGATCGCTGTATAAATGTCAATGGTCCCAAAAAAGTGTCAAAATGGTCCGACATGTCTGCTGCAATATCGGAGTACCGCTAAAAATCTCAGATCGCCGCCATTACTAGTAAAAAAAAAAAAACCCCAGAAATGAATTCTCATCATCCGTAAACAGGGCAACTTTTGCGCAAACCAATCAATAAACGCCTATTGTGATTTTTTGAGGAAGAATATAAATCGGCCAAAACTGATGAAAAAAAATGTTTTTTATATTTTTTTTTTTTGTATTTGTATTTTAGCAAAAAGTAAGAAAAATTGGGTTTTTTTGCAAAATTGTCGCTCTTTCTTTGTTTATAGCGGCGATCAGAAATGATGCAGAGGTGATCAAATACCACCAAAAGAAAGCCCTATTTGAGGGAAAAAAAGGACGAAAATTTTGTTTGGGTACAACGTCGCACGATCGCGCAATCGTCAGTTAAAGCGACGCAGTGCTGAATCGCAAAAAGTGCTCTGGTCCTAACGTGGGAAATCCTTCCGGGGGTGAAGTGGTTAAGCTTTGACAAAAAAAAACCTGGAAGCGGATTGATTTCCATGCAGAGCGACACCAGATTTTGCACTCTCCAGTTTTATTAAATCAACCCCTAAAAGTCTATTATATTATGGTACATATAAAAATAAATAAAACCTTCAAAGAGCGCTATACATTCCCTTTAAGAACGTTTGTGGAGCAGCTCTGGGTGCTGGCAGAGTGTTTGACAACAAACAGAGTGCTCCACGCTAGCAAGGCTTAAATGACGACTTTATACAATGTTTATTGAAAGGGGAATTGACAACCTGCCAGAGGAGAAATGGCGCTCCAGGCAAGAATTCGCTCACTTATCTGATTCTGTGGAGAATAATCATTGTAATGCTGCGTTGCCACAATCCACACAGCACTGCCAACATTCTAACATACACTCATCGGCTCACATGTGCAATCTGCATTAAAGTGGCAATAACCTCCAAAAAGTGAAAACCCAAAGCCTTATGACAAACCACCAATTCTTATAATTAAGATGATACAAGAAAGCAACTAATTAAAATGATACATGGGGACTAGTTTAAGATGCCCCACCATCACCAATTGTTGTGTGAGGATCATCTAATAAACGGGTTCAACTTCCTGACTCTTCTTAATGTTGAGTGCAGACCAACCAATTGGCAACATATTTGGAGTAATCTGACAAATATGGGCATTCATAGCGAATGCCAATCTCTCATTTGACAGGGCAACAACTATAAACGATCATTAAAAAAAAAAAAAACGAAACTGTAAACACATGCCAATTTATTCCACACCTCAGTTGTGGGTCAACATAGGGGGCCATGATAACGCCAAATGGATGCTTATTATAAACAGAGTAGAGTGAATAAATGGGTGAGATATAAAAGGGGTGGCAGCAATAAAATCCCCTCATATGCTGGATCTCAGGGAACTAGTTCTCAAACTTAAGGCCTGGTTCCCATCTAGGCATTTTTTTAGTGCATTTTCAGTTTAGCAGACACACACTACAGTACATTTAACATGGTTTTCTATGGCTCACGTTCACATCTGTGCATTTTATGGAAAGGGCCAGGGACTTTTTTTCTGGTTTTTGGTTCCATAGACGTCAATTGATCAAAAATATGTATTGAAAATCGTAAAATGCACCTGGAATATGCAAAATGAAAACTGCATAGGTGTGAACCAGGCCTAAAAGAGATTTTTTACTAAGCAGAGGTTGTTCAGGCTTGTCGAAGCAGCTAGACAACCTGATGGGTGGCGAGTACAGTAAAATCTATCTAGAAAAGCCAGCACACTCATCCACCCACAAATCACAATTACATGTTCAAATCTGAACATATCCTAAACAGTAAATTGACCATTAAGGAATGTGGATGCAATTTGGGCTTTAGCTCATAAAATCTCACTTTCAATAGTTTACAAAGAAAATCAGTTTAAAATACTGTACCACTGGTATTATAACCCTGCCTTTTTTGCACAACCCCAATTCCAACATCCCTGGCTGATGCTGGAGATGCCTTAAGCACATTGGGGCCTTTTTCCCACATATTCTGGACCTGCCTGAATATACAGCCATTCAGGTAAATGGTTTAGTATCTTCCCTGTCTCTTGACCCCTCCCACCTATCTACTGAGGCTCACACACTCTATAATGCCCAAGGACTCCATAAGGTTAATTCTACACAGACTACAGACGTACAGACTGCCTCTCACCGAAAGAGGACTCATGGACCAAGCACACTTGACCCATTTACTTGTATCCGAGAAATTAAACTTGTGGAAGTTCTCATGGCCAACATGAATAACATGAATTATGGAACAAGACAAGTGAGGGATACCGGAAGCCCCTTAGATGACCGTTCTAAAATTCCTTAAATTAAGGATTTAAAAACATAACATATGCAAAACCCTGCACCATGCACTGCATTCTCCTGTTCCCTGTCTCTCTCCCCTCCTCCTTTGCCTACCCAGACAAAGACATTTCTCCTACTACTACAACCCTCTGTTAGGATCTTGACCAGTTATTTTCATAAGCCTAAGCCTTGATCATGCAATGATGATGAAAGGACTTTTTATATAGCATACCAAACATGATCTTTTGAACCTTCTCACCATCATTGATGTTGCTTACAACCTTGCAACTCTAGTTGCAGTTGTTAAGTTCACATTAATGTACACTGTATATGTAAATGTAACCTCTCAAATTAACTTCCTGTATCCATAGCCATCCTAATGGACAGAATTATACAAGATTAAATTCTTCCCCTAACGTTGAGCTGCTTTGGCATGTTGCAGTGTTATTCTGAAAAACCTGCTAATAAAAATACATTAGAAAAAAATATCTAGTGTGGGCATAATCTCAGGGGACCAATGGGAAGCAGCCCTAGAATTTGTACGTCTGTGCTTCCTGAATGTCTTGCAAAGACGATCCCAGTTGTATATCCTATTGAAAGTGCATCACACCCTATGGGCCTATGCACGGACCACATCTGTGCTTGGTGTGGTAGAGAAATAGGAGACCTTATACATTTGCTTTAGCGATACCCAAAGCTTCATCGATACTGGGAAACTATGGTTACTACAGTTAATAAAGCATTTCAGATTAATATTCCTACATAACCTAATGTATCCTGGGTATGCTTGATGAAGTGATACAGGATGCCTACATTAGAGAGGCGGTCATGCCTTATTTCAGGCATGTAGGCTTATAATGCTACACTGGACTCCCCAAATTTCCCCTACACCATAGAGGTGGCTTGAGCTTGTAGGCACAACATTGCGATGAAAAATGAATATAACAATGAGGTAGCTCCTCTAAGTATAAGAAGGCATGGGGAGGATGGCTTGCTACTCCAGGCTTGGCTCCAGTTGATTTAGTGCTAGATAGATTGCTTTGAAGTACTATATCTTAGGAAAACAAAGGTCTACCTCAGGAAACCATGGGCCGGAAGGGGGGATGCTCCATGTTTTTGTAGTTTCTCTTATTCCAACGATTATGTGAGCTAGGCATAATACCTGCATGTGAGTTATACTTTTCATGTGAATTTGAGTTTAAGACTCGTTTTGTTTGATTGTATGATTCTATGATATCACAATAAAAATCTTTGCTGATTTAACAATATATATATATATATATATATATATATATATATATATATATATATATATATATATATATCTCTAAGAACAACAAATACAGCAGACTCCTCCTCCTGATCCATACCTGTGGTCCATTGGGGAAGGTCTATAGAGGAGCACACAGAGCCCATAAGTCATGAAAGACAGTTAAAGTTGAAAGCTATTTTTCTTTGTTCATAATCGACCCATACCTTAAGGGCCTGCATTTTTATTAACAATAGCTTGCCAAGCATTTAAGAAAATCTTTCCATGACCAAATCAGACAAGAAGAAAAAAAAAGGAGACAAGTTTGGGCAGTGAACTTTCATCTGCTGTCAGCGTTCACATCGGAATGTTTGAAAGGAACTTCTGCTGTTGGTCTAGACTGGTGGATGCCAAGAGAGAGAGGTCAAATTATTCCACAAAATTACACAGTTTAAAAAAAAGTGATTGCCCAAAGTAAATTAAAACCATGATTTGTGTGCAAGTTCACACAACAGAGAGTGCTGGTGTAACCGCTGCACATACAGTCTTTTTTATGAGTTAACATCTGCAGCCAAACACATGCTATTAAAGATAGGTCATCATATAAACATGAATGACGCAAACCCATACTACGCAGCGGAGTAATTGGAGGATGAGAGAGTGAGAGACTCAAAAACAGATGTGTCCGCTTATTAATTTACTAGTTGCAAAAAAAGTTAAAAACTCATAACATTTAACCAATTTCACTTAAAATAAACGAGATTTAATGAAGATAGATGGTCATAAAGGGGATAGCGGGGACATGGCAAGAGGTTACAGAAGGCCTTTGCCAGGTCAGATGCAATCCTCCTATTCTAAAAACTGAAAGGAAATTCCAAACAAAAAAAGCAGCTATTCAGAGAACTACTAATGCTACCCATAATATTATACCATCTATTTCAAGTTGAACTCTAGGCAAACATCTGAAAACACAAACAAAATAAATACAGTAAGGCTCCATGCACACTGTAGCTGATAAATGACTGTTTTAGGGTTTTGTGGTCTGTTAAAAAAAAAACGCCCAAACGCCCCTCTATGTTATCCTATGTGTCCATGCACACAGACGTTTAGTGTGGTTTATCAGCAGTGTCGTTTATGGGCTGTTATCTGAACACCCTAAAATTGCGTTCAAGAGTTGTTTTTCTGACCACAAAAAACGCTGGAAGCTTAAAAACGCTCCTAAACGCTTTTAGTCGTTTTAGATCCATTGAAAAAAAAAAATGCTTCTAGACACAAACGCGGCTAAACGCGGTATGTATAACGCTGTTAAACAGCCGTTTTTAGCACCGGTTTCCAGCTGTCAAAAAAATAAGTTCAGGGGAGGTTAAAAACGCATCCGGTGTGCATGGAGCCTTAATGGTAGCGGTTTTATATGACCATGGATGTGACATTTGGATTTACAAATCTCTGCGTGACTATTGCTAGGTTGATGACCTGGCTTTTCTTTAATGTAGCGAATGCCTCATATACACGATAAGAATATCGTCAGTATTTTCTTTTTTTTTCATGCTAGTCTAATATCAAAGACCATAGGTTACTAAAGTTACGAAAGTTCTCATACGACAGAATAAAACTTCAGAAGTGATGTAATGTATTGTATTGTAATATATTTTCCAAGTATGCATGGTCTTGGTCACATAATGTTTTTCGCACAAATACCATACTAATTGCACAAAAATCATTTGTTCTGTTATCACACGAGAAAATTTTCGTGCTTGGCCATTCAGATATTTTCTCAAGAACTGTCGGGATCAGCTCTCGAAAGCTGTGTACTAATAATAAGATTATTGGACGAAAGCGGTATTGTTTATTAGCATTACAGCTTATCATTATACAACAGCATTAATTGGCGTTTTTAATAGTCTACGGTAGGGGTGTTCAACCCATGGCCCAAGACGGCTATGAAAGCGGACGATCACAAAATCGTAAATTTACGTAAAAATGTTGATTTATGTTTTGCAATATTTTGTAAAAATGTGTTTACCTTTAGTGAACACATGTGGCTGAAGAAAAATTTGACAGCGTCTCTTTAATGAAGTTTTAACTTCCCTAAGAAAAATCCCCCAATCTTCATACTCACGCCTTATTCATGTCATCAATTTTCGGAAGCACCTATATTTGTAAGCAACTATTTTCAAGAATGGAACATGCGAAGGGCAAAATTAGAACCAAAATATTTGATGAACACCTTGAGAATTCATTGAGTATTGCTACTACATCCATCCAACCAGATAGTGATGTGTTCATTTATGAAAGACAATATCGCACTAGTTTTATGCTGTCCTCTTACTTTTGTAATATGAAATATTAAAAAAAAATAAAAAGTTTTATTACTTAGATAGGTACATCATCTAGATCAGTGATCGTTAAAGTGTTACTAAACCCAGGATCCTGCATTCACTATATCTGGTCTCCCACAGTACACAGAACATGGAAATGCAATTATCTTAATAAATCTAAACTGCTAAATACATTTTCTCATCAGCAGTATATAGCAGTCTTGTGATTTCTATCAGTGTTCAGCCAAGCACCTCCTTGTAGGAGGAGCTTTTTTGATTGTCCTGTGAGACTGCAAGATCCCTGACCCTCTGTCTGGACAGTGCTGATTGGCCCTGTGCTGATCACATGCACCCTTCCAAGGAAAAAAAAATCTCCCAAGCAATACGCACCAAACTGAGCATGTGCAGAGTGACTCCATAGACTCTGTTATCAGGAAATTATTAGGGGACAGTGGAAGGAGGGGAGGATTAGAGAAGCCAGGATCAAACAGCCGATTTATACAATGCAGAGGATTAACCCTTAGGTTCCAGAGTAAGTATAACAAGCATGCTTTACTGCATTTACAGACTGATTTTACGGTTGTGGGTTCAGTACCACATTAACAGTGTGATAAGTATGACAGCTCAGATACCCCATGGTAAATAATTTACACTACATCTTTTGCTGTTTTAGTAGATACCCAACATTTCTCTGGGCAACCAATGCCCCAGTAGAAAAGCTGATGCAGTGGAAATGTAATTCATAGTAAACAAAATATAAAAGAATTATTCTTCACTACAAAAGGGAATCTGAATAATGCTTCCATTTCATAAATAAATCATGAAAATTAAATGGCCACTGTAAAAATTCCAAACTACATGGTCACAAAATGCTACCACTTTGGACCATGTGTGGTCCCAAACCAGACTGGGCTACTTGTAATGCTGTATTGTTCAATATTTTTACATTGTGGATTGGCATTTTCATGGAAATGTTCAGGGAACATGGAGGGCTTGGCTTTGTACCTCCAATGTGAGCTTTGATCTGTGCTTGCTTGGTGGCTCATATGTTTTCCTGACTTCCAACACAGCTTCTACAAAATAACACACTTAAAGTCTGCATTGCACTGTGACAGCTCATTTTTCCTGGTTCAGACATGACCACATTTAATACATTAACAAGGAAGAGTGCTTATACCATTGACACCATTGCTGACCTCTCCACAACTCCAGCAATTAGAGGAATGTGATGAGAGTTTGATATTTTATTGGGTCTTTCAGCCTGTGTTTATTGAATAAAACAGTGCAAGGAACAATAATAATGATCAAAGTGCAACAAATACAGACCAGTCAGAAGCCTCTTTTAAATAATATCTTATTATTAATGCAAAATCTCATTGTGCAAAGCCCAATAACCCAGCAACCATTTTCACAGCTTTTTGCACCTAGTGGAATATTGTTTAGCTGAGTTCAGGGAGCAGGGGTCATCAGAAGGTCTGATAGAGGAGACAGGGACGTGAATGGCAGTTCATGGAGAGTCAATCAATTTTTTCAACACATTGGCTTCCAAGTGAACAAAGTTCACCTTCTATGTTGTCTTATGCTAAATGCCAGAACAGATAACTATCTGTTTCTGCAGTTTTCCAAATGACCCCCCTAAGAGTGTTATCTGAGGCCTCAGGGTCTTGACCAGCAGAAATCTTCCACGTGCTGGACTACAGCTTCAAATGATACTTTAGGTTTCTTAAGCTCTGAATGCTTGCTTTTTGAACCTGAAGAAATTTTACCAACTTGGCTGCTGCAGCAAAGTATACATCAGTTGGATGTAAAAAGAAACACATTGCGATTAAGATTTTTTTTTAGTGCGCTCCAAAAGCAAAATGGAGCCAGCAATTCTTCTTTTGGGAGACTTGAGCAAACGCTACACATCAGAGTATGGAAGCAGACCTTCCGGTCTTAAAATTAAAGCACCAATGGCTAAGGTGGCACTCTGATTAAATGACATCATGAAAATTATTTCATTCATTAAAATTAACTCACTTTGGTCATCAGCCAAACAGAGGAAAAACTATATCCCCCTCCCCTTTATAGGTCACCTTATGTGCCAAAAATAGAGTTGAAAGACAGCCCTGCCTGCATGTAATAGCCTGTTAAGTTTGCTCAAACTCATGATAATTAATTCTACTTCTATGTGTCATTGGCAATTCCTAGTCTTCACCAATTAACTGATGCTGAATACATTTGGTTAAAAAAATAATTTTATTCAATAACACTTTGCCATAACATTTAGGTAAATTACAAAAGCTGTCCCAGTTTGGTCACCTGATGCATCATAGTTGCTTCTTGTCAAAAACTATCCAACCTGAATGAACACTGCATAACTGTCAAGTGCTCATTATTGGAGGCAATCACAGGACAACCTCCCAGGGTAAACAATCAAACCCCAATGAGGTGGGCCAAATAAACAAAAAAGAGCTTGTCTTTAAAATACTGTGAAATGCTTGAAATACTAAATCTTTATTTGAAGTTCACAATAACACTTCATGACACTTTGGTCAACAGACCAAAAAGTGCCATAATGCAGGATACTAATAAAGTAAGCTGTGTGTAGTTATGCATCTATGTCAGCTATTATCTCATGGTATATCAGGTTTGAGCAAAGAAGGCCGTGTCAACTAGGTATATATGGTATAATGTTAACATTCAGTATAAAGAAAGTGTAGTATTCTACAAGATTAATGTGGGTGCTCAAGTTGTTAAATATCTGATAATCAAGTTGTATATTCATCACATTCACATGTCAGTGGTTTCCAAACTGCGGTCCTGGGGCTAGATTTGGCCCTTTGCTTGCCTTTATCCTGCCCTTAAGGTATTATTTCTGCCACTGACACCAACAATGTGGCATAATTCCTGCCACTGACACCAACAATGGGGCACTATTCCTTCCACTAACAACAATGGGGAATAATTATTTCCACTGACTCCAAAACGAGACACTATTCCTCCCAACGACTCCAACTATTTCTCCCCCAATGCCAAATATCTTGTATTTTTTCTTCCAACATCTTCTTAACGTCTGAAGGATGGCAAACTGTCCCTTTCTGTAGAAAGTTTGGAGCCCCCTGATCTAAGTGTTCAAGTTGACAGCCCTCACCAAGGGCTTGACGGGCTAGTCATCTGTCCATTTTTATTTTTTGTTTATATGTCACGTACTGAACAGTGTAATACTTTGGGCTTGAAAGCTTCCAGACCAGTAACTCAGCACCCCATATGGTTATTCAAGATGAGAGTGCAGAGATAAAAGCGAGAGTTGAACATCCAGAATGAAGGACAGTCACAATGTTTTGCACCTTTGCATGGAGAGATGCCTCAATTTGGACAACATAAATCTCACTTCTGTTTGCGGTTATATAAGGAAAACCTGAGCTGGTAAGAATACCCAATTATGTCCAAGGAATCTAAAACATACAATATTTATGCTGAGGCACAAATGGGTGATAGAAGTCAGCAATATTAACCACATTTCCACAATTCTCTTTGCAAAGGATACCATTTATTTGCCTTTAGTAAATCAACCCCAATAAGTATAAATGTAACAAGTGTTTTCTCTTGAATTCTGAGAGTAGTTATATCTATTGTAGTTTTCACAAGATGTTCATTGCCACTTAGGCTGCATTCACACAGGGGCGACCCGACTTCAGCACAATTTTGCTAGGTGATTTTAGCGCGACTTACAGCACGACTTCCTGCCAGACGACTCTGCCTGTGGAGATCTTAAAGGGGAACACCACACCAAATTTAAAAAACAAAAACAGCATGGGTTCCCTCTCCAAAAGCATACAGCCCTTTGGTCTGGAATGGGTTTTAAGGGGAGCCCCCCGCGCCGAAAAAACGGCATAGGGACCCCCCTAAAATCCATACAAGACCCTTATCCGAGCACGCAGACTGGCAGGCCAGGAAAGGGGGGTGGGGACGAGCAAGTGCCCCCCCTCCTAGGCCATACCAGGCCGCATGCCCTCAACATGGGGAGTATGGGTACTTTGGGGCAGGAGGGCTCTGCGCCCCCCACCCCAAAGCACTTTGTCCCGATGTTGATGAGGACAAGGGCCTCTTCCCGACAATCTGGGTCTGCGGGCGGAGGGCTTATCGGAGTCTGGAAGCCCCCTTTAACAAGGGGGCCACCAGATCTCGGTCCCCCACACTATGTGAACGAGTATGGGGTACATTGCACCCCTACCCATTCACCTGAAAAATAAAGCCTCAAAAAAAAAAAAAAAAACACAATTCACAGGTTTTTGAAATATTTTATTAAATCAGCTCCGGCGTCTTCTCCCCTCTCCGGCGTCTTCTGCTCTTTTGCGAGGTCTTCTGAGGGGTCATCCCCTCCCCCAGCCAGGCTGCGTGCTCGGATAAGGGTCTGGTATGGATTCTAGGGGGGGACCCTAGGCCGTTTTTTTGGCGTGGGGGGGGCTCCCCTTAAAACCCATACCGGATAGAAGGGCCTGGTAAGCTCTTAGAGGGGGAACCCATGTCATTTTCTTTTTTAAATTTGGCATGGAGTTCCCCTTCAAGTTCCCCAGAGCACAAGGTGCCAGGTATTGTAAGTCGCTTCCATGTAGATGGGGGATCCGACCTGGAGGCGACGTCTATTCAATTCTACGGGCACAAGTGGGTTAGAAGTCGCCTGGAAGTAGTACAGGAACCTTTTCTGAAGTCACCTAGAAGTCGGAGCGACTTCAGTAGTGTATATGAAGACGGCTCCCATTCACTTAAATGGGATTTCTGATGTCAAGCGACTTGGGGCAACTCAAGTCAGATCGCAAGTCTCCCCTGTGTGAATGGGCACTCAAACAAAGTTTGTGAAAAGCAAAACTCACTGAACACAAATTTTGAACAGAGATCAAAAACATGAACTGAGATAAAAATGCACATTCATCTTTTCTTTTGGATTGTCTACCTGTAATATATCTGCTGTACATTATTTTCCTCACTCATTTTATAACTTATTTTCATTTTCCACTGCTGGGTGCTTTTACCCCTCAGACTCATGATTGCCCTGTACACCAAAGAGCCTCTTAATACACAGAAAAAAAAATCTCCTACCATATCCCTAACCGCTAGTCATGCACAGAGTAGCTCATAGCAACCTTAGGAGGGGAGATGTTCACACACTGAATTTTTTTTCAGTGGTGAGAACGGTCAGATCCATGTTAAACATAGTGTACTTACCTATTGTATGTCGGAGCTCTTCACATTGGCTGATGTGGGGCAGTTTCAGCATATCCTTCCATTTCTTGCTGCGACCATTCCTCTTGCCACCACCTCCTGTAAAAGTTATATTTGTTGTTAAACATATGGACAAATAACCCATTAACAGATTACTAACATGGCATCGCCTTATACCACACACTTTACAGTCAAGCACTAGGCACACCTACAGGCACTACTAGAAACCTAATGGCAATCGGTCATCACCAGATGGACCAATTCTTACAATTTGTTTAATGTGCTTTCCAAACTTTGGTGCATCCATCGCAAGGGTTCAAGCGCTCTTGATACAATCAAGAGTTAACATGTGTCACTCACTTCCACTGCTACAACGCCACTCTTTCTGGACCCCAATGTACACACCACTCAAGAAACGTATACCCGAAATCACACTTCTTTGTACTTTATGTCTTCTTTCATCACCTGCATGCCTTCTTCCCCTTTCATATGTCTTCAGGTTAAAACCATTATGAACCCTACCACCATGCCTACCACTGTCCATAAGCTTGATTCACAAAGCTAACACTCAAACATAAAGATACTTCATTTTTTTTTTTAATTTCCGTTATTTTCAGATTCTTGCCCTTGAGCTTAGGCCTGAGCGTTATGTGTGTTTAATTGTCATGAAATTCTATATGTATGGACCAGCTACAATAACCAGCTGTTGGAACATTCTTTATGTTAATGTTTTTTTGTTGGTGGTGGTGGATATAGAAAGTGGTGTGGTCAGTGGGTGGTTGCTTGGTGGTGGATGATGCAGCATTCTTGATAAAAAAAAAGGGGAGAAATAAATCTCATCTTAATCAAGTCCAAGAGCACCTTCTTATCCATCACCTTAGAGCTCTGATGAAGTACACCATTTAGAACCCTTAAAACATATTGGTCTATTCAAAAGGATAGCACACTTGGACCCTCACTAATTGGTAGGGAACTATATCTATATTCCTACTGTTTTCTATTTGAAACACTACTAGAAGCTTTTTGAGAACATTGTTTGTGAGAGTATTTTTTGAGATTCACTTCAGATCTACCCCTCCCGACTGAGTAAGCATATTCTGAGAGCCATCTCTCGCATGCAAACGCTGAACCTTGCAGTAAACCATTTAAATTGAAGAGAGTTGATCCCCCTACTGCCTCCACAACAGTAGATTTCCCAGAGAAACAATGGTACATACAGTACAAGCTCAAAAAGCTGGATTGCATCGCACTTAGAAATGCTTCACGCTTGCTGTATCACCTGTGTTGGTAACATTCTAATACCGTAAAAGGATATCTACCATCTGTTGACTAATTTTGGTATTAAAAGTACAAACCTAAGTATTAGTACTTGTCAAAAGTGGGCAAAGAGAGGCTTAACGCACTACAGATATAAATGGCATAATTTAATAGTTTCTCTCATTTTAGTATTTTATAAGGGGAAAAAAAAGTGTGATTTAGTGAGAATAGAAATCTTGTGCCGATAAAGATTAGGCTGTTGACATTTTAATCATTTGTCCAAGTTAACTGGGATACAATTGTTATCTTAATGCAGAAGATGCTACCTCTATACAGTAAATTATATATGTTGGCTGTTTTATCTCCAAAAGGATTCTTTAACACTGGTCAGTAAATCATAAGGTTGTTGCCATCAGTATCCCTTCACGAAGATGCTTACATGAAGATAGAGCAGAGGGACAACCTCATTAGTGGGCTGTTGTGCCTTATTATTCTATAAGAAGGCTGGGGCCAGCTGGTGATCAAGCTGCATTGCTTAAAGAAGAATTCCAGGAATGGATATTTAATACATAGTTATAATAGTCCAGCTTGGACTGATGTAATTATATGCACTATATTACACTCAGGCACTGATGTTGGAGAGAAGGCCTGGCTCGCATTCTCAGCTCTAATTCTCCCCAAAGGTGTTCTAACGGGTTGAGGTCAGGACTCTGTGCAGGCCAATCAAATTTCTCCACCTTAAACTTGCTTAACCATGTTTTTATGGACCTTACATTATGCACTGGTGCGCAATCATGTTGGAACAGGAACGCCAACCCCAAACTGTTCCCCCAAAGTTGGGAGCATGGAATTGTCCAGAATGTCTTGGTATGCTGACCACTTAAGGGTTCCCTTCACTGGAACTAAGGGGCCAAGCCCAAACCTGAAAAAACAACACCACGCCATAATCCCCCTCCACCAAATGATTTGGACCAGTGCACAAAGCAAGGTCCACAAAGACATGGATGAGTGAGTTTGGGGTAGAGGAACTTGTCTGGCCTGCACAGAGTCCTGACTTCAACCCAATAGAACACCTTTGGGATGAATTAGAGTGGAGACTGTGAGCCAGGCCTTCTTGTCCAACATCAATGCCTGATCTCACAAATGTGGAAGAGTGGTCAAACATTCCCATAGACACATTCCTAAACCTTGTGGACAGTCTTCACAGACGACTTAAAGTTGTTATAGGTGCAAAGAGTGGGCCAACCCAATATTGAACCCTACAGACGAAGACTGTAATGCAATTAAAGTTCATGTGCATGTAAAGGCAGGTGTCCCAATACTTTTGGTAATATAGTGTATATACCATACCTGGCTAATGCCCTTGGAAGCTGGAAATCACTTAAGTAGACACTGCTAATATATTAATCTCCAATTGCTTCCGGGCCCCATGCCGAGCAGCTGTTCTGCTGCATTGTGAACACAGGAAGTGGGCCACTTGGCACAGGCACCATTCAGAGAATGCTTTGCATTTTCCAGATGAATGCAGAGCATTTTCCAAAAAGACGAGGTGGAGAGGCAGGGAGGTGATGTCTTGCAAAATTAATCAGAAGGCAAAGCCCCTGGCCGAGCGGCCAACTCCCTGTGTTCAGAATGCACCAGGGCAGCCGCTTGGTGCGGGACTTGGAACCAAGTGGAGATCACTATAATAAAATCGATCACTATAGTAGCGTTGTCTGCTTCAGTGATTTCCAGCTTCCAGGGACATTGGTCAAATATGGTATATGTATTAATAAATGCCTACTTTTTCAGATGTGCATTTAATTGTCCTCCACTCCGGATTCTGCAGATGGCAGGAAGTACCCTGCATTGGATGAGACCTCCCGGAAACACACGAACAGGCACTCAGATTTGCTCCCTAACTACACATGCACAGTTTGCTCTTTTACTCTCACAGAACGCTGAGCTGTGAGAGACAGTGGACTGAGCATGCATGGGTAGGGAATGAAGCTGAGTGCTCGTGCATGAGTTTCTATGGCTGTGCATGGATCAAACACCAGGCCCATAGGCCGAATCTGGCCCTCCGAGTCATTTCATGTGGTCCTCACACTTCTACTGCAGCTGCGTCAACCCCCTCATCTCCACCCCACCTTGTCCCAGCAGTCAATAGCAGAGGGGAGGATCGAACTCCTCTACCAGATCCTGTGCTTCTCTGTGCAGCTGCAGAGAGGCTAATCTCTACTCCCACCCCTTCCCTGTCTCAGCAGTCAGTAGCAGAGAGCAGTACAGAATTTCTCCTACAGGTCCTGCGCCTCTCTGTGCAGCCGCAGCACCCCTCATCTCTGCCTCCCCTGATCTCAGCATTCAGACTCAAGCCCTCCTCTGGTTCTCCTACAGACCCTGCACTTTCTGCTTCCCAGCTTCTTCCCTGCAGCAGCACAAGTTAAGGGAAGTATGGTGTGATCTAAGGGAGGCTGGGGAACTCTTGACTTCTGATAGCAGGGGGGCTCTTTGCATCCAAAGTAAGAGGGAGTGGGGTGCTTTCTTACAGATACAATCGGCCCTTTGAGGGTAACCATAATTCTGATGTGGCCCGCGATGAAATGGAGTTTGACACCCCTTATCTAATGCTTGCAATGCCCTGCCATCTGTAGAATGGAGAAGGGAGGACAAATATATGAGCATCTAAAAAAGTAAGCTTTCGGCTTTATGCAGTTAATCAAGAGGTTAAATGAGGATTTCCATTAATGACAGATTTGAAGAGACACCGCTTCTAGCCAACTTACAGTACTACATCCAAGCACTACCTTTTGGTTAAGACTTCTTTTTGGGAATTCTATTATGATTTTTTTTTTGTCTTAGCTTGGAATATCCAAAGTGCTTATATACTATATATCCCTTACATTTAGTCACTCTACATGGGAGAATTTTGAAGTGATAAATGTTGAACCCTTTGGCCACTGCTTGGAGTTGAGGTCTTTGAGATTATGCCATATCGCTTCTTAAATATTGGTGTGGATCCTGAGGAAGCAACTAGATTTGTGAAACGCGTCAATCGACTGCGACACCTTTGTAGTTGTATCTGTGTTTATCACATCTATGCAATATGTGATATGGTATTTTAATATTTTAACTATTGTAATAAAGATTTCATGTTTTTAGGATTTTCATGTTGTGTATTCCTGCTTTTAATGTCCCTTTATAAACGTATCTCCCACTTCTATTTTAGTGAGAGGATATGGCTTTAAAAGCTATTTTGGATAAGCGATGGTGTCAAAGGGAGAACTTTTTGGGGGCAGACCCATCCACGATCTTTGAATGTAACAACGTCATCACCGGTTTGTCGGTGCCCACATGCCATTTATTGATAAAAAAACTACAAACTCTCAACTTGTGCTTCCCAGTAAATGGTATTTTTTTTTAACTACTGGTGGAAATGTTAGTGCCAGCAAGATGTCCATATTACAAGTATATCCTTCTTTATACCAGTTTAGAGAGACAGGCATCCCTTTGAAGGTCTGAATTCTTGGCCCATACAGTGAGGGATTACTGCAGACAGGAGAACGATTCCACCTTGGAGAGCTTTCTGCAGTTACATTGTCTGTTACTACACAAACTGTATCATTTACATTGTGAAAACCACTTCATCAATTGATGCCAGAGAAAACAAGAGATCTGCCAAAAAAATCCTCCATCAGCCGCGGGTCTCCCTAAACGACCCCTCACTATTTAATGGAGATGCATAATGGAAGAACTTATATTTTGTTAATGGTCTTTTTTTTTTTTTTGCTTTTGTTTTTCTAAAAGTCCATCATCCAATCATAATAAAACCACAAAGTATAAAGAGAACCTAACTTATCTTGGTACATTATTTTTAATGGTCAATGGTCAGTAAATGGTGTGCATATTCACACCCCTACACAGAAAGCTGCTCAGTGTAAAAAGACATTTAAAGGACAATGGACACTGATCCAGAGGAGTAAGGAAATACTAAAAAAAAATGAATCCCAAGGCTCATCAATTCGGATGTTCAGGTACTCTATGAGAGCTTTAACTTCTGAAGGGACAGACCAAATCCACTTAAAGGGTAACTTTTGTGGGGAAAACAACAAATTAAGAAAAAAATAATATAGCGTGTACAATTGTGATAAAAGTCATATTGTAATTCAATGTTATTAAAAATCACCTTTCCTTTTCAATCTGCAGCTCTGTAATTTCTTGAGAATGCATTGCAATATGGCTACCTGGAGTTGTTCTGTACACAGAATGTGTACTGACGACTCCCCCAGAAACATCATTTTCTGCTTGTGTGATTGGATCACCAATTTCCCCAGAAATATGCCTAACATACAAATCAGATTTCAGGCATCCCTTGCAACAAAAATGTCATTTTGGAGACATATTTTAATAGGAGCACATCTAAAGGGATGCATGCCCAGTAGATTTCCTCATTAGTGCTCTCCAGCTGCACACCTGACAGTTAATTATGAAACCACTCCCATTAGACCCACTCAGTACAGAGGCACAGAGAAAGACACAGGGATTTCTTCAGAATAACAAAAGGTAGGAATCTGTAACAAAAGAATGTTTTTTTTCTCAACAAAAGTGGAGTTACGCTTTAAAGTGGAACCTTATACCACAAATTTACTTGGGGGTCATTGGTTTGCAACACCCCCGACAAATTATTTTGACCAGTGGTGGTGTTTTTTTTTGGAGGGGGGGGGGGGGACAACCATTTCTGTCTTTTTTTTTTTTTTTTTTGGGATAATCTCACTGTATATCCCAAAATCCCAAGAGGCTGCATTTTATTTTATTTCAGATACTTATATAGCGTTGTCAATTTACGCAGCAATTTACATATACATTGTACATTCACATCAGTCCCTACCCTCAAGGAGATTACAATCTAAAGTCCCAGTTTAACTCACATTCATACATATACTAGGGTCAATTTAGACAGGAACCAATTTACCTTCCAGCATGTCTTTGGAGTGTGGAAGGAAACTGGAGTACCCGCAGGAAACCCACGCAGGCACAGGCATAAGTCCGTTCATAAAGCATCCTGGGGGCAGAGCCAAATGCCAGATCTGGGCTAGGTTGGCCGAATCCAGAAGAGGCAGCCAGCTGAAGAGGACCAAAATGATGGTGCAAGACACTGACTGACGCACATGTACAGTGGATTGCTGTAGGAAAACATTAGATCCATTGGGCAAGTGAATTTTTTTTTTTAGGAGAACCCATCATACCGGGTTAAGGGGGGTGCTGGGTTTCAGCTCCTTGATTGGCTAGTGGGGTAATGAGGTCATCCCTCACATGTGCATGAAATAATTTAATCTGCCACAGCTGGAGTGTGCCTGAAATCCACATTGAGCTGCACATTCACAGCTCAGTATAGTCAAAAGAGGATTACCCGCAGTTGTGTACAATAAAGAGCTGCCTGCTCCCAGGTTTTTTACAAGCTTATTTTTTACAAGTGGAACTTCCGCTTTAAGAGGAGATGACCCCCTGACATGCCATAATTGGCATGTAATTTTTATTGGGGGGGGGGGGGGATGACGACCGTGGACCCTGTTTTTACAGGGTCCATGGTCCACTTCCTCTCCTGGCGCCGAGGAGGCGGAAGGAAGTTCACCTCCCCCCCCCCCTCCCTCTCGGTGATCTTCTGGGACACGTCACAGGTCCCAGAAGAGAAGCCGAGCCATTCACAAGCCGCAGCGCGACTCGCACATGCGCAGTGAGCACCCAGCTTTGAAGCCACTGGTGCCGCCGAGGGGAGGGGGTGAAGAATGAGCCCTTGGGCGGCCGCATCGCTTGAACGAGGGACAGGTGAGTGGCCGATTGTTAAAAGTCAGCAGCTAACCTCTTGGTAGCTGCTGACTTTTAACAGGGTGGCACTCCGCTTTAAGTTCCACTTGAATGGGTCTCTTGAATGGGTCAACAACAGAACAGAACAAGCTGAAATGATAAGCTGATTGGTTATTAAAAAGATAAGTAACCTTTATATAACATGTTATACTCATATGCAGGGTGTAACATATTATATATGTAGCAGCCCCTGCAGTCCCCACCAAGTCCCCATTTTCGGGGGTCTTTTCCACGGTCACAATTTAAAAACCTTGGCTGTGCAGGGCTCCGCCCACCCGGCCTCATCATTCACTCAGAGAATTCTGTTAATGGGGGAAATACAACTACCGCCAGCCATTGCAGCTGAAAGCTTGTAGTTCTAAATGAACTGACTGGGGCGCCGATGAGCACTCTAGGTAGTTCACTGTTACCTGTCATTCTGTAACTGTCTTTCCGTAAAACCCCTTTCACCCGGGCTTTCCGTTCAGGTCCGCATGTCCGTTTTTCAGGCGGACCTGAACGGACGCTCCATTCAGCCCTATGGAGCGGCGGATGTCAGTGGAGACATGTCCGCTGACATCCACCGGAAATCCAGAGACGCATGGAAACCTATATTCCATCAGTTTGCAGAATTGGATCAGAGCGGATCGAATGAAAACGGACAGGCGGTCAGTTTCCATCCGATCTCCATAGAGGAGTGAGCAGAGACGGATCTGTTATCCGTCGGCTCAGCAGGGATCAGCGGTGAGATCCCTGCTCAGCAAAAACTGACCCCATACACGGAAAGCCCATGTGAAAGAGGCCTAAAAGGTATAAGCAGACAGCTACACTGAAGGTCTGCGGGGGGCCTTAGATAGCACCCGTGATCTGTTGATCGTGGGTGCAATGCTCCAGCAAAAAGAACTGATGAACTTATCCTTTAACAATTTCCTGACCAGTAAAACTGCGGCAGGTTGGCTCAGGTGCGCAAATCGCCATCATGGTACGTCGGCTGCGCATGCGCGATTTGTGGGCTGCATGAGCGTGCCGGAGACCCGCAATCGCCTACTACAGAGGCAGAACGGGGATCTGCCAATGCAAACAAGGCAGATCCCCATTCTGACAGGGGACATGACAGATCTACTGTTCCCGGTCATTGGGAACAGTAATCTCTGCCATGTCCCTGCCAACCCAGCCCCCACACAGTTAGAACACACCTAGGGAACACACTTAACCCCTTGATCACCCTCTAGTATTTAACCCCTTCCCTGCCAGTGTCATTTTTACATTGATCCATGCATTTTTATAGCACTGATCAATGTAATAATGTCACTGGTCCCAAAAAAGTGTAATTTGGGGTCAGATTTGTCCGCCGCAATGTCGCAGTCGCGCTAAAAATCCCAGATCGCCCCTATTACTAGTAAAAACAATAAAAAATATAAAAGTCCATAAATCTATTTGGTAGTTTGTAGATGAGATAACTTTTGCGCAAACCAATCAATATACGCCTATTGCGATTTTGTTTACCAAAAATATGTAGAAGAATATATATCGGCCTAAACTAAACCTAAATAAATTAGGTTTTTTATAATTTTTTTTGGATATGTATTATAGCAAAAAGTAAATATATATATATATATATATTTTTTTCAAAATTGTCGCTCTTTGTTTGTTTATAGCGCAAAAAATAAAAACCACAGAGGTGATCAAATACCACCAAAAGAGAGCTCTATTTGTGGGGAAAGGATGTCAATTTTGTTTGGATACAACATCGCACAAGATCACAATTGTCAGTTAAAGCGACGCAGTGCCGTATCGCAAAAAAATGGCCTGGTCATTAAGGGGGCAAACCCTTCCGGGGCTTTTTTTTTTTTTTTTCTTAAAAATAACAAACATGTTATACTTTCCTGCTCTGTGCAGTTAGTTTTACACAAAGCAGCCCAGATTCTACTCTTCTAGTTCCCTCTTCGGCGCTCCTGGCCCCTCCCTCCTGTTGAGAGCCCCCACAGCAACTTGCTATGGGGGCACCCGAGCTGAGCTGTAGCTCTGTGTGATTCCATTCAGACACGGAGCCTCAGCCCCGCCCCCTCTCTCTCTACTCATTGGCTCACTGACTTTGATTGACAGCAGCGGGAGACAATGGCGCTTTGTATGTACACCCAAGTCTCTCATACTACATTGCTGGAAGAAGAAGGGACTCAGGTAAGTATTAGGGGGGCTGCTGCACACAAAATACTTTTTATCCAGATGTATCATTACAAGGCAAAACTTTTTTTTTTTCTTTTTAAGTTTTTGAGTCCAGATGGATTAGAATGCTTGTTTTTTTATTGGGATCTATGCCTTCCCCCCCCCCCGCCCCTTCCTATCTGTTTAACATTATCATTGAAAATGAAAGTAAAAGAAAATCCCAAAATGTGGGTTGTCCCCAGAAAAGTAATAGAGGGAAAATCTTCCAATGGGGACACTAGTGCTGGTGACCTGGGGGTCCTTCGTTTGCAGGGATTCCCTCTCACTTCCTGTTTGGCTATGGGCCAGGAAGTGTTAGGAAATTTCTGCAAAGGGACACAATTGGCTAAAAAAAATCTGACAGGGGTTATAACCGACCCTTGCTCTTTAGCTTTTTTTAATCCTTCGCTGTATCTCAATGCTGCTGACTTCCTACAACCTCTTTGCAGCCAATTTCAGTTTGCATACAGTACATGTGCTCCAGCAATGGCCACATGATATTTCTCAGGGAGAGTTCCTCATGGTGAAAACTGTGCACTACCCTAACAACGTGTAATAAAATAGCCACATGCAGTCTCCATTGGAAGCTCATCTGACAACGCAGGAGAGCAATTCGGGGACCAGAGCCTTGTCACATTATAATTAGGATCACCAGGTATTATTTTTATGAAAGTTGCAATTACAAAAAAAAAAAAAAAATATTTCAAATGACTTTAAGAAAGTTTATACGAGGCAGGGCCTTTTCACATTGTACTACACTGTCCATTCATCTTCAAGCATGTTGTACTTTTGTGCATGTTGGCATTTTAATGTCATCCATTGTGAAATAACAAACCTTGGAGGGTCAAAATACTAACAATTTATTACTATACTTTGAGTGGGGTTGCGTTTGCATGCATTAAGGTGATTTGCAGTAAAATACTGACCTGATGCATTATAACTCAATACACTGCAATGCACATCTGCACAGTGTTGTGCTGTGAACGAGCCACATAGTAAACCATTGCCAGCCTTGCAATGCTCCGTGTTAATCCAGAGTGCAAAAACTTAGGTCCCTGCACGTGGGTTGAACTGGCCCTGATACCTATTGTATTTACCTACAGTACAGTTATACCCAGGGGAGGGCTGGGCTGGGGGGCAGGGTGGCAATTGCCCCCCAGGCCACCCTAATTTACATTCAAAATGGCCTACGGTCGCTGCCTGCTCACTCTTTTCTTCTTGTGGAGGAAGGAAGTAGGGGCCAGGGGCGCAGCTACCAACTAACTGCAGGCAAAGGGGGGGGGGGGGGGCGCCCAGGGCTGGCCCTATCATGGAACCAGCAGGGCCCATTGGGCTGCCCGGGGGGGGGGGGGGC
>BLSH010477607.1:1983573-1997846 GCA_018402905.1 Glandirana rugosa
AGTCACGGGTAGTTACGTCCGAGTGGTCACGGATAAAGATTACAAAGTCCTACCTCCTGGACCAGCTTATATAATAGACAGCACACTGGTGATGTCTATCATAGGAGCCGGTCCAGGAAGCAGGACTTCATATGACAGTGGCTGTGCAAGGTAAGCGGTAGATCCCCGCTCTGTGTAATCTCCTCTCTCTGCATTGCAGGCTGCATTGGATGGGCACTGGTGAGGCTGCATTGATGGGCACTGATCAGGCCGTGCTGATGGGCACTGGCGAGGCTGCATCGATGGGCAATGATCGGGCTGCATTGATGGGCATTGATCAGGCTGCAATGATTGGCACTGATCAGGCTGTGCTGCTAGGCACTGGTGAGCCTGCATTGATGGGCACTGATCAGGTTGCATTTGATAGGCACTGGTGAGGCTGCATTGATGGGCACTGGTGCGGCTGCATTGATGGGCACTGGTGCGGCTGCATTGATGGGCACTGGTGCAGCTGCATTGATGGGCACTGGTGCGGCTGCATTGATGGGCACTGATCAGGCTGCATTAATGGACACCGTTGAGGCCGCATTGATGGGCACTGATGAGGCTAAGCTGATAGGCACAGATGAGGCTGCATTGACAGGCACTGATGAGGCTGCATTGATGGGCACTGATCAGGCTGCAATGATGGGCACTGATCAGGCTGCAATGATGGGCACTGATCAGGCTGTAATGATGGGCACTGATGAGCTGCATTGATGCATTATTTTGTTAAACCTCCTTTGTTGCAATTAACATTAAATTATGTTACCACATTGAATCATATTTGTCTTGCTTCATAACATCAATATTCTAAAACCAGGTGGGCATGGATGGGGAGCTGATTCCTGGTTCAATGGGCCACTTGACTGGATTTGCCCCCCAGGCCTAAGGCTGCCAGCCCTCCCCTGGTTATACCTAGCGTGAAAAGAGGAGAAAAAAAAAATCTCAAATTTTGGGTTGTCCCCAGAACAGGAAAAGAGGGGAAATCATCCAGTGGGGACACCAGTTCTGATGACAACCAGGGATTCCATCACTTTGCAAGATTTCCCATTTTGGCTATGGCACAGAAAGAAATCTCCCCAAAAAAATCTACCCTTACCCCAGCCAAAATGAAAAAATAGTTTTGCCTTTAGTTCTGCTTTAAGGGTGGTTCACACCAGAGCCGCTGCAAGTGTTGGGTCGTTTGTCCCAATGCAACCACATTACAATAGCAAGGGACAGAACATTACCTTCAATAAGTGTTGTTCACTCCTACGCACCGTGTTGGTTTGTGCTGTACAGTGCTTTAACAACGCTACACAGCACATCCCTCCGCAAAATGTCCGTGTGTAATTGCACAGTGCACATAAAGTTTGAAGCTGAGGTTTAGGTATTCAGGGTAGGTGCTACCACTAGGCGAACTAGGCAGCCACCTAGGGCGCACTGCCACCTAGGGCGCAGCCAAGGCCCCTGGGAGGAAGGAGGTGTGGAAGCATCCGGCAAAACGAAGAAGCCGGCGGGAGAAGGAGGTGACAAACTGGCAGGCTGGCCACAGTGGCAGGGATGAATGACAGCAGTGCCATAGTAGCGTGGGGGTAGCCAGTCCACTCGCCCCGTGTGACATTTCACAGGCTCTTGCTCTTTGCAGTGAACAGTAGGTGGGGCTGGGGGAGGTCATGATCTCTATCAGTGGAGGGCTGGAGGAGCAGAAGTGATGTTGGCGAGGGTCGGAAGGAAACCTGAGGTAGCGCTAGGACACTGGGTGATGAAGAGGGAATCTTGCTGGCTGATGGATGGGAAGAGGATGGTGGTGAAGGCTGTGGTGGGTAGGGTGACATTGGAAGGCATCACAAAAATCTCTACCCCCGCAACCGCCACCATATACATGGGCAGGGCAAAAGGGGTGGAGTCAGAGATGGAGCCAGGGGGAGGCAAAATGAGGTTTCGCTTAGGGCATCAAAAATTCTTGCACCAGCCCTTTAGGTATTGCAATTTCTACATATTTTGTTTTAACAGAAAACTATTTTTGCATAGTTACATTGCTGCAGATTGGAGCAGAGTATGTGTACCATACCCACACATTTATAACTAAACGTTCGCAGTCTGCCCAGAGTTCTCCTGCAGCTTGGACAGTCTGGAACTTGTACAGGTGTGAGTGACATCAGCAGTCGTCACAAAGTATTTAACACTATGGGATCTTTGCTTTTCCTCTGGTGCGGTCAAACAGATCCAGATTGAGTCAGCTACTTCCACATGAGAAGAAGCCAAGTATATGAAGGTACAAGACCTGGAATGAAAGAGGCAAACAGTGATCATCCGGAGAGCCCAGCCAAAACACACACACTGCGCCCAGACCTTCAGCTTCTTCCGACATCGCAGAGCGGCACTACACACTGACCCAGTGCTGATCATCCACAGATAGCCGAGAGCAAAATACACACCGCCTGTCCTGAAATGTTTCCCCAGACACCGAAAAACACACGCAGAACAAACAAGGAACGCCATTCAGCCTAAAGGACAAGATAGCGAAGAGTTAAAACCACATATGGCTAGTCTGATATTCATCCAGCATTACATTTTACAGGATTCGAAATTCCGTCTCTGAAGTATTTCAAGAAGTAAATTAAAAATAGAATGTTCAATACTGATAGATGGACCCAGCGTCTGGCTGCGCAAGTGTAAAACCTTTTTTTTTTTTTTTTTTTTTTTTTCCAATGCAGCCAGACATTGGGTCTATTAGTGTCCCCTATGTAATGGAGGAATGTGTTTACCCAATCTCCAAATGAAGAACATATTAAGTCATTATGAAGAACATATTAAGTCATTATGAAGAACATGTCAACCACTATGTAACTGAAGAACATGTTAACCCAATGGCGGCACATTGGTGTAGTGGCACTTTCACCTGGTAACAAAAGGGTCGCTGGTTCGAATCCCAACCACGACACTACCTGCCTGGAGTTTGCATGTTCTCCCTGTGCCTGTGTGGGTTTTCTCCGGGTACTCCGGTTTCCTCCCACACTCCAAAGACATGCTGGTAGGTAAATTAGATCCTGTCTAAATTGTCCCTAGTATATGTATGAATGTGAGTTAGGGACTTAATATTGTAAGCTCCTTGAGGGTAGGGACTGATGTGAATGTAATATATATATATATATATATATATATATATATATATGTAAAGCGCTGCGTAAATTGACGGCGCTATATAAGTACCTAAAATAAACCCAATCCCCAAACGAAGAACGTGTCAACCACTATGTAACTGAAGAACATGTTAACCTGGTCCCCAAATGAAGAACATGTTAACCCATTATGAAGAACATGCCCACCACTATGAAACAGAAGAACGTGTTAACCCAATCCCCACATGACGAACATCTTAACCTATTATGAAGAACATATCAACCGATTATGAAGAACATGTCAATCACTATGTAACTGAGGAACGTGTTAACACAATCCCAGAATGAAAAACATGTTGACCCCTTTCACACTGAGGGGCTTTTCAGGCCCTTTCACGCTAAAAAAGCACATGAAAAGCTCACGAAAACCTATTTCCATTAAAATCAATGAATGCTTTCACACTGGGCCAGTGCGCTGGCAGGGCGGTGAAAAAACGCCCCTCTCCATTGAAATGAATGGAAAGCTCTTCAAAAGCGCCTGAAAAGCTCTTCAAAAGCACTCAGTGTTTTACTGGCAGTTTAGAAATGCCTCAGTGTGAAAGGAGCCTTATGAAGAACATGTCAACCACTATGTAACCGAAGAACGTGGTAATCCCATTACCAAATGAAGAACATGTTAACCCATTATGAAGAACACGCCCACCACTATGCAACTAAAGAACATTTTCCCCCAAGCCCCAAATGAAGAATATGTCAACTGCACTATGTAACTGAAGAACGTGTTAACCCAATCCCTAAATGAAGAACATGTTAACCCATTATGAAGAACATATCAACCCATTAGGAAGAACATGGTAACCTGATCCCCCAATAAAGAACATGTTAACCCAATCCCCAAATGAAGAGCATGTCATCCACTCTATATAACTGAAGAATGCGTTTACCCAATCCCCAAATGAAGAACATGTTAACCCATTATAAAGAACACATCAACTAACATGTAAATGAAGAACGTGTTAACCTAATCCCAAATGAGGAATGTTTTAAACCCTCATGAAGAACATGTCAACCACACATGTAACTAAAGAGCATGTTAACCAAGTCCCTAAGTGAAGAACATGTCAACCACACTATGTAACTGAAGAACATGTTAACCCAATTCTCAAATGAATAACATGTTAACAGATTATGAAGAACAAGTCAACTACTATATGACTGAACAACATATTAAACTAATCCACAAATTAGTGTTAACCCAATTCCCAAATGAAGAAAAAGTTAACTCATTATGAAGAACATGTCAAACCCTACGTAAATGAAGAAGGTGTTAACCCAGTCCTCAAATGAAGAACTCAATCTCCAAATTCCCATATAATCTTTGACATGTGTACATTTCATTAAATCATACCTGCAGATCCTGCCATGAAGGTCTTTGTCAAGGTACTTTTTGTTATAGGGTTTTTCAATTGTGCTCCTGCATTGTCACCTTGTCAGTTGGCTTGCAATGGAGACTACAAGTGGCCGTTAAACGCATGACACAGGCATGTTCCACAGTTGTCACCATCAGAAAACACATAAAAATGTAGGTCTGGACTGCATGCCTTGCAGTGTATAACCTTGAAAACAAATGGGTGCTTGTAGTAATAAAAGCAGATGATGCCATGTAGAGCACAATGGAAAGATGAAATCTGACAGTTTGGTTAAGAGCACAAGCAACTGTAACAGTTTTCATTCTCCACATGCCTTGACTATAAACATTTTGAGAAACAGTCAAATTGATGAGCTTAGTCCTGCTTTAAAGTGGAGCTAAACTTACCCTCCCTTCAATGGTCCCTGTCCCTGGTTGGTATCGACATCTTAAGCTGGGCGCTGATCATTTAAAGTCTTTATTGGCCACCACGGGATGACGTCATTCCTGCACATGCGCAAGAGTCAGTCAACTTGGTACATGGGTATCATGCGGTAATACAGTGGAGGACAGAGACCAGTCAGGTAGGTATATTTTATTGAAGAGACACACACTGCATGTCTCATCTTAAACGAAAAAACCCTTGCTCGCTCGTTGATTTTAACAGCAGAACTTTAGTTCCACTTTAACGCAGCAAGGCAAAAGCACAAAAAAAGTGTAAACAGGGTCAGCTAGGGGCATGGTAGAGGTTAGGGCCATAGCTACCCCTCATGCTTTCGCAAGGTTCAAGTACCTCTTCATAAAATGCAACCATTTAAGATATTAAAAAATCTTCAGGATATATTTATACAAGATCCAATCTACATTTTCCATTTAGATCGCAGATTGCACGTATGTTTGGCTCCACTTACCAGAAGTCACCTTGCTCACGTAAGGCCTGGCCTTTTAACTGTGTTTATACTCCAGGGAGGAGTGACATCTTAAAAAGCCACTTAAGGACGTCACTGCCGAGCAGGCAGAAGGATGCAAAAGCGGCTCGCTCAGAGGTGAGTGCTGCCTCCCGGGCTTTCGTGGGACATCTGTGCAGAACGTCACATCTGCTCTCCGCTGGCATGCTCTGTTAGCTGAGTAAGTTGTGTTTCTCTTGCAATGTAAACAGCTTTTCTAAAACCGTACACCATATTTACATTGGCGGGGAACTGTGCGGTCACAAATACGGCAGTCCCTGGAGATTCCATAAGACATCACTTATGGAGAACATGAGACAATGCCTGACGAACATCAGATATGCAGCTCCCCCCCACACTTTCTGACCAATCACATACAACTAAATGGTCACTGTCTTATGGAAGGACAGTTGGTTGAACTGCTCTTTATTATCCGCATATGGCAGACTGTAATCAGAATATTTTGGATCGTTTTGCATCAATTGGCAGCACTAAGATACTGTGGGGGAGATTTACTAAAACTGGGGCACTCAGAATCTGTTGCAGCTGTGCATGGTGGCCAATCAGCTTCTAGCTTCAGCTTGTGCTTGCAATTGAGCTTTGACAAAAAAACCTGGAAGCCAATTGATTTCTATGTAGAGCTGCACCAGATTTTGCACGTTCCAGTTTTAGTAAATCAACCCCTTTGATGTTCGCATTTAATTTAGACTATGAGATTACATGGTGAAAATAGATGTGATCAATAACTTATGATCCTACATAGAACTCTTGATGGAAATCCACTATACAGTAGATCGATTATTCCTACTGTAAGAGATTGTTTGGAAAAGGAATAGATCATTTATCGATGGGTGTATGGCCACCATAATATAATCCATTATAGATATGTACAAAAGTGTTTGTGTCACATTAAAGTGGATGCAAACCCACCACTCACCCAGTATAAACTAATGGCACAGTATTAATGTATATATACATGCAATCCTCCTGCATCTATCCCTACCTTGCAAATGTCCTTCATTTAAGCACAAGCAGCTGTGTAAAACTCTGAAATCAGTGGGTTTCTCTCTTTGCTGGAACTCGGTGGGTGGAGTTGTGATGTCACAAGCCTCTCCACCCAGAGATTGAGGAGGGAGGCAGAGGGGAGTGCAAAACTTTCCCTGCTAAATGAAGAAGATAAGCAAATTGCTTGGGTCATTACTCAGTTGGATTAACTCTTTGTGGCAAGACTGGACACAGATGACATGACATGCTATACTCTACCAGGCAGAATTATTATTTATTTATTTTTTTAGGGTTTACATCCACTTTAAATGACACAAATTAAATTACATGGTGCTTAACTAAGTTAGTGCACAATGACAAGTCCCGTTTAAAGCTGAAGTCCAGAAATTCAGCTGGTTTGTAAAAAAAAAGAAGGCACACTATGCGTTAAGTCCAGAGAGGCGCATGACACCTCCTGGGATTAGCTCTATTATTTATATCTGACAGCTTTATAGTATGACTTTATTTGCAGTTGCAGTAGCCCAATGCTGATCCTTTTGAGCTCTGCATCTTGAACAGGAGAGTCGCTGTAGCGGTTATGCCCGCCCCTCCCCTCCTGTTGCCCAATCACAGAAGCCTTGGTATTATCTGAACACATTTATGAAATACAAAGACTTCTGCGAATGGGCAGTGTAGCTGCTCCGTGTGCCTTTTTCCTCTCTCCCAGCCCAGAGTGTCTCCAGTCTACTTCCTGGTAGAATAATAAAACTGTCAGATATATGTGGATTGTTACACCGTGACAAGGGGAGAGCGTAGGCTGTCAGTTCATCTTCCTTCCCCCGGCTTGCCCCCCCAATCTCCTGTCATAGCGTAGGAGAAGGAGAGGACAGAGAGGGAGGCTCTGTGGATCCCAGCCGCCGAAGCTCCAGTACCCCTCCCTTCCCACTGGCTGAGGAAAGAGGACCAATGAGCAGCCAAGGGAGGAGCATGATGGGGCATTAAATCCCAAGGACAAGCAGTCCCACTGTGGACCACAGGGGGTAAACTACAACTCACAGAATGCCCAGAAAAATAGGATTTTATTAAGAACTTACGGTAAAATCCTTTTCTCTGAGTTCATTGACAGACGCAGCCTCTCTTCATGACACGTGGGTTATGTACCTTTTACTAGGAGTAGACTAGGCAGAACGAAAGTTCAGAAAGCAAAGCTGGCCCCTCCCCAGGGGGGCAGTCTTTATTCAGCACATAACCCCTCAGCCCTGCATAGCATATCAGTTCGTAACAAGCCGTACAAACACAACACCGAGGGGTGGGTGCTGCGTCTGTCAATGAACTCAGAGAAAAGGATTTTACGGTAAATTCTTAATAAAATCCTATTTTCTCTTATGTTCATTGACAGACGCAGCCTCTCTTCATGACACGTGGGGACGTCCCAAAGCAGTGTCAAACAGAGGGGTGGGCAAACAATAACAACTGTACCCACAGAAATTCTCAGGAGGCGCCAGCCGCGCCTACACTGCCACCTGTAAAACTTTGCGGCCAAAAACAGCATTCGCGGATGCTGACACATCATCTTTGTAAAACCTAACAAAAGTGTGCACCGAGGCCCAAGTAGCCGCCTTGTACACCTGAGACAACAATGCTTGATGTCTAAAGGCCCAGGAAGTGCTAATTGCCCTGGTGGAATGAGCCGTGACTGGAAAAGGAGATATTTGGCCCCGAACAGTATACGCATGGGTCACGGTCTGTCTGATCCAACGTGAAACGGTGGCCGACGAAGCCACCAACCCTTTGCGCGGCCCATCTGTCAGCACAAACAGCGCATCCGACTTCCTAAAAGGAGCCGTAGCTGCCAAATACACCCGCAATGCTCTCACCCCATCCAAGGAATGCAGAGCAATCTCCTTAGGGTGAGACGGGTGCGGACACAAGGAAGGGAGGACAATGTCCACGTTAATGTGAAAAGAGGAGACTACCTTCGGAAGGAACGAAGGAGATGGACGCAGCACCGCCTTATCCTTATGTAGGACCAAATAGGGAGACCTACACGACAAAGCTGCCAACTCAGACACCCGCCTAGCGGATGTGATGGCTGCCAAGAAGGCGACCTTCTGAGACAGCAATTGTAAGGGAATATCCCTGATCTTCTCATAAGGCGGTTTCTGCAGTACAGAAAGTACCAAGTTCAGGTCCCATGGTGCCAGGGGCGACCGTACCTGAGGAGCCACATGACAGACACCCTGTACGAATGTACGGATCAAAGAATGCGTCGCCAAAGGACGCTGAAAGAGGATCGCCAGAGCGGAGATCTGTCCCTTGAGGGTGCTCAAAGCCAACTTTTGGACCAGGCCTTGTTGAAGGAAGGCCAGCACCTGGGCAACTGCAAAGGAGTGGGGATTCCAACCCCCCGACTCGCACCAGGCAATATAGGCCTTCCAGGTGCGATGATAAATCTTACACAAAGTACACATGCGAGCCTTAAGCATAGTGGGGATCACTGACTCAGAGACTCCCCTGTCCCTCAACACCTGGGACTCAATAGCCATGCCATCAAAGCTAGCTACGGTAAAGCAGGGTGCAAGATGGGGCCCTGCAACAGCACATCTTCGTGAAGCGGAAGTTGCCAGGGAACGTCTGTTACCATCCTCACCACATCGGCGTACCAAGGGCGCCAAGGCCAATCTGGGGCCACCAGGATTGTCGTTATTCCCTCCACTTCTATCCTGCGCAGTAACCGCGGTAGAAGCTTGAGAGGAGGAAAGGCGTACAGAAGCCTGTACCGGGACCACGGGGCCACCAGAGCATCCGGGGCCTCCGCCAACGGGTCCCTTGACCTGCTCAAGAAGGTCTTTACCTTGTGATTGAATCTGGATGGCAGGAGATCCACATCTGGCGTGCCCCACCTTTCGCAAATCTGGCGAAAGACTTCCGGATGCAGGGACCACTCTCCCTGGTCCAGCTTTTGGCGGCATAAGAAGTGCGCCTTGCAATTTTCTATGCCCGGAATGTAGATGGCGGAGATTGCCGGCACATGAAGCTCTGCCCACCTTAGGATGTGGGCTACCTCTGCCGCAGAGCTCCTTGTTCCGCCCTGATGGTTCACGTACGCCACAGCCGTGGCGTTGTCCGACTGAACCCAAACCGGGAGGCCGCGCAGCATCTCCGACCAGTGGAGGAGACAGAGCTTGATCGCTCCCAGCTCCAACACATTGATCGGAAGACGAGACTCCTGCGCCGACCAACGGCTCTAAGCCGGCAGGTTCCCCAGGACTCCTCCCCTGCCTGAGAGACTGGCATCCGTCGGGAGAAACGACTTCCCCAGGGTCAATGCTGGTCAGATGATCCAGCCGGATCAAATGGTCCAGAGATGATGGGACCGGTTCCACTGCAGTAGTATCGCTCGCTGCAGGAGCCGGGTGTGACTCTGGGCATACGGTATCGCCTCGAAGGACGAGGCCATGTGGCCCAACATCCGCATGCAAAAACGTAAGGAAGATCACCGTTGTGACAGGAGGGACCGCACTGCTACCTGCAGTGCTAGCAACTTGTCCGGAGGTAGAAATACCTTCGCCTGCACAGTGTCCAGTGTCAGACCCAGATATTCTAGGCAACAGGACGGGGTCAATGTTGACTTCTGTAGGTTGATCAGCCAACCAAAGTCCTTCAGAGAGGCCAGAGTGACAGAAACATTGTCCTCCAGAGCCTAAGCTGACTCTGCTCTCAGGAGAAGATTGTCCAGATAGGCTACCACAGCAATGCCTCTCTGCCGCAACAGAGCAAGCACCGGGGCCAGCAACTTGGTAAACACCCACGGGCCCAAGGCCAGGCCGAAGGGGAGAGCCACAAACTGGAAATTAAGGTCTCCTACAGCAAAGCGCAGAAAGCGCTGGTGCCCGACATAGATTGGAACGTGAAGATAAGCGTCCTTGATGTCCAGGGACGTCAGCCAATCCCCTTGGTGCAGGGCGGCCACGACCGAGCGGACTGACTCAATCCTGAATTTGCGCTTTTTCACATAGTGATTGAGCGCCTTCAAGTCCAGAACTGGTACCACAAAGAGGTTTGAATAGAAGTCGCAGAATCTCTCTGCCGGAGGGACTGGCACAATCACCCCCTGTTCTGACATCGACCGCACAGCCTCTAGCAGAGCTAGCCGACGCTCTGGAGGGAGCTTTAAATTGCACGGGAAGAACCTGTCCGGGGGCCGGGTGCTGAACTCTATCTTGTACCGGGAGGACATCACCTCCCGCACACACCGGTCGGAAATGCGTGCGGCTCATCGGTCCGTGAACCCCAGAAGTCGGCCCCCCACCCAAGCCTTTGGTGGGGGCAATCCATCATGCGGAGGACTTATCCTCCGTCTTTTCGGGCTTGTGTTGCCAGGGACACTTACCAGAGCCCGCGGCAGACGCCGGCCCGGGCGTTCCTGCCCGCCAAACCGGGCTCACGAAAAAACGTTTCTGCCCTGAGGGCTGAGGTCCCTGCTTGCGGCGCTGATCACGCCGCTTGGGTTCTGGAAGAAAACATACCCTTCCCTCCAGTGAAATCCTTAATGATTTCATCCAACTGTGGCCCAAACAGCCGGCCACCTTGAAAGGGGAGATCCGTGAGGCCTTTTTTGGACGCGCGGTCATCCGACCAGCGTCGCAGTCACAGCAGGCGCCTGATAATAACTGCAAAAATCAACATTTTTGACATCATCGGTATCAAGTCCAGAGCTGCATCACAAAGATAACGGAGCCCTTGCACCAGGTGTTCTGCCCGCTGCACAGACTCGGGCGAATCTACGCCGCCCCTTGCCTCACTCCACTCTGTCACACACTCTGTGAGAGACTGAGCTACCATGACAGACACCAAGGCCAGTCGCATGGCTGCCCCCGCCACCAAAAAGAGTGCATTAGACACTGCTTCTGTCCGTCTATTGGCCGGATCCCTAATAGAGGGAGACCCCTCCAGGGGAATAGTTGTCGCCTTGTTTTGGCAGGGCCACAGGCGGGTCCACCGTGGGGGAGACCCATTTCTGCAACAAGCTGTCCTCAAAGGGATAGCGTACAGAGAACTGTTTTGGCAGGGTAAAGGAATTCAGCGGACGCTTCCATTCCTTATACACATACTGGATGTAGGGAAAAACCCTAGGACAGTGGTTCTTAACTCCAGTCCTCAGGACCCACCAACAGGCCAGATTTTCAGTATTGGGGAGATGCAGACCAGAATACTGCAATCACTGAGCAGCAAATGATATCACCTGTGATGCATTTCAGTTATCCTGCAAACCTGGCCTGTTAGTGGGTCCCGAGGACCGGAGTTGGGAACCACTGCCCTAGGAGCACGAGAGGGCTTCTTAGAACCAAATGTACAGGCAGACGCCCGTGCTTCTCCAGCCTGGTCCAGGTGCAGAGAACTGCGGACCGCCGCGACCAGGGCGCCCACCAGCGCCTTTTCACATGCCGCTGAGGCCTCCTGGTCCTCCTCCCTGTCCGAGGGCTCCAGCTCTCCATCTGAGAGCTCCACAGGAGTCCCAGTGACCCCCAAGCCCCCTTCCGGATCTGAGTCCTCCTCAGAGGAATGGGGGGGGGCTGAACGTTTTCTAGGGGCCCCCCTAAACCGGTCTGATTCCCCCCGGGCGAAAAACTCCTCCAAAATGGAGGTTAACTGATCTAGGGGAACCAGAGGTCCCAGCGCGGCCTGTGCTTCTGCGGACTCCTCCGGAAAAGAACCTGTGGGCTCAGCCACCATAGCGCCACCGCCAGGACACATGTGAGGCCTACCAGCCATCACCCCCGCAGAGCCAGCCTTTGCAAGGCCTCAGGAATTTGCCCAGTAGGACCCAGCACCGCCGCCCCTGCACCCTAGGGAGAAAAGCCAGCAATACTTGCGGAACCCTGTGTGCTCAAGAGGCTGCCACTATCTGCCAATGCCACCTGATGCGCCGCTGCCCGATCTGCTGATGCTGATAGCCTTGCTGCCACTGCGTTCCCGGAGGGAATGGTGCCAAAAGCACATGGAAATCTCCTATACAGGGAGACCAAGCAAAAATGGCCGTCGACATCACTAGAGGTCAAACACCTCTAAAATGGCTGCATCCGCGGCAAAATGGTGGCGGTCGCGGCTCCGCAAAATGGCGGCGGCCACATGGCACATGAATGAACGGTCCGTGCATCCCGGCAGGCAAGCGGCAGCGTAGCGGGCAGCAAACGAGCGGGCAGGCGAACGGCTGGGCAGACGTTTAGGCGGTGCGGTCGGGGGGGGTGGGGGAGACATGGAGACCGGCCGCCTGCGCCCCCATCCCCCACCAGAGTGGTACCGCTAGTCGTCCCCCCTCCACCCTGGGGGGGGTGTCACTCACCCATCCAGACGGGCGTAGCGGGTAGCCATCCATGCAGACCTTACTCCCTCAGCTGGAGAGGGATGCTGCTGGCCAAGCGACCCCTGGAGCAGGCCGTAACCTGAACACTGGGAGCGCAGGTGGGGCGTTTAACCCACACGGAAGGGGCAGGATGTGGCGGACCCCGCCAGTGCTAAGGGAGGCTCGCATCTGCCAGCCATTCTGGGAAAATGGCACGACCTATGAAGATCCGCGTGGTCCCCAGCCGGCTACTTGATTGCAGTCTTCATCAGAAGGCTTGCACAAAAAGAATAAAAGAAAAAACTCTAGGGGAACCGCAGTTCCCAGCAGGGAACCAGGTCTAACTACTTGCACTAGGCAGAAGAAAACTGATATGCTATGCAGGGCTGAGGGGTTATGTGCTGAGTGAGGACGGCCCCCTGGGAGGGGCCAGCTTTGCTTTCTGAACTTTCGTTCTGCCTAGTCTACTCCTAGTAAAAGGTACATAACCCCCCATGTCATAAGGAAAGGCTGCGTCTGTCAATGAACGTAAGAGAAAAGGGGAAGGGAAGGCCATGAGCCCAGAAAAGGGGACAGGTGATTGAGGAGAGGAAGAATAGCCAAAAACCAAAAAGCCCCTGAAGTTGTGCCAGCCTGGGGCACCTGTCAGAAGGGAGAGACAGGCTTTTTATACTTACAGTTGCTGAATGAATATCGAATTTTGTCATTACTATGGTATTGATACTCTGCAATAAGGCTTAACAGTGCTGTGAGTTTCCACATGTGTAAAACCGTGATAATATATTCAACTTGTTTATCACTATCAAGTGTGTGTCTGTTTTTCTTTGGTGACAATCCACAGCCAGGATAACAGTATTTTCCTCTTATGTTCTTAAATAGGTTTGTAGTGCTTAATCTTATTTAACCAGGTGTGCCAGAGGGGCTGAGGTCATTCTTGGAGTTCAGGAGTTGAGGCGGAGATCAGAGAACCCAAAATCATGAAGCGGCTCTTCTGGAGGTGGCGCCAACGGCGGATCCAGAGGGGGGGCAATTGCCCCCCCCCCGAAAATATTCATGACTACTAGTATTTATACTGCTGCAGCAGCGACTCTGTTGCCTGTCTTCACGCCGCGCAGCGCTGGAGAAGATGGAGAGAGGAGGTGGGTGGAGCCGTGCTGCTGGCCTGGCCTCTACTGTTCTGGTTGCTAGCGCCTGTGCCGACTGGCGTCTAGCAACCAGTGACGTCACCGGCGTCACGTCAGTCCCATCTAAGCCGCTGCTGAGCGAGCCTGAGGAGGAGGAGAGCTCTAGACTGTTGGCTCCACCCACCTGCTCCCTCCTTCTGCAGGCTCCGTGAAGACAGGAAGAAGAAGCAGTGGCTGTGTGTGCCACTGATTATTGCTGTGCAGTGCAATCCCAAACTGGATCCCATTCCCGCCGATATAGAAATCTCTATTGCTCCTTCATGGGAGCCCCTCCGCCAC